>PTEX01000540.1:13724-88829 GCA_003342815.1 Eudromia elegans | reverse complement strand
CCGCCGCCGCCTCGGGGCCCTCCATGGCGCTGTAGTCGCCCGAGCGGAGGTCGAGGCGCTGCTCGCGCAGCAGGCACGGGCTGTGCTGCAGCGAGTAGGAGCCGCCGATGGGGTTGGGCGAGTACTTGTGCCGCAGCCCCGTCTTCACCTTGGGGCTGGCGCCCGCCTGCTCCACGTAGACGAGCTGCCGCACGTACTCCTTGCCGGCCGCGCTGTACTCGAGGCTCATGAACCTGTCGGGACACTTCTGCTTGGTGAGCACCAGCTGCTGGTAGGGCGAGTTGGAGCCTTGCTTGGGCGACTGCAGGAAGGGGTGAGGCTTGCGGATGGGCGACTTCTGCGGCGAGCCGCCCTTGTAGGCGCCGCCGGCCTCGTACTGCATGTCCACGGGCGGCTCGTCGTAGATGGGCGCCTGGTACTCCATGGGCGGCTCCTCGTAGAGCGGCGGCTCGTAGGCGTAGCGCGGCGACGAGGGCTGCGACTCGCTCGAGGGMTTGCGGGGCGGCGCCTGCAGCGGCGAGCAGAAGGGCTCGCCGCGGGCGAGCAGCGGCGAGCAGCCGCCCGTGTGCTCCGCGCGCTTGAGGAACGGCGACGCCTTGCGCTCGGGGAAGAACACGGAGCCGTCGCCCTCGAAGGCCTGCAGGCCGGGCGAGGGCTGGCCGCCCGAGGGCCGCCGCGCGCGCTCACCCGCGTAGCCGTTGCCCTGGTGCGCCAGGAAGCTGGGCTCGCGGTCCGTCACCTTGATGAGCATGCGCTCCTTGGCGCCGGCGTTCCAGCGCAGCGACGACGTCCTGCGGGCACAAGCACAGGGAGCACGTGAGCGCACGGGGCCACCCCGGCACCGCGGCGCGACGGGGACGGGCGCACGGAGCCGCCACCTTGGGCGCTCCGGCTACATGTCAAGAACACGGACACTGCAGCGACACGGACGTCTCCGAGCTCGGCCCCTGACCACCCCTCACGTCTAATTTAGGTGGGAAGGAAGCAAGTGGGCGAGCCAAGGCACCTTTGCCCTACGGGGCGCCGTCCACAGCGGCGCTCGGCCCCCGACAGCGCGTGCCGGTATCGGCAGCCCCCGTTGCAAGAGCGATGGCTACGGAGCCMGGCACGCGGGAGGCTCACGGAAGCCGGGCACGCTTCCCAAGGGCAAATAATAACACACGAGGTCGCGGAGCACGTTCAATGGGAGGGCCTTGAGGAGAGCACCGGCTCCAGCCACGTCCAGCCGCCCAAAGTGTCCCAAAGCCCATCACACTTGGGGACCCTCTGGCCACCTCCTCTGGGGCTCAGCCAGCCTTGCTGCTGGACAGGTCCCTCTAACGCCCCACGTTCCACACCCCAATTTAAGGCCACTTGTCCTGTTCTCGGGGAACACGGAATACGCTCATCCGYCTCCTCCCCGCAGCAGCTTTTCAGGCTCGCAGGGCTCCCCGGCGCCTCCCGCGGCACCGTCCTGCCCGGGCGCAGACGGGGACGAGCGCGTGCCCGCGGGGACGGTCCCCTTGGTCACGAGAAGGGACCGATCAGCACAAACCCACCACTCAACAGGCAACTCGCGCTTGTTGCGCAAGGCACGGAGTGAAAACGGCGGCTCCAGCCCAGGCGAGGAGGAGGAGGAGGAGACCTCCTTCCTCTGCACCTTCACCCGCACCTCACGCCTCGTCTCCCCATGCTGTATTTGTGCTGGGAAACATTGCAGGAATAAGGAACCGCCCCGCGCCGACACGCGGCTGGATCCCCCGTCGTTTGCATTCCAGCGGCACCTCCTCTGCTTCTGCATTTCAACCCCAATTGGAATTTGCAACGAAACGAGCACTTTTTCCCCCCCTCGCTCTCTATTAATAATTCACGGGCRGAGGTAATTGCAGTCCCGGCAGACTCCCGGCCCTGCCGCGGGCGCTCGGGGGACTGCGGCGCAGGGAGCAGTGCAGCCCGGGCCGGCCTTGCGGGGCTCCAGCCGAGCTGCCCCAACCTCCTCCCGGGGACCTCTGAGACGTCCCGGCCAGAAGGCACAAGGAGAAGGGGGGACCCAGGGCTCTGCGGAGCTCCCGGACCGCGGGTCCCCTCTGCCAGGGGACTCCTCTCAGCAGGCCGATGGCAACGGGCAGAGGAAGCATCAAGCCTGGGAGCGACTCGTGATCCCAAATTACCACCTCCTCACGGCACGAAGCCCGTGGAGGGACAAGAAGACCCCGGAGAGCCTCGGCCTGCAGAGGGGGCAGCGTCAGGGGCAAGGGCCCGCAGRGAGGAGCCTCCCCGGAGCAAGGCGGAGGTGCAGAGCGGGGCTGTCCCTTCTCCAAGAGGGACACCCGGCCAGGGACCGGCCCGGGAAGCAGCGCGTGCTGCCGCCGCTGTCCCCGTGCAGCGACCCATGCCAGGAGCCRCTCGGCTGCCGCCAGCTCGGTCCCGCGTCTCTTGCTGCCGGAACGCGGGAGAGCCCCACGGCTCTCATCGATTCCCTATAATCGCACCCTCTTCTCGTGCCAAAAAGCCCAGAAACGAGACCAGGGACACCCGCCTTGGCAAACGCCCGCTCCTGCCGCACGCGAAGCGCCGGAGGCAGCCTGAGCCCGCGGACGCTGCGGTGTATCCTGCCTGGACGGAATGCGATTTCCTTGTCCTTCCTTGGCTTTCCGTGTCAGCGCACTAGGCGGGAATCAAACCTCCTCCTCCGCAGAGCGCCGATGCAGCGCGGTCCCCTGCAACGCGTCCCGGACGTCCCGTCGGGATCGCTGTCCCCGAAGGAAGCGTCAGGGCCACATGGACCTCCAGCCATCTGCTCCAGCTGGGCCCCTATCCAGGCCGGGCTTCCTCGCTCGGCCGAGAAGCGGAGGCAGCTCCCAAGGAAGYGCGGGAGCGACTTGCCAACCTCAGAGGGGGCATCGGAGCCCGGATCCGCTCCCGTGCGCCGGGCTCCTCGAGCGGAGCGTGCCAGGGAAGCGGGCCCGGTGTTAATTCTGCACCGAGCCCCACGCCGGCCTGCGTGCCCCCTACCTCGTTCCCCTCTCCGCTCCTCGGTTATTTTCCACACCACTTGTCCTTTCCATCCTTCAGGAAAGAAAACGGTGGAGGGAGTCCGAYGATGGGTTTTCCTTGTTTTCCCTTTGCAGACAGATGCCCACAAAGCGTCACGTCTAAATATCTCCCCACGTGAGGCTTTYGTGCACAGCCCTCGTTGCGGCCCAAACCGGGCGCCGTGCTCGGCTGCGGGGCTGGGAAGAGGCTGTGACGGAGCAGGAGGCCTCGTTCGGCCGCGGGACGCTGTCCTGGTGAGACTTAATAGCGGTTTTGGAAACCAAAAAGCTGCATGTAACAGACCTGCAGGATAATATTATCCTGTGACTTCTCCCTGAGGGGTTAGGAGCWGGTTCTTGCACCCGTACGGGGTAGCCACGCTGCTCCCAGCACCCATGGAATGGGGCTGTTCCTAGAAATCCTCCAATACAGGAGATTGCAGCCAACCTATTCCAGCATGTTGGTGTCCCCGTGCTCTGGGGATATCTCCTGTGGCTCCTGCCCACGGCTCTTCATCCCAGCTCCGGGGCGCATGGACAGCCTGTTATTCYGTCCCTCTCTGCAGTGGCCCCTTCTGCCTCCGAGGGCCTCAGCCTCCTCCTGGGGTCTGGTCGCTGAAGTGTCTTGTTCCCTCGTGGATCCTTCCCGACGCCCGTAATTCCACCCGAGACCTTGGCARTATCTCCTGTGGAGCCCCAATAACCCACCCCAGGGGCTCCTGCACCCAAACCCACCTCGCAGAGCCCACCAGGGAGCTGAGCTCTGCCCCGGGGGCCTGCGAGGTGCAGGCGGCCCCCAGGGTCCCCCCGCCAGCCCCTCGAGGACACCGGCTGTGAGTGACGGYCCCGCTGCCGCGCGGGCGTCACCGGGGGCTCCTCCTGCTTCGTGGATCATCCTGAAGCGYGTTGGTTTTCACCGTGACACCGGCACGGACAGTGTCCCCTGGGCAAAGCAGGGATGGAGACGGGCAGGTCCCCTCCCGGTGGGGCTGACGGTCACTGTCACGCACGGGAACCCGGGGCTACCTCTTGGGTATCTTGAGCTCGTTTTGTCCACGCTCGACGCATTCAAACCCCAGGCATGTCCAAGGGTGCGCTCGAAAGGAAGAGACGAGGGAATATTAAGCAGGTTCCTATCGCTCAGCGCTGGGTAAACAGAGCCACGGCGCTGGGAACTCTGCCTTGAAGCTACTTGAGATCCTGGTCGGCAAACACGGGCGGTCTCCGCAACACTCRGCACCAGCAAATCAAACAAAAAAGATATTTCAGCGTTCATGTGCAAAGAGAGAGAAAAAATCACTGCCCAGGTCTAAAATGAAAGGCTTGTKCCCCTAGGAACCTCAGGGAAGAAGGTGGGTTTTACCCGCTCTGCTCTTATGGAAGAACACGGTCAAAAGGGTTGCAGGGCGCTCGGGACAGCAGCGGCTCCTTGGCACGGAGGGGCTCCCAGGGCTCTGCAAGCAGAGCAGCCACCCCCACACAACCCGCCTAAATTATGGCAGTTTTACAGATATTTTTGCTTCTTTTTATAGATATTTTTGTGTATATATAAATATATAGGCTCGGGGCTGCTGTGAACAGCCCGGCATTCAGGTTGCGCCCGAAACCTCAAACTTTCTCGGCTGCCAAATTCCTCCCGTGGGCCGCGGGGCGGCTGGAGCTGCCGCGGGGCCGGGCGGCGCGGCGGGGCCCGGAGCAGCCGGGGCTCCAGCAGCGGCAGCAAACGGCTGTCGGGAGGAACGGCCGCGACGGCTTCAATCCCGTTTCCGCCGCGAGGACCCTTCGGAGGGGAACGGGAGCAGAGCCGCGGGGCGCTCGCCCGGGACGCCCTCCGTGGCGTTTCCCCCCGCTTCCCGCTTTATTCCCCGTGGGAAACGAGTGGGTTAATCAGGCTGGATAAGGGCTGTAGGGCAGCAACCCAACTCCATCGCTGCTACGAGGGGGCTGACGCTGCCTCGGGCCCATCTCTGTTGAGCCCCAAGTTTGGCCTTGAGCCAAGCCGAAAGCCCGGATGAGTCTCACTTATTTGGTCCTTCTAACGGAAGGAAATGCCGACCTGTGCAGCGTCAGGCTCCTCTTCCCCGAGGACGGTGGCATCGGGTCCCTTTAGCCTCCAACACCGTCACTTCGGAAGTCTCCTTTAAACGTGTCCTCTGCTCCCTGCTGCAACACGGCCACCTCCTCGCGGAGCCGCAGCGGGAGCTGAGGCCGGCCCGGAGGCAGAGGAGCCTTCCCAGTCCCTCCTCTTCGTCAGGCCGGGTCTCCGGCCCCGCTTGCAGGGGGGAAGCGGCGAGCGCTGCAGGACGAGGGGCTGCCCGAACTGCGCCCGCCTTGTGCCGCGGGCTTGGCACGCTCGCGAGGGACTCGGCCCCGAGCCTGTCCCAAAGGAGCCAGCCAAGAGATTCACCTCTCGCTACGAGCGACGAACACGCTCGTTTACAGAAACTTCCTACACTGCTTTGAATTCAGAGCCGTGAGCGAGGAGGCCCGAGCAGGACGGGGAGCCAGAGCGAGCAGACAGCTGGGAGCCGCGGGGCGCGTGGCCCGGGACGAGCAGGACAGCTGGGACGGCCCTCGCGGCCCTGCCCCGGGCAGGTGCCTCCTCGGCCATGTGCAGGCAGCAAATGCGCGGGACACGGGCGTCTTTGTGGGAGCGCCGGGGGGAGGAATGCGGGGCGCTCAGCAGGACTCGGGAAGGGGCCAACGGCTGCCCGAGGCGTGGGGGGCAGCAGCGAGCGGCGGCCAGCTCCTCCCATCCGTCACCACCGTCAATCGCGGTCCTAAACGCGCAGCCCGCTGGCCGGAGCGGGGCTCCGGGTCTGTTACGGTGCCCCCTGAACCCTGCCCTAGGCTTCCCAAAGACTTGGCTTCCCACGGCCTGCCATCAGGCTCCCAGTGGAAACCAAAGCCACGGCGGTGCCCACGCGAAGGCCCTGCGGGGCTGCCGGCTCGGGCCCGGCTGGAACRCGGACGGGTCGGACGCTGAACCCTCCCGTGGCTACAAGAGGAAGGAAGCAGCTCGAGGACACAAGCCCTTGCAATGCGCACAGCACCAAGAGGGGCAGCAGGTGCTGGCCMAGGGCAGCCGCGTCCCCCCCGGCCTCATCCCACCGGAGAGACGCGCGGGCAGCGACCCGGCTCCGCCGGCCGGCACGCGGAGACGGGGGGCCCTGGACAGCTGCTGGCCGGGCAGGGACACAAACCCGGGCAGCCGCTCGAAACCGCCGCGTGCAGGGACCTGCTCTGGCAACGGAGCCAAGAAGGAGCTTCCCTGCACGGGCTGGAATGCCCACGGGGAGCCCAGATTTGTCCGGAGCGGGAAAACCTTCCTGACCCAAAGCCGGTGCCTGGATGAGCACGGAGTCCTGCTCGCTCAGCAGAGCCGTGGCAGGAGAAACGAGGCCGTTAAGCAAAGCAGGCTCCAGGGACCGCAATCCAGAAGGAGCAAGAGGAAAGGGTTAAGCACGGTTATTGTAATTACCTTTCCCGATGGGATCTGGATGCAGGGCTTTCCTACAAATGCCTTCGGGACAGACGGAGCAAGACGTCATCCTCTTAATGACACCCGCTAATCTCCATTCTATTAGAAAATCTCTCATAGCAGTTGTTGGCCCGGAGCTCTGAAGGAAGCGGAAGAACCCCCGGCTGCTCCTCGGCTCCTGCTGCAGAGCCCGGGGCAGCGCGGGCAGCTCAGCCCCAGAGCTGCACGTGGGGCGACGAGGCCCAGCAGGACCTTGGACAACCCGGCACCGAAGGGAGCGGACGGGAGATGCTCCCTCCAGCCCTCCCCTCGGCCTCACACCATCGTCCTGAAGGCTGCAGCACCTGCAGGACCTTGGACAACCCGGCACCGAAGGGAGCGGACGGGAGATGCTCCCTCCAGCCCTCCCCTCGGCCTCACACCATCGTCCTGAAGGCTGCAGCACCTGCAGGACCTTGGACAACCCGGCACCGAAGGGAGCGGACGGGAGATGCTCCCTCCAGCCCTCCCCTCTGCCTCGCGCCATCCTCCTGAAGGCTGCAGCGTCTGCAGAGCCACCCGGCTCATGGACTTCCCTCATCCTCCCGCGAGTCCTACAGCTTCTCCCTTCCCTGGAGAAGGGAGAGGGGACAGAGGCGCAAGTGGACACGTGCCTAGAAGGCAGCAAGCGACAGACTAACTCCCACCAAGCTTCCTCAGCCGCCACAGAGCCTGTCGGCCCACCCAGCCCTCCATCCCACCAACTGCAGGGCTGCACCCCGAGGGCAGGAGAAGCCTGGAAGGCCACGAGAGGGCTGCTGCAGCAAGGCCCTGACCTCCCACCCGGCGGCGAAGCCTTCGGGCTCACTGCACCGCCGTAACTCGCGGGCTGGTTCTGAAGCACAGGGGCAGCAGCCCAGCTGCGGGGGCATTCGGGGCACGGGGGCTGCCGAGGGGTCTCCTGCTAGCTCCCCGGGACATGCACGGCGCTCCAAAAGGTTTCCAGGGGAGCCCGGGGCAGGCAGGAGCCACCACGCTGTCAGCGGGGGTGATTTCCAGACTACGGCATGTGTCCTCCTTGCCACCAAACCCGGGGAGGTTGATCCCGAAGCGAGGTAGGAGCAGAAGAGGCACCGGGGAGGCCCAGGCAAGCGCCACGTGCACCCGCACAGCTGCAAACAAAGCCCCTGCCCTGCAGCAGCTCCTCTCGCCACCTCCCTCGGCAGCCCCACGCAGAGGCYGCTTGAGACGGGCTCCTCCAGAGGGAAGCCCACTCGCAGCTAATTAAGCCGAGCCGCTAATTAGCATCCCGGCTGGAGGCGACGGAGGAGGGGGCAGTGGGGGTCGCCGCTGGGGCCGCGCAGGGAGGCGTCTTCCCCACGAGCCGATGCAACCCGTGCGTGCCAATGCAACCCCTGCGCCAATGCAACCCGTGCGTGCCAATGCAACCCCTGCACCGATGCAACCCACATGTGCCAATGCAACCCGCGCGTGCCCATGCAACCCCTGCATTGATGCAACCGTGTGCCGATGCAACCCCTGCACCGATGCAACCCGCGCGTGCCAATGCAACCTGCGTGTGCCAATGCAACCCGCGCATGCCAATGCAACCCCTGCGCCGATGCAACCCCTGCGCCGATGCAACCCCTGCGCCGATGCAACCCACGCGTGCCAATGCAACCCACGCGTGCCAATGCAACCCACGCGTGCCAATGCAACCCCTGCATTGATGCAACCTGCGTGTGCCAATACAACCCATGTGTGCCAATGCAACCCATGTGCCAATGCAACCCCCGCATTGATGCAATCCCCGTGCCGATGCAACCCGCGCGTGCCAAAACCCAAGGCAGCTCCCAAGGAAACGCATCTTGCGGCAGAGTGAACGGATCAGGAGGCACCGGCACACTCCTGTCCCAACCCGAGGGATGGATCCGGACCTGCCAAGCCTCCCCCCGCCTGCAGAAAGGGTGTTGWATCCACGCACTGTGCAGAGGGAAGGGCAGAGAAACCGGCGATGCTGCAGAAACGGCAGCTTTTCTATGGGCGTCTGGCCCGTGTTGGCACACGGCCGGTTCGGGGCTGCATCAGCGCTCCCACCACCACCCGGATTTGGCCCTTCTCCCAGAAAGCACCTTCTTCACCTCCCGTTCGAGCAGCCGCTAATTCCGAGCGGTTCCTCGGGCGGCCGCGCTGGAGGAGGGCCAGACACGGGGCGGGCAGCGGCRCCCGGGGCAGCAGCTGCCTGTGACAGGTGACGGGGCCACCAGGGGCTTCCAGCCCGTCCCGGTGCCGCCGGCCGAGCGCGGCTCAGCCCGTCAGGCTCGGCCCCTCGCCGCCGTCCCCATGCGGCTCAGCACAACCCGCAGGGGCCCCGCGGCGTCCCCGCGGAGCCAGCCGGCCGTGCTGCGGCCACGGAACACACGGACACCCCCATCCCTGGACGAGCCCCCGCACCACGGCACGGAGGAACCTGCGGCACGGGAAGCTCCGCAAGCGCAACCCATCGCGGACCGCGAAGCCAGGGCTGCTCCGGGGGCGCTCCTGGCACACGCAGCTTTAGGGAGACCTGCGTTTTGTCAATACGAGGGGCTCTTTGGGCTTTCTGCTGCAATTGCTCTTATTTGAGCTCATGGAAACCGGCACCGCTGCAYGAAGGCAACAGTGGTACCTGGCAGTCCCTGCTCCAAAGAACCAGGAAAATACGCTTGGAGCTTTATTTAAGGGTGGCAGCAGGGCTAGAGGCATGAAATACGGCTCGYGTGTCGCTGCAGAGGCCGTGCCCGGCCCCGCGGCCCGCCCCGAGGAGAGGAGGGGTTACCTGTAGTGCAGGAGCTGTCCCTCCGCGTTGTAGTCCCGATAAACGTCATATTCCTTCTCAAACACTGCAGAGGGYGAGGAGCTGCAACACAGGAGCGGGGAACAAGGTTACCAGCAGCGCCCACGACCCCCACACGCCCCTATAAGAGTCTCCTTCAGCAACGGTCAACACAGGGGCRTGGACAGGGCTCCTGGTCGCCCTCAGACCGGGCCCTGCCCTTGAACCTACTCTTGTGTCACGGGTAGCACCAAGGTTTGAGTCACTTGGATGACMCTTCCTTCATCTCAGTTGGTCTCCAGCTTCATTACAGACCTTGGAAACCCCATGTTCTTCCTTAAATACATGTTACTTGGGAAGCACGGCCATGGACATGCCTGGACACATCCTAAACATCTCATGGCTGTGTCCCACCCTCGTCTGAGTGTGTCCCTTCCCCACGCCTCGTCGTCATGCTCTCTGCCAATGCTGGTCTTCTCGTTGGGTATTTGAGATCCCGTAAGCGCTTTAGGGCAGCGTCGGGGATCTAACACACAGCTGGTTCTTGGCACGTTCCCCTGCCCAACATGCTTTGAATTCTGCCAGGCCCMAGACTGTTAACTTGTCCGCGTGACGCTCTTCAGCTTGGGGCTATTTAGGTCATCCACGTGCAGAAAAACATGCAGTCTCTAAAGGGGTCTTGGACGGGCAGGCAGGTTTGTGYCCCCTCCTCACCTCCTTTGGGTTCCCTTTGGCCAACGCTGGCAGATGTTATGGAAGCGGATCAAGGTCTAGGACGCTTCCCAAAGAAAGGCTCTGCTGCTCCCAGCAGGACATCCATAAAGCTATTGAGAAGACCTCATGAATGGTCTCCTCCTGACCGGCTTTTGAAAGGCTGAACCAGAAGCTGTAAAGCTGGCCATGGGCAAGACCCTCCGATGCAGGAGAGGGATTTCTCTCCCGGCACGAGGGCTTCCCAGCGTGGTTGGGTTGGAGAGGAGCTGGTCCTGCTCTCTGGCTCAAGCAGGGTCACCCACAGACCAGGATTGTGTCCGGATGATTTCAGAGCATCTCCAAGGATGCAGGAGCCACAGCCTCCGTGGGCAGCCTGGTCAGTGCTCAGTCATCCTCTCCAGCACCCAGCACCTGTGTGGGACGCCCGTGGGGTCCCACCGAGCCCAAACGCTCCAAACCCCACAGCAGAACCCGGGGCTCGCTGCCCTACGACCYGCTAGGCCATGCTCCAGGAATCYCAAGCAAAGGAGGAAGATCCAGGAYGGAGAAAGAGCTTCAAATCCACCTCACGGGCAGAGCCGGTGACGAGCTAGCGCGACCCCCTGCTCGAGCAGGGCACCCAGAGCACGGGGCAGGGCAGGGGCGGCACCAGGTACCGCACGGGCGAGGCTGGATCCTCCCGGCACCACGGCACGGGTGGAGCGCACACGGCGGAGCTGGGAAACACCGAAGAACGCTCCTAAATGGTCATCCCAGGAATCCGCCGTCGTTTGATTTTTATTGAAGTGTCTCATCTGCAGCGAGGTAGATACGGGCCTATTTGCTTCATCACGGGCAGCTCAACCTCCCCCTCAAATTAACATCGCTGTGATTTAGGGCCTCAATTTGCCTCTGAAGTGCCTTCAGGTCAATCGCACCGCGACTGCTGACCGAGGGCAGTCCAGCAGGTGCTTAACAGGGTCCAACTGATGCGCCAAGAATGGATTCAAATCCGTCCCGAGCGTCCTCACGCAAGTGATGAAACCAGTGCAAAACGGGCCAAGACGCGACCTCCCGTCTCCATCGCTCACCGAGGGCGGGCAGCTCGGGAACGCGACCTGAACCGGAGCCACATGCTGCCAATGCCACCTCGGGCTCCAAGGCTGGCCCGTCAGGGCCTCCCCGGGTGCCTTTTCTTCCAGGAACGGGAGATGCATCAAGAGCTGCATCCGTACGGGAAGAACAGCAGCCCATGCGGAGCCACCCGCGCCGGCACGACGCGGCTCTGCCCCGCTGCTTCGGGTCTTCCATTCGCTGGATAAACCCAAACCAGCTCAAGGCCCGCGCTGAAGGCATCAGCGAGGGCAGATCGCACGCCCGGGAAAGGTGGTAGAAAACCCAGCGTGTCTTTTACGTCCCCTCAAAGGCGGGAGCGTCACCGTYGCACACGGGCTCCGGGGCACCGGTGCCGCCTTTATTTCTAAAATAAGGGAAAGTGGCTTGACTGAAATAGCCCAGCTCAATGGCAAAGCCAGGAATAGAAGTGCAATCCCAGGGCCTAATCCTCTGCTCTAATCACCGGCCTGCAAGCCTTCATACCCTTAATTACAGCCGCGGCTTCTAATAGCAGTTTAACGACCGCTTCCTTCGCCGTTATGTAAGCTGCGTTTCGGGTCGGGCGATCGACGTAAGCGCCCTGCTGCGTCACAAGCATCCATCTAATCCCGCATCCGGCCTCTCCGCGGGCAGCGGGGAAGGCAAGGCAAGAATATTAAAAAGAAATAGGGCGCCGAGCCCTTCTCCTCCTCCCTCTCCCACCCAGGCTCACGGGGAAGCGTTTTCCTACCAAATGCCTGGGAAAGGCACGAGGAGGAAGGGTTAAGCCTTGAGATGCTCCTAGCCCGAGGCAATTGCAAGGAGAAAAGAACCGAAGCCTGAAGAAGCTACCTGAGACAGTCCTCTAGTTTGGGGCAKGCAGGAATCAAAGCCCTGCAGTGGCTAAATTGGGTTAAATCAGGTATTTGAGTGGAAGCAGCTGCTGACAACCACCAACGGTGCCCGCCAGCAGCTGCACAGAAACCCACGTTAACCCCATTTGTTGCCACGATCCTTTTAAAAGTGCAACCCCTATCACAGCTTCCCAGGCCAGGCAACCCCTGCTCACCGGCACGATCACAGCCTAGAGCTTCCTGGCTGCCCAAGGAACGGCCTTCACTTGGTTTTYATTAATGCCTCAAAATAAAAGGTCCAGGACTCGTGTATATTTTATTTTCAACGCACGCGCATCACTTTTTTGTGGTCTCTGTTCCTGAAAAGCCACCTGGAAGGTGATGGCTGGAAAAGACATCTGCTTGTCACACTGTCCTCTCCGTAAGGGGCCCTGCTCGGCATCCGACCGTCTCACCGGGCAGGAAAACACTTGGGCTCCCCACTTGGCTGCACTTGGTTTAACGGGAACGTTGCAGTGGCTTAACTGGAAGATGAGACACAAGGAGTGACCAAGACGGGCCCATAACCCAGCCCCAGCTCTCTCTGTGTTGAACAAATGCATTAGTAAAGTCCACGGTAGGTATCAGGGAGCTGGTGCTACATTTTAAGGTCAGACTTCTGCCCGGGGTAGCAAGTAGGACACACACAATTCAAAAAACGTTATTATTACTCTAGCAGTTGGGGACTTGACAACTGGAAATGCTAAAGGCCTCAGAACCACAGGAAAAAGAGGATTCTGAGTGAAAGGAAATGATCCGACAGCCGGACCACTTGGGTCCATCTCCTCACCCCACGGATCTCCGAAGATGGTACCCAAGTGGGAAGCCCAGAGCCAGGGCAAGCTGAGCGTTGCCCAGCAATTATCCTAGGAAAGCAAGTGATGGAGAGTCCAGCGTCCAAGGCTGCAGGAGGAGCCGCCAGGACCCCTTCCCAGGAGGCTGGTTCCCAGCAGGAATCCCGCCAGCTCCRGCGCTTCCAGCGCCCGGGATCGCAAGCCAAGGTGGAAGCTGGGGGTGACCTTGATGGGCTGACCCCCTGCCTTGGGACTGGTCCTACAAGGTCAGCACGGGACCGAGCTCCGGCATTGCTGGTGCCTCTGAGCACCAGGAGGCTSTTGCTTCGGAATGGAGCCACCAGCCGGAAGGACCTGGAGGTTTCTCCCCTTTGGCCACCTACGCTCACGAGGAGGAACCCAGGGCTATGCCGAGCACCTAAACAGCAGAGTCCTGCTCCTGTACGGGGAGAGCAAGAGAGCTCGGGCACAGCGAGATGGAGCCTCGCTCTTGTCACGACCGAGGCGGGAATGGGCCCATCCCCGTTAAGTCCATCCCGCAGGATGAGCCTTTGGGAGACAGTTAATTTGGGAGGACTTCTTTGCAGGGCTTCCTCGGTATGGATTCCGCCCCCGACTCTGCTGCTCTCCTTCCTTGTGCAGAGGCCGAGGCAACAGCAGAGCTTCCAAACCACCTACACACACCCCACGCGCTCCCTGCCCCACGCCGGCAGCATTCCATTCCTGCAACGACGACGGGGATCCCCATGKACCTGCTCCAAGGGACGCCAGCCCCAACGCCGGCATTCACGGGCAAGAAACCACACGGGGACTCGGTCCACCCTGACCTCCTGCGTTGCCCATGGGCTGCACTCTCTCTGCAGACCCTCCCCATGGATAAAACCCTGGAAATGACAGAATTCCAAGCGAGTGCTATGGCAGCACACGGTCCCAGCGGCGCTGTGACCCCCGGGGGGCAGGTCCTGGGCCTCGCTCTCTGCTCGCAGCAGCGGGAGGGAAGACGCAGCCGCTTAGGGCCGATCCAGGCTCCGGAGCAGAGTCTGCGCTCCAGGGACACACTCTGGAGAGCAGCCAGGCGACGTGGACGTGGGGGCGACCGAGGGTCTAGCAGATCCCTTGGCAAACTCTTCCCAAGGCCCGTTATCTCGGCATTAAATATTAACCCSCTTCAGCTCCAGCCTCCGGAGTCACGTTGCCGCCTGCAAGCCGGAGAGCTGCCCTCGCTGCGCCGGCGGCCTCCAGACGGAGCTTTAACCACTTCAGGGCCTGGACCCACAGCGACTGCTTGGCTGGGTGGCGTGAAGAGGCTCCTCCAGCCTCCCGACGCTGTCCCTAGGCAGAGCCCCCCGCTCCTGGGCTCGTCGCAGCAGGGCAAGGCGCCTTAGGGCCAGCTCTGCACCACGGGGGTCACCTTGGCTGTCTGCAGAGGCTCCCCGAGGGCCGCAGGGAGCGACGGCAGCGAGCCGGAGAGGCTGCACACAACCAGCGCCACCCTCGATACTGCCCCGTGCCAAACACGTCACTGCCCCCCGGCCCCGAGCGGCATCCAGAGCGACCGTCCACCCAAAGCCACCGACGGGGCAGCACGTCGGGCCGGGAGCCCTCCGAGCGCTGCCCGTTGCTGCAGGGCTCCTTTCTGCGGAGGGCCGAGATCTCTGCAGAGACCTGGAGCTGTGGGGATGCCGTGGGGACGCTTATGTCACTGACCCACCTCTGCTCCCAGCCAGAAAACGGCTCTTCCTGCAGCGGGGAGGAGTTTGCTCCGCAAAGCGGCCGAGCCCCGGGCCGTGTCCTGCTCTCCTYGGGACGCCAACGGAGCCCACCAGCATCCCAGAGAGCCCCAGAGAGCCCCAAGCACCTCCGGAACTGGTTTGTAAGGAAAACTCCTCAAGCTAGAGCAGCTCAGCCTCACTCAATCCAGGCGGATTGATCTTCTCCAGGATCACGCTGGACTCCGTAGCTTGGGAAGGGCCTGCAGGAAGAGCCCAGGTCCTCAGAGACAACTAGGCCGGGTTGCCCAGGGGAAGGAGCTCAGCAGAAGATGCCCCGTTCGAAGGGCGCTGCGGGGCGGCCCAAGGAAAGCTCTCCTGGTGGGTCCTGGCGGGACGTTGCACCCGCATCACCACGGAGGATCGGCCAAGCTCCGAGGCTCTCCCTCCCCCGGAGGAGCCGTCTCCAAGGCTTCGGAGCAACCGTTTTTGAGACAAGCAAATCAAAGTCTAGGGCAAGACACCCCAAGCAAGAAAACCCGCCTGGGAAGCACCAGCCACTGAGACAAGCCAGGTCTCGGGAGCCTGGAGGCTGGTAGGTGCTGGAGCTTCCAACCACCGTCTCCCAAGTCGCCTCGAGGTGCTGGGGACAGCCGCGTGCAACGCCCGTTCCGCGGAAGCCCGGTAGGAAACGCAGGTGCAGCTTGCTCGGCAGCTACAAAGCCCCCCAGGACGGAGGAACCGTGGCGATAACACCTCCCTCGCCGTGAGGGCACGTTCAACCTGCCCTGCACAAGCTCACTCCAGATCCGACTCCTCCTAAAGAGCCTCCATTGAATCCGCCTTGCAAACAAAGCCATTATCCCCGATGGAAGAAGCGATGCTGGGGACACGGCGGGGTCCTTCCCGCCTCGGGGCTGTTAGTGCTGCTGCCCCCGTCTCCTCGGCTTGGAGAACGTGCAAAGGTCGGTGCTTGCAGCAAGGGTCACAACCGGCCGGCGGCCGGCGAGGGCCCTGGCAACGTGCGGTGCCTTTGGCCTCCTCCAAAGTCTCCCCTGTTGGCTCTCCACCAAAGCATCAGCTTGAGCACAGCTTGGGCTGCTAAGGTCACTCCTGCGGCAAGGGGACAAGGGCCGCACGTCCTTGAGGAAGAAAGGGAGTGAGAAACGGAAAGAAGAGCGTGGCCGTCACCCACCATCATCAGCCTTGAGCCTTTATAAGCCCACCAGGCCAAAGCCACCAAGAGGTGGGCAGAGAGCCCAGGGCCACCAGATCACACGAGTCACAGGAAACAGGGCCAAGGGGGCCTGAAGGCTCCCRCAAGGCCACGGTCTTGGCCGCTCTCATGGAACACTTCTCCTTTCTCAACCTGCACAGCTCGCGTGTCGCTGGCGCCCRCCGGGCCCAGGAGCCCCCATCACTTCTGGGGAGGAAATCTGGGCACCACGGGGAGCTCTGCCCAGGGCAGCGGGCTCAGCCCTCGCCCGAGGGACCTGGGAATCCGGGCACTTGTGCCAGGGCGGGATGTTGACCCGGCTCTTCTGTGGCGCTGAAGGGCCAGGGCCGGCGTCCTGCGTCCCCTCCGGGGAGGCAGCTGGACACCGTCCCCCAACGAGAAGATCTGCTCCCTCTAGTGGCACCTGGGGCCTGGCGTTGGTTGGTTGGGTTTGCAAGAGAGGAGGCAAGTCCTGGTCGCATCACGGCACGCCCCGGTCCTGCTGCCACATGGGTGTCACCCCATGGCTCCTCTGTGGTTGACGCAACACGAGAACGTGGCCTCCTACGCATGAAAACGCAGCCTTCGAGCACGGGCTCCGTTAAGAGGCCACCGGGACTCCATCGAGAAAGCAAATCAGGGGAGAGGCTGCCTTGCTGTGACCCGGAGAGGCCGAAGGACCGGGCTGGGACCCACACCAAAGCAGAGCACGGCGTCATCGGGGTGCTGCAGAGAGACCCYTGCTCATGGTCACCACACCGGAGACCCCCAAGCTGCCCGCGCGCAGAGCCGGGCAGAGCGGTGCCCATGTCGTGGGCACCAGCCTGGGCTTTCAGACATCAGATGGACATCGGACACACTTAGGCCTTCCCATCTTCCCCTTCCGAGCTAGAACAGGGARGGTTCCTCAACTTGGCCCTTGGGACAACCCAACGACAGGGCCTCGCTTGGACCCCTGGATGATGTTACCAGTTTTGTTGCACTGTCCTTCAACAAGGCCAAGACTAAGATGGGCCTAAAAAAGGACACGCAGCCTTCCAGCCCCACAAAGCCCGGCAGAGCTCCCGTGAATCCAGAGGACACAGCAACGCATGGAGTCCATCCTCCATCCTTGGGTCAAGAGCAGAGACCTCCATGCTGGGGGAAATGCACAGAAATCACAGCCCCGACCTGCAGAAACCTTTGACTGTTCTAGGGGGGTTCCTGGTGTGGTCCTCGCTCCTACACCCCTCTCAGAAGCTCTGTGTCTTGTGATACATCTGGATATCCCAAAGATGGAAAAGGGGGAGAGCCCGTGTGGCTGGAGGACAAACATAAGGTCCAGGCTAGCTTCTGCACCCTGGTTCCCTGGAAGAGAACCCAAGGGGAGAGTGGACAAATCCAGGGTGCTAAAGCTAAAATAGAAAACGGATCTTCCCTCCTCTTCCAGGAAGGCACTGAACACGCACATGTTCCTGCAGCAAAGCACGATTTGATCCATACGAAGAGCAAAATCCATCCGCTCAGCCCTGGTTAACCCTGGAGGCTACTGAAGGAACAAGTGGCCGGTTCTCTCCAAGCTTTGCAGGTCCCAGAGACCGGGACAGCATCATGGCGAGAGGAGCTGGGTGGGCCAGGGGTCGAGCTGCACAGAGCAGATGTAGCGTTTGACACGGGGACAAGAGGAGCGGGACAGGAGATCCCGCTCACACAGCAGCGGAACAAGTGCAGAGCGGGAGGAATTGCGGCTCTTGGGGAAGTCGGCAGTTTAGTTAGGGAAAAGCCCACGTTCCCGCTCCGGAGGGAATCTGCACATTCCCCATGGAAACGGCCCTTGAGGATTTATGGGTCGCCAGATGCAGCCTGCACAAGTGGCTCCCGGCGGATGATGTTACCCGAGGCCACAGGAGAGGGAAGGGGGGACGGGCCGGCTGCAGCGTCGGGGACGGGCGAGCACGGACCCCGTGTGCCCGGCTGCCATGCATGAGGCCCGCAGGATCCCCGGGATCGTGCTCGTTCCCCTGCACGGAGCCGCCGGAGGCCCCGCATGGAGACCYGAGAGCGGCCAGGGCGCGGGACTCGTCACGGGCAGGAAGTCAGCGGCTGCTCCTTGGCAAGCAGCGCGTCCACACCGACGCGCAGGATTATAAAGGCTTTAAGAGGTTCTGTTTAAGAAAATAAAAAGGTCTTAAGTACAAACTGTCCGACGTGCAGCTCCTAACGGCGTGAGACGAGCGCATAGAGCTGCAGCTGTGTCACCATGTCGTTCACACCCCTTTAGAAACGCACTTCTGGGCACTGACTGCCCGTTCGGTGCGAAGCTTCTCCTGGAAGCTCTGCAGTCCGGTGGGACAATCCCTCTTGCAGCAGGAGTTTCCCTGGGCCTGGGAGCAATCCCATGCAAAGAAATGATTTTAAACTCTGTAAAAACTCTTGTTTTTCAGGAGCTGGGAAGTCACTGCTCTCATAGATCTTGTAGGGGAGCATCTATGTCACGCTCAGCAAGAAGAAACGCCTTTCAAGGGTGCTTATACCCCTTCCTCCCGTCGGTGATGGCCCTGTGGACGAGCACTGAGCGTGCTCTGGGTGTCCCTGCTCGAGCAGGGGGTTGGTCTAGATGGTCCTTTCCAAGCCCACCCTGCGATCCCGCGCGCCRTCCCTCCAGCCTCACGCRGAGGCCCCGCTCGCAGCCCACGGCCAGCACCGCTCTCACCTCTCCGGTTCCTCCTTCACCGCCGCGTACGGAGCCGGCTGCCGGCTCGGCCGCGGCCCCTCCTGCAGCTTCTCGCCGCCCTCGAGCTCCTGCTCCAGCGAGGAGCTGGTGCTGCCCTCCCTGCTGACGTTGCTGCTCCGCCCGGGGCTGTTCTCCGTGGAGGCCCGCGGCGACTCCGTGTTCTGCTTCAGCGTCTGCAGCTTGGCCAGCGGGATGATGTCGCAGTTCTGCGGGCGGTGCCACACCGTCCGCTGCGTGGTCGCATTGTAGTAGTAGAAGCGGGACGTGTTGGGGTCGAAGAGCTCCCACCACTGGTTCTCGTTGGTGCGCTTGATGCGGACGCCCGCCGGCGGGTCCCACACGCACTCGCCCGTGATGAGGTTGGCGTACATGCGCTCCCGCGTGCGGGGCTCGATGATTTCCACCCATTCCAGCCTGCAGGGGAGCAAGCAGAGGGAGACTCAGATGCATGAGCATCACCCGGCACGACGGGGGCTTCGGGGGGACGACACTCGACGTCCTCCCGTGCACGCTGGCGTGCAGGGAGCCCCACACCCCACGCACATTGACCATGTGTTTGCAGAGCTCTGCAAACCAGCGCCTGCTTTTCAGCTTGCAGGAGAGGTCCAGYGAAGGAAGGACCTTCCCGAGCTTCAGGTGGCACCGCGTGTCACACGACCCTCAGCCCTCCGTGGCCCAGACCACGTGCAGCTCGCTCAGGATCACGTCGCTACTGCAAGCACATGGGGAAGGGGCGTGGGGAGGCAGGAAACCACCCAGAGGCCCCAGCGTGGTCACCCCTGAGCAGGGAAGGGGGGACGAGTCGCCAGCTGCTGATCTTAGAGCTGCCAAAGAGGATTTGGGTAAATCCCAGCGCCGACGGGGGCCGCGCGCACCGGCCCCCGGCCCTGGTTCGGATTACCCCGAGCGAGGCAGGTGTTCCGCRCCGCTAATCCCTGCTCCGCACCGAGGCAGCCCCGCAGCCCCCACCGCTCACTCCAGCCCCCCGGGCCGCCCACGTGAAGCTGATCCGGCTGCGGGGCGCCGGAGCTGATGCGTTAGCTGGAAAACGGACCCACCAGAGGCGACTTGTTCCCTCCGAACACTTCCAGCTCTGCCGAGCTCAACGCCCTTCCCTACGTTCCCATGGAATATCGAGCGCTTTCGTTCCTGCTCAAAGGCGGCCCTCCCATGCAGCGCTTTTCATTTAGATGATTTCAGCCCTGGACTGACATCAGAGTTCAGCTTYCAGCTTTAACACCTACGTTTGATCCCCTCGGCTTAAAATAACCTTCCCAGGACAAAGGCAGCAGCAGCAAAGCACCACRTCTACCTCCCGGGAAGATCCTGCAGCACCCGTGCCAAAGGAGGGCTGGGAATCATCCACCCAGCGCGTCCCGGAGGCACCGGGCACCCCTTTCCCAAGGCACGTCTCCGACTGGGAATCGGAGCCGCTTCTCCAGCCGCGGAGCACCTGGAGGATCCGTGTGCGGTCGCCCAGGGCTCCTTGGGGCTGRAGGGAAAGCTCCGCACCGAGAAGCACAGAGAGCCCCACGCGCTCCCAAGAGACGCCCGGCCCTTGGACCCTGCGGAACGAGCCCGTCGATAAAGTGACAGGACTGAGACCAGCAGCCTCGGAGCCCGCAGCGCGTCATGAAAATATAAGAGCTTTTGYGGCCGAGCCTTTGATTTCCTCTCAGTCTTCGCTGTGAGTTATCAGGCTAATAAACACCGGCAAGCGCCTGGGCTCTCCCTCCCTTTCTTGCTACTTTCCCTGCCTTTGGAGAAGAAGGATTTGAGCCTTAACTCCTTTCTCCGCAGTCTTTTAATTTACCGGGGCTATTAATCAACCCGGCCGTCTCCATACACGGCACCCCGGCGAAGCAATGGATCGATTGCCCGGTGCCACCCTGCTTGGCGCTGGGAAGCCGGGGCCATGGGCAGGGAGAGCAGCGAGGAGCCTCGGAAGCAGCAGAGACCCGAACCCATCGCCCACGGCCCGAGAAGCTTCCTTGGGCCAACGGATCCGCAGCGATGGGGGGGGGTCCCTTCGGCTCTCCGTGTGCCTGTGGGTCTCATCCGGGGCTCCGTCCCCGTGTCCTGGTGAGCCAGGCATCCCAAACGTCCCCACCCAAGAGAGGAGCCCGACTGATGCTCCATGGGGATCTCGGGACCTCGAGATGGGCGAAGGCAGCCGCGGGGGGAGCCATATGGATGCCGGGTGGGATATGGGATCACCAGGAGGGCTTTGGAGAGCCGGGATTCACGCTGGCAGCTTCAGGTGGCCCCAGAGAGCGAGGAGACAACGGGGCCAGGAGCCCCCATCAGTCCCCGATTCCAAAGGGGCCGTTTTCCAAGGAGCCTCCCCTTCCAAGGGCATTTCCCAAAGGTTCAACYGGAGATAAAACTGCCACCAACGTGCTTGCCATCACCACCAGCAGCAGGACCAGGCGCTCGAGCTGGTCCACCCAACGCCACGTCGATCCAGCCTCAACCCCTGRCCCCCAGCCCGGCCATTTGGCTTATTACGAGCACGTTATTTTACGGGAGCGCTTTATGAAAACAAAATAAAAGGCTGCAGAATAAAGAGTGCTTCCTAGGTGTGCARCCTTAGAAAGCACAAGCTGACGGCCGCAGGAAAGGCGGACACAGAAGCGCTGAGCATCAGCAATAAAACCGTGTCAACCGCGGGCAGCGCAAGAGCCAAGCGCCCGGGAGCCCGGCCTTGCTTCTGCGCTAGTAATTCCGGTGCCAAGGAGCGTCTTTGCACAAATACATCATCAAACTGAAAGGTGCAATAGTTCTTCACTAACCGGCCTGACAGATGCACTGAGCTTAAAAGAAACCCAGCGCAGGCCTCCAAGGGCAGGGAGTTCTTGCTGCTCGCACGGCTGGGGCTGGCGAAAGAGCTTCGAGGCGGATGGAGCAACCCAGATCCCAGTCGTTGGCACCCAGCGGGAGCTGCCTTTAGAGGTCTGAGCCCTGGATTTGCACCTCGTGGGACACGAGCCAGTTTTGCACCATTCCCTCTGCACAAACTCGGGCGCAGACACCCGGAGAAGTGAACTGGGGAGCCTGGGCTGGCTGCTCCCCTTGCTCAGGGGTTGAAGGGACTTCATCGTGCAACCAAGGGGCTCGGGGGACGATGCCAAGGGGCCCAAATCTGGGCTGAAAACCRGGCTTTTTGTTGCTTTTCCATGTTGTTTTTGTCATGCTACTAAGCTAGCCCTGCAGAAGGGGAGTGCGCGAGGCAGCGGGAGCGCGTTGCCGCCGGGGGCATCTCCGCATCCTTCRGCCACAGGGGCCGGGGTGGCACCTGCGGGACCCCCTCGGCGGGCACCGCTCGCCAGCCCCTGCCCTCCTCCTTGGGCAACGCGGTTCCCGTTGCTCCGTGATTTAACCCAGATCTGCGGCACACGGAGCTCGCTGACCTGCCCCTAACACTGCAAGGGCGGCGGAGGGACGAGCGYGACCGCAGTTCTGCTCCGTTTGTCTCATCTTTTTACATGCAGAAGAGAGGAGCAAAGGCTGGCGCCGGGATGCAACCTGTTTGCTTGAGTATCCCTGGTTTTTACTTCCCAAGGTGGCTCGGGAGCTCAGTCGCTGCCTCTCTACCTCCTCACTTTGGGAATCTATGGAGCTTAACGGAGTCGCAGACCAAGGTCAGGAGCAGCYGGAGGATCCTCGTGCGTGGGGCTTGCCGCTGTTCCAGCAGCACCGTGGATTCCCAAGGAGCACCCGGAGCTCAGCACAGCCTGTGCCGTGTCCCTGTGCGGCACCCCCAGCCCCGAGGTGGCCACAACACCCCACGGCACCGAGGACCGGGCGCTGGGTCACTCATTGCTCTCAGAGGTGGCTTTCCCAAAGGAAATGAATTTTGCAGGAGATGCAAGCAGTAAAACCCAATCTCTTTTTGCAAACAGCCGGGACCGGGAGCGCTCACTGACTGCTCGTGGCGCTCCCTCATTAAAGCCATATTCTTGTGCATTAAAAAAAATAAAAGCCATTTGCAATGAATGTGAGTAGGCGGCGTACAAAGGAATCAAGGGGGAAAAAAGCGTAAGAGCAAAGCAGCGGAAATTCCAAGCTCATTTACAAAACCCGGAGAAGAGGGCAAGAACGGAGAGCAAAGGGAGGCTCTCCATGCCGGGCTCGCCTAAGCCCACTGGACAAGGACACAGGAGCTACTAAGGGAGAAGGTTCCTGTGATCCCAATCGACCTTTATTGAYGGAGCAACGTGGTCCCGGTCATGGTATCACTGCTCTACTTCCAGCGGTGCCCCCGTTGGCTCTGCACCTTCCTCTGGCCTTTCTTGGGAAGGTCTTTCCTGGTCTCCCAGCAGACCATGGCAGGCAGAAGACCCCATGACCAAGCAGAGACCTCCCCTAGAGACCAAATCATCTCACCCTGGCTTAACTAAGTCTGCTCATGGTGGCCTTGCCGCTGGTGGCGTCTTCCAGTCATCTCCCTGCAGTCTTCCAGCAGTGGCCTCATGAACCACGGTCATACACAAGAATCAGGCCCTGGACAGGAGTCTCCTCTGAGGGTTCACACCACTTYCCAAGAGGGCATTTACCCGCTCGGCTCYTGCCCGCACATCTCCAACATCCCTTGTCCATCATCCCACTGTGATGCCAGTCGYCACCGTGACCAAAGTCAACYGAGTTGAAACCCAGGGYAGTCACCGTCTGAGGGACAGATGCMATTTYTCAGATTAAAAGAAATAAATATATACGCATAAAGAATAGGTACAAACACACGCAGTATTTGATCCCTCTCTTCCCTACCACTTACATACCAAAATCTTTTAGATTAGATTAGGAGCTTCAGGGAATAACATCAAGGAGGTCTCGCGCACGGGCGTCAGAGCTCATTCTACTCAAAGGATCCCCAGACATTTTGCAGTCACCAGACTGGAAGGCTGGATGCTTCTCATTCCTGCAGAATCCGATTCCAGCTGCGCTGAGCATGCAGCTGAGGCCCTGCATTAACACAACACTTCCCTGCTCCATTCCCTGCCAACTCGGCTCTTCAGGGCATCTGCTGCAGTCGTATTTGGTCTTCTGCACACCTGGGCAGACCTTCCTGCCTTTAGAGAGGGCCAGGAGCTATGTTGGGAAATTCTGGGATGCATCAAGAAGGATCCTCCTTCCATCACCCAAACGCTCCCGGAGCTCTCAAGGAAGCTTTAAGTGGTCAGTGCCACGAGGAAGGCTCAGCTGAGGCTCTGGACCACCACAAGCTCCCAGTAATTCCATGTCCCTCCTTGGCTTCCCAGCTCAGGGCTGTTCCTCCTCCTCTCCTACCATCCTAGGAGATACTTCCGGGTCTGCTAATAGAGTCACCGGGGTCTACGGAAGATGTGAAAGCTGGGATGAACCTCATGGGTCTAACTCGGTACCTCCAGCTTGTGCTTTTGGGGGGAAACAGAGCAAAACACCGTTTTGGGAGGAACGGCAGCTCAAGGTCTCCACCCCCAGAGGTGCAGGAGGAGCAGAGCCCACCGCAAGCCAGCGCTGCAGGACACAAGCGGCACAACCACCACCTTCTCTGCTCGGAAACGGAAACCAAATTAATAAACAACATCCACACCTACCTCCTACTCCATTTCCAGGAGGGCAACCCAAGCCATGGCCACTCCCACCAGAAGAGAGACCAGGACAAGCCCAAATTCCTTCTCCCCAGTGAATCCAGCCTTCAGTTTAACCTGAAGCCTCCGTTCTAGAGAGCTCTGGGCTGCTGGTTGCCACCAAGGGACACGTCACAGCAAGGCCACCATGTTGTCCCACCCAAACCAGGGCACCAAGGCCACCGCTGTCTCACCCAAACCAGGGGCAGCAGCTCTCGGACTGGGACCTGGAAGGATCCGGGAGATGCAGAGGAGCACGGGAAGCCCGGGGTGAAACCCTCTGCCACATCCTAGCAGCACCTCCCTTCCTATCCACAGCCYGGCAGCAGCTACAGCGTTTGCATGGAAAACTGTGGTATATTTTAGTTGTCTGGAGGGAATCCGGCAGCACAAAACAAGAGGCAGGGCCCCGCGGGCTGCTGGGCTCCCTGCAAACCAGCYGCAACCCGGCTTGGGAGCTGCTGCCCGAGGAATCCCGGCTCACAGAGCCGCTCCGCACGAGGAATTCCCGGCCCGGGATAAGCCGGAGCCGCGTGCTGGCGGATCCCAGGCGGCGCGGCCCCAGCGGGCTCCCGAGGGCCCCTGCGAGGAGCCTTCTCCTGCACGGGCCCGGGCCTCCCCGCCGGCTTGCCGGGGGTTAACCCCGGCCCTCGGCAGCTCCTTCRCTCCGTGACAGGCGGCAGAGCTATCCGGAGAACCTGAAACGCCACTTTTAAATATTAATACCCTGCGATCGCTATGGGAACTGCCGAGCTCCTGCAGAAGGTTTTGCCTCTTTGCAGAGGGCTGGGATGCAGGAGCCGGTTTGCAAAACCTTGCAAAACGCGAGCAACAACCCCAGGTTTTGCCACTGGGTCCCGCTGCGCTGGTCCCGCTGCGGCGGTGACGCGCGGGCAGCCACGCTAGAGCACCCCTGCAAGGCTCCTCCCCGCCCGCACCGCGGTGGCCGGTCCCTCCGGTGACTCCCGGCTGAGGCTGGAGGAGGAATAGGGACACTCTCCAGCTGCCGACGACCCAAATGCATCTCAAAAATTCCCCAAAGCAGGAAAAAAAAAAAAAAGAGGAGAAATAACAACAACAAACACGGCTCGCTGGAATGTCCCGGCTCCGCTGGGACCTAAAGGCCCCAAGATCTGGGCCAATTTTCAGCACGAGAGATCTCAGGCGTAGCAACAAGGAACCGAACCAAGGCAGTCGGTAGCCCCGCGGGTACCTCTGCTCAGGGCCTCTCCCCGAGGCCACCCGGCGCTTTCCAGGGTGGGAGGCCCCGTTCCATTCCTTGTTCCGTGCCCCGGATCGCCCGTGCTGCCCCGGCTCCCTCCGAGCAGCTCCGCAGCCTCCCGGACTCGCTGGCCCTCGAGCCGAACCCTTCCCTGCGGATGCGASGTGCAGCACGAGGCCGCTTCCGTTCCTACCTTCTCGCTGTTCCCATAGAAACTAAGCGGGAACGGAGGCAGCCGCAGAGGATCCACGCTCCGATAAAGGAGCCCTAYGAGGAGCGGGCGCTGGACGTGGGGGAGAAAGCAGCAGCCAGCGACAAGGCCGTAGTAGAGACACCAAATCCGGCTACGAGGGGGATGCGCCCACACGCGCGTCTCTCTCCATCGGGAAGCATCCCGAGTTAACAGGCTATGCCAAGGAGAGGCCAGGAAAACAAAAGCTTGTAAACCTCACAGATGAAAGGCATGAGCTCGGGATCGACACCCCGGGGGCAGCCTGGCTACCAGCAACACAGCCTCGGTGCCACCTTCCCTGCCCGAGGGCGAGGAATCCCTGGAGAGGGATACCAGGAGGGAGCACAGGGCGCCCTGCGCGTCTGCAAAGCGCGGGCGCCCGGGACAGCCTGGAACGCAGACGTCCCAAAGGAGCGTGAAGCAGAGCCAAGGACTATTTCAGACTGGCAAAGACCCTGCTCAACGTAGGGCTTCCCACCAGGCCTGATTTGGGCTGACTCCGGGCATCACTTCCCCCAATTCCCAGCGCTCTCCTTGCATCTGCAGAAACAGGAGTAAGGCCACGATGGGGAATAGCAAACGGTGCTTCATTTTCCCAGGACACCTCTTCTTGGTTGCTCTGTAGTTATCAGGTTTAAAGGACAACTAAAGGGAATTACTTTCCACAGCACATAATTAAACTGCAGGATTTACTCAGCAGCACAGCCAAAAAAACCCCATAAATAAGTTCAAAAGGAGAAGCAGACAAGTTGAAGGAGGACAAGTCCATGGGTAGCTATTAAATGGATACTCCAGATGTGGCCTCCAAAGTGAAGAGATCTCCAAGCCACTGAGTGCCAGAAGCAGGAAAGTATCAGAGAAAGAGGCTCTATTAGAGTCAAGCTAAGGAAAAGACCAAGCAGCAATCGGTCTCCTTTGGGATCTAGGAGGACCGGGCCTCCTTCCTGAGCTTTCCCTGGAGAGTTCAGCCCATTGGGGAGCACGGGAGGGACTCAGCAACTCGCTCGCGTGCTTGGAGATCCCCACGACGTGCTCGTGTCCAACACGAATACCTTTGTGGGCCAAAAAAGCTGTCCCTGCTCACACCCGGTTGATGAACCCCTTCTTGGACCACTTCTGCTCTTGGATTGCTTCCAACAGCCAAGAGCTTCATGGGCTGCTTCAAGAGGAGCAACTTGGGAGCGGTGCCACCAACGGGGACAAGCAGCAACGTCCCTTCCCGGGCCGGAGCTCGCAGGACAGGACCCGTCTGCTGCAGACCCCGGCCCTTCCCCGCCTTCACAGCGGACTTTGGAATCATTAATGTTGCTTCTCGCCTGGAGGACACGGGGACATCAACTCGCACGCAAAAAAAAAACCCACGGCTTCAAAGGACGACTTCAGAGAAGGAAGAGGACGGATCCGATTTCCTTCGCTCTTATCAGCGCCCGCTCAACTGCCTCCTGGCGAGTCCCGATGCTCCCAATCCAAACTTCACAGTCTGCGTCTTAGCAGGGCCTTATCTCCTTTAAACTCCAGAAAGTCTCGGAAGCTGCCGGCAAGCAGATAACACAAATCGGCGGAGATGAATCCAGGATCCGCACGAAAGCGGCAAATGTGCAGGGCTGACCTCGGGCTCCTCAAAGCGGCTCAGCATTTTAGCCCCAGGCTTACGGGCTCCTCTATTTGTCCAAAGGCCCGTTAATAACTACCCAACCTCTTGGTCCATTTAAACCACACTGGAGGGGTCAAGCTCGGGAAGGCAGCTTGGAACAAGTTGGGTTCCAAGGCAGGTGAGCATGGATGGACCCAAACGTGCTGAGCTCACGTCTTAGATGAGTCGCTCGCTGCCCTTGCCTGTTCAGGGGACTCAGGGGCAGAGGGAGCTGAAGGGCGCGTGGACGTCCCGTGGGAGGAGCTGGAGAGGCAGAGAGAGGGCAGCAGATGGAAAGAGAAGGGCTGTGGGACATGGACCACGCGTGCTGAGAAGCTCGTGCGACTCGGGGACAGCGCCGTCCCTGCAACGGGGCACAAACGCCAGCATGGGGAGCAACCAGGCAGCCAGGACTGTGTCCCAAAAGCTCCATCAAATATCCAAGAGATACCAGCCCGGGACAACAGCTTGGGCAGGAAGGATCCAACGCGCACTTTATGTTTCAAACCTCTAAGACCTCACGTGCTTCCAGCCAAGCGGGATCCTCCTCCCATCGGCGACCTGCGTTCATAGAATCATAGAATGGCTAGGGTTGGAAGGGACCTGTAGAGGTCATCTAGTCCAACCCCCTGCACACGCAGGGTTGCCTAGAGCATGTGGCACAGGGTGATGTCCAGGCGGGTCTGGAAGATCTCCAGAGAAGGAGACCCCACCACCTCTCTGGGCAGCCTGTTCCAGGGCTCTGTCACCCTCACCATTAAGAAATTCTTTCTCAAGTTCCTGTGGGACTTTTAGTGCCTCAATTTGTGGCCGTTTCCTCCAGTTCTATCACTGGCCACCACTGAGAAGAGGCCAGCCCCCTCCTCCTCACTCCCTCCCTTGAGGTACTTGTACACACTGATGAGGTCCCCTCTCAGCCTCCTCTTCTCCAGGCTGAGCAGGCCCAGCTCGCTCAGCCTGTGCTCGCAGGGCAGATGTTCCAGGCCCCTAATCATCTTTGTGGCCCTGCGCTGGACTCTCTCTAGCAGCTCCACGTCCCTCCTGCACTGGGGAGCCCAGAACTGCACACAGTACTCGAGGTGCGGCCTCACCAGGGCTGAGTAGAGGGGCAGAATCACCTCCCTCGACCTGCTGGAGACGCTCTGCTTAATGCACCCCAGAATCCCATTGGCCTTCTTGGCCACGAGGGCACCCTGCTGCCTCATGGTCAACTTGTCGTCCACCATGACGCCCAGGTCCCTCTCTGCGGGGCTGCTCTCCAGGAGGTCGGTCCCCAGCCTGTAGGCGTGTCTAGGGTTATTCCTGCCCAGGTGCAGGACCCTACGTTGATGCCAAGTGCTCTTGACGCCTGTGTTAGATCCCCAACACCCGCAGCAGCAGCAGCAGCAGTGGAGCTCGCGGGACGGCGTGAGGCCGAGCTGGCTTCGCCCGGAGCCGCGCGCTCCGACGCCGGCGCGACAGATGGTTCCCACCTTGAGGACGGATCGCTCTGGATGGCGCCTTCATCTGTGCTGGCACGGCGCGACCGCGCCATATGTGTCTTCCCCCAACCAGCCTCCGACACGARCACAACTTTAATGTCAGTGTTGTATTCACAAACCCAAATCTTCAGCGCTGAACTTTCTGAAAATTAAACTGACTGAAGACTACTGGAGTGCGGGCACTTGCCAAGGCAGATTCCTAAGGCTTCTTTAAAAAAAATAAAAAGAAATCTTATTTTGCTTTTCCAATCAAAAATCATCTGAGCAGAGATGATTAGCATGTTATTAATAGTAATAATCTCTTTGCAATATTGGGAGTGTGAAAGACTGAGACGAACGCTCTGAGCCTCCAGCCCTTCGCCAAGGGCATGAACAAGCAGCAACCTGCAACAGTCCAGGAGCAACCAGCGGTGCCCTGGGCGGGAGGAGGACTCCCGGCGTGCAGCCCAGGCCCTTCCTCCGGGCTGGCGTCCCGCGAGCTGCCGTTTCACTCCCGCGGTCCTGAAAACGAGCCCATCCGAGGCCGTGCATCAACCGCCACGCCGCCGAGCTCCCAGCCAGCACAGCCCATAAAAACACCGGCAAGCGTCCCATTTGGTGTCCCAGTTCCCCTGGCTGGGCGCCCGCTGCCCGGGTCCCTTGCGGAGAGCCCTGCACGAGGGCGTTGATTTTGGAGAAGCAGCTGCGAGGGCAGCGGAGGAGCCCCAGCCCTGGCAGACGAGGGACAGGGGCAGAGGAGGATGATCCCAGGTCCAACCCTCTTAATTGATCCCCTCCAGCTGCTCCAAGGACACTGGGCAGCACCTGAAGCACCTGCCGAGCCGCTCGGTGAGAAAACGTGCCCTGCGCTCAGCCGTGATTCCCATCGGACCTAATCCCGAAGGACCGAGGCTTCGTTTCGAGCACAAGCCGCCGCATTCCCGGTCCTGAGATGGGCATTCCGATGGCATTCCCATCGCAGCTGGGCTTGGGATAACAGGGTGGAGGATCTCCACCAGCTCACGAGGATGGAAACCAGTTGCCGCACGCAGCAGGGACACGGTTCAAGCCTAAAAATCCCCGCGATGACTCAAGCAATTAGAGCCGTAAGACGAGACGACCTTTCTCTACCACGCACAGATATCAGCCGGGAGAGCCTGCTCCTCCCCTAAGCATCCGATAACCTCCCGGCCCTATTCCGACGGGAAGGAAACCTCGGGAAGCAGCAACCCTGCTCTTCCTGACAGGCTCCTGGAAACCCTTAACTCCCAACTGGAACAGTTCAGGGCCCAAGAACCCCCAGCGAGCGGCCCGGGAGAGGCAGAGGTGCCGGGAAGAGCCAAGGCAGTCGCGAGCTGCTAAATCACTGTTATATAAAGGCAGACTTCCCAAAAGCGCCGGAGCGGAGCGGGGCCGCCCTCGCCGGAGCCTCTCCGCGCGCTCCCGGGCGAGACGACAAAGGCCGTTTTCATGAAGCGTGCACAAACAACGCCCGCGAGCAGCACTGCCGCTGCCTTCCGCTCTCCGAGGGGAAAAGAGCAGACCTTAAGGATAAAGGCAACAATCGCGAGACGGGCCCGAGTGACCTTGAAGCTTTAAAAAYAGAAAACCAGCAACCAAAATGAGGTTTGCTTTCGCCAGCCTGTGGATGGCAACGCGGGTGTTTTCACTCGAGAACGAAACAGGGGATATCAACRAACAACAGCTTACCCGGAAGGAGGTATTTGGGGGCACCAACCCCATTAATGTGACGCGACGATGGCACGACGGCAGCGCTCGGAGCAAACTCACTGCAGGGAAACCCATGCAAAGAGCAGAACCCCAGACGAAACGAAGGTCCRAGCAGGAAAGGAGGCCCTGGTGGTGGGGGAGAGTTTGCACAAGGGTCAGGTTCCTCGGGCTCCCTGGTCCCCCCTTTTTGCCAGGCAAAGGGGACAGGTAGAGGCCAGCCCTCAACACTCACCCCGCGTGGTGGGGTAAGGGCTGCTCCCTGTTGTTAACGTYAGACGCTGCATTAAAAGGTCTTCCCAAAGACCCCCAGGTCACCATGTGCAATAGGAGACCGCTGGATCCCAATGTGAGCAACACGGAAGGGCAGGAGGACAAGGATGCACCAAGCGATCCGTGCYCAAGGATGGAGATGTTGCCACCTCCCCGGATGACCTTCTGGACACCATCAGGTGAAAAACCCCTTTCTGCCCTTATAAACAAGTACCTTGAGCATCTCCTATGCTCAGCTTGCASCTATTGCCTCTCCTCCTCTCACTGCAAGCCCCCCACTCGGCTCTGTTCTCCCTCTAGCTTCATCAGGTAGCTGAAGATGACAATTAGATCCACTCTTTGATGAAGAAAGCCAGCTCTAATTAAGAGCTCGCATTAGCACGATGCCCTCTGAGAACACCCAGCAGACCCATCTGCTCCTCGGCARGGAAGCGTCTCCCCCACCCCAGTTATTCAGTGCTGGGCACGAGGAGAYCCCTCACATTCCCAGGCTGCGGCACCATCTGCTCGGCTACGCGGCTGCGTGGGGCTGCCTGGTGCAGGGGTGAAGCTTTGCTCCTGTTGGCCACCGTATTCCAGAGAGGGGCCCGATGCTTCCTGCAAGAAGCCAGGAGGTCCCAAGGATCTCACCGCTTCCCTCTTCCAAGCTCTGAGGACACTTCTCCGCGCTCGGCTCTTCAGGGACCGGCTGTACGGCGCAGGCTTCTGCTATCCAACATGGTCCATATGTAGTCCCAGCCCATTCCAACTGGAAGAAGATGACGAGAAACCGGCATCACCCAACAGCGCCTTGGAAAGCACCCAGGTTGGGCAGCCATGGAGCCCAGGACACTTGACAGCAGTGCTGGAATATGGAGAAGACCTTCCATGGACTCTTCCATGGGAGCTCCAGTGCAAGACAAGGCTCCAGCAGGCAACGCACATGGGTTCCCACTGCCTTAAAACCTGCACGCTCATCCAGCGTGGAGGGACGAGGCGGTGGGGCCTCCTCGAGGGCACACACAGGTAGTTGTTGCACAAGGACCATGTCCTCGACACCTTGCTTGCCTTGGACAAGAGCAGAGCAGTCACCTGCTTCAACGGAGTGGCCTGCGTTGACGGCGCCTATAAAACATCCAGTGCTCAACAGCTCTAAGGGTGGGATGTTCTTCCTTCCCGAGGAYTCGCTGCATTATTCCCAATCAGGAAAAACCTGCCATTAGAGCCTGTGCTCCGAGCTCGCAGGAGGTCCGGGCAATTACTGCAAGCGCAGGGGCGTTTGTCACAGCCACACGCTGGCTCCCAAATGCCACCTTGCTGACGCTTGGCATGCGATCCTCCTCCTCCTCCTCCTCCTCCTCGCACCCCGCAAGGGCCACAGCGGAAACGTGAATTTGGGTTCACTCAGTGCTAAAACAAAGGCCAAAAGAACCCAGAGGCCTCAAAGCTCCTGGTTTTTGCATTCCGGTTCGTGCCATTCAAGGCACCCGCTCCGACGTGGCTTGTGACGGCGCCGATGGCTGTTCCGCAAGGTCTCTGCAAAAGGAGAACCCGGCATCGAGGCCAGGCCCCCKACAACACAAAACCTGCTGCAGAATTAAAAGCAAATGTTTGCAAACCAGAGGACTCGTTTTTTGACCCAAAAGGGCTAAAACTGCCACCACGTCACCTCTGCAACCGCCGTCATCGTCTTTGGTGGGCCCAGATCCGTCGCGGCGAGGCCGCAGATAAGAAGTGCCCTGTGGCAGGGCACGCTACCATGGAAGCCATTAGCGCCAACCGCGATTAATTGCTTTAATCCACTTAACAGCACGTTTTACTAAAATTACCCAGATAAATTGCTCCGATAGCRGCGCTGGCGCCGAGCTGCGCCCGGCTTCCTGCGCCGTAACCCGCTCCGCGGTGCCACGCGAAGCACGGGGCTCGAGCTGAGCTCCCAGCGCAGCGCGCCGACCAGGAGCCGGCCCCTTGCAGCCCTGGATCTCACCGCCAGGAAGACGGCCCAAAAAGGGCATCAAGATCCAGTCTCCYTCCACCGCTACAGCTCTGTTTTCTTAGCAGGAATTAAGGACGGGGACCCCTCCATGCAAGACGCCAGCCTAGGATGACCAAGATATGGCTGAGACGTGGCGCGATTGCTGCAAGGAGGGACAAAGCTGCGGAATCCTCGGATGCTTCCAGCCTCCGGAGCCATTCGGAGGCCCAGCAGGTGCGCGGGCCGCGGCGCCGAAACCCGCTCTCCCGTTCCCAGCGGTTTGCACCGGCCCGCGAGGCTTCCCCCACAATTTATGCGTGCTCTTTGCCATAATTTCCAAGTCACAGTCTTCCTATTTACATTTAACTCTTTGGAAATCGCTTGATGGAATATGGAAACCAGCACACAGATATATTGCTTAATTTTAAGACTCAAAGCTTATGGTTTTCCTTGGACTCCTCAATTGGAAGCAGAGCCTCATATCCCGACTCACCCTCACCTGGGGCAACTTTTGCTGACATAAAAGGTCCTGCAAGGAGGATGGTTGCTCCTGCCAGCTCCTCTCCGTGCCCAGGGCTTGTTTTGCTGCATCTTTTAGCCAGCAAAGCTGTTTTATGGTGCACTTGGAGCTTCCTCGTCCCAGCCCTGTGACACGTACAGGGTAAAGCAGCAGAGTTCGAACGCTCCATCCCTGCATCTAACCTGAGAAAACAGCCTCGACTGGCAAAACTCCTATATAGGCAGGAACACTTATTCATACTGAGGTTGTGAGGATTGCAGGAGGATATCACCTAAACTCATACGCTGTACGGGAAGCCACCAAATCAGGGACGCCACATCCAGCAACAGCCCTGGCGCCACCTCCGCACAGACCCARTCTGCCCCGCGGCCCTTCAGAAGTCAGTCTAGCCAAGCAGGAGGAGAACCCCAAGGCCCAGGTTTGCTCCTGGCTTTGCTGGGACACTCACGGCACGCCAGTCCCCATGGCACCGATGCCCACATAGGCAGAGCCACCCCACCGTGACAGCCCCAAGGACTCAAGTCCAGATCCCAGCTGCAGCAGGTAGGAACCGGGATCCAGCATGGAAGCCAGCAGGCAAAGAAGGGATGCGGGAGTAGCATCAGGCGGCTCATCTCTCACTTCCATCCTTGCTGCTTGATTCCTTTTCCAGGGAAAACCTTCTTCCGTCACCCGACGAGGCCGCAACGCTGCACGTTGCAATGACACCCCAGGCACGGGGCTGAAGCCTCAGCTCCGTTACTATCGACACTGCAGGGGAAGAAACCAGGTTAACCCAGGGAAAATAAGCTACCTGCTGCCTTTGAAATGAATATTTAAAAGACGCTCTTGTGGGCTACGAAATAAGACTCAGAACACACTTCTCAATCTGACCTTTTGTAGGACTTAGGCTCCTGGGCCKCCCTGAACCAGGTTCAGCTTCAGGCAAAATAGCAGCAGCGTGAAGGACTTTTCCTAGGAAACAATTCCTTGTATTTTGTAACTTGATAACTGAAAGCTTGAGGAAGAARTTTGAYCTCCATCCAAAAATTTGAGGCCAAYTGAGTTCAATTTTGTCCAGTATCAATATTTGGATCCCGCTGTCCCTCAGAGCAGCTTAGCAGAGTCTTCTCTCTTTACCTMCTGACTCCGGGGACAAACAGAAACGAGGAGGCTCTGCAGGGGCGAGCAGCCTAAGAACAGAGCCCTCGAACCATCCACCATAGAAAGCTCTCGGCTCCTCACGCGCCTCTTCTCCRAACTCCAGCCCCGAGGACACGGACGCTGCACGTCTGTCGGCTGCAGTCTGTCCGGGGAAGCAGCAGATCCGGGTTTGTGCAGCAGACGGCACAAAGTCTGGAAAAAATAGTCCACAGCAACCACTGCACTAGGTCCCAAAGTCCTGTCTTTGGGGCAGCACATGGAGCACGATGCCCTAAACCGGGGAAAGCACCAACTCTGTTGCCTTGTGCTTCTCTTCAGCACTAGGGTACCAGGAACCCGAACAGCATCCGATCGACTCTCCCTGTATCCGCCAGAACCACAGCGGCCAACACGACCCGTCATCCCCAAGCTCACGTTCATCAGCTCTTTAATACTGTTAGTTCTTTATTAACGGAGGATTTTCCACCAGCCGACGTGTGATTTCTCCCCAGCGCAGGGCTGGCAGGACAGCACTCACCTGGATCTTCACACTGGCCCTTCTGATGCTTTGGCACAATATTAACTCTTGTCTACACCTCGTGGCTTTGCCGCGTGCCAGRGACGGAGCAGTCGCCTTCTTGGGTGCCAATCCCCACGCAAGGAGGTGGCCAAGCAGACGAGCCGATGGTGACAGGAGGCTGGCCTGGCTGTAGCTGCCAACAACTTGGTGCCAACTACCACAGTTGGCTTCCAAAAGCCCAACTCAACYCCCTTTTTCAGCATTCTTTACAACTGTGTTATATTTGCGTGTTATATATGACACAGTTTATAAAAATATCAGTGGCGGCACCTGCGAGCCCCAGGACAGCAACGGACGTGGCTTGGGCTTGTTTGACCAATATATAAGTGATCTGCTCCTGAAGAAAGCTGTGTCCAACTCCTCAAAGTTGGGGGGTAAGGAGAGGCCCCAAGCCCCTTCCTCCAGCCTGCAGGGCTCCCCAYCCTCACCCACGGGGCTAATAAACACCCCGCGAGCACCAAGGCCCTAATTACAACAGACTGCAGYGATTGCAAAAGTGCCTTGGTCTCAAAGGTGGACTCGTCTTATTGGCTAAACCCGCACTCCCCAGGCTGCCCATTAGGGTCATGGTTTCAATTACAGCGTCAACCACGTGCCCAAGAGCGGAAGCTGGGGAAGCAAGATTAAATTTTGCCCCATTCCAATCAACCAGGACCCAGCAGATGGACGGAGCGATGCCAGGGAGGCCTCAGACCCGTAGAGCCTTGGTCAGCGCAGCAGAAGGATGAGATCTGGACCTGCCAGGCTGCAAGACCCAAGCTCTGCCACGAGGCACCAGGGAGCTTTGACACCCGCTTGCTTCTATTTAAGGGTAAACAGATCTCCACCCGCCCGGGAAAATTAAATAAATCAAAATTTTCAGCCTTCCTCTCACTAACTTGCCCCCCTTGCTGCGTGGGTCACACAGGGAAGCCCAGGGCTCGTGTCCCTGCTCTGCTCTCACGGCACCGGGTCGCTTCCTCGACGCATGGGGCAGCACGAGATCCCGAGCGGCAGGTTCCAGCAGGGAGTTTTATCCAGTTTTCCACATGCAGGAGCTTAACTGAGCCCAAAGAGAGGCAAAAAAGAGTCATGGACATTCCAGTTGCACCTCGGGGCGGCCCGTGGGGAYGGGTCTTGGGGCGACCTCTCCTCGCTTTCGGTTGGTAACAGGCTCCACTTTGGGGCACCTGGAGGGTGCACCGCGAAGCCAACAGAACAGGTTTTTCCATAGCTCCCATCAGGGAAGTGGTGGGATGGAGCCCTGGCCAGCGAGGCCCCGCAGGGAGCCGTCCCCTCCCGGTGGTGGCAGTGGTGGCACTGCCCTCSGAGCCCAGCTGGCCATGCTCTTTTGCAACCAAAAGCAGCCAAGAGGAGCCTTCGCTGGAGCCAGACGGCCCTTTGGGGGAGCTTAATTAGGGAGGCTCCTAAATACCTGAYGCTCAGGCAGGAAACGAGTGGTTGTTTGGGGCTTTCTCGGCAAGAAGTCTGCAACCTCCCGACTTCGGAGGCCGTTCGCGGTACGGTGGGAACCACGGACAGAGTMATTATAAGGAGGAAGACACCACATAGCAGCCCCACAAGTTATTTCCATCTACTTCRAGCCAGCTCTGGGGCTCAAAGATGACGGCACCTCTCTCAAATCCATCTTGTTTCATGTCTTCATGCAAAAGCAACTCACAGCTCTAACAGATGGCTCCCACAGGCCATGAGAACACGGGGTCCTCTTGCAGAAGGAAGGGAAAAGGGACCTGACTCAAGAAGAAGAGCTTCTGCCAGGTCTGGGCACGGGAAAACATGGGCTGTCCAAGCGCACGCGCTTTGGATGGCACCTGGAGAGCCTCAGCTATGGTGCCACTGGAGCAGTGGCATTTTTAATGCCCGTACTCTTCTCCCTGGTGTCACCTTCCGCCCCCCAAATTTCCTGAGTATCCATTCATCCCAAGCAGCTTAATATTAACATTACAGTAGAGATCTCGAATGTAATGATTCCCCCAGCTAGAAGAGTCCTTTTCATAGAGGGGTCATTTTCCACCGATTGCTTTAGGGCTGCTGGAACAGGTTCCTTAAATCCATCAGGTTCTCAGCCTTCCAAGGAAGAGGGTGTCAGGGTCAGCCTGCCTTAGGTGCTATGGCTTRGTCCCTTGCAAACACCAAGGCAATCCTCCACCCCACCTTGTGCTGTCCCTATTAGCCCCAGCAGTGACCCCACACGTCACTAACCCACCATGGGGCAACCCATCCTCCTCCTCTTCTCCAAACTCAACCCGTTTCGATCACGATCCACCCACCGTGACCCGGTTGGCCAAGTGTGCCAAGGGCAGCCCGTTTGCAGCCAACACCAAGTCCGAGGCCCTGCAGGCACCGTTGCAATACCCAGTTACCCACCGGCGTGCCGTTTCCTTGGCAGCATCTTGGTAATGCCAAGACTTATTTTAATTACCAAACGACCGCCTACCACCTGAAGACCTGCAGCAGAGACCGCCGCTCTGCTTCCAGCTCGGCCTTCCACTCACCACGGGGCTTGGAGGAAGCAGCTCCGAATAACAGCTCCGCTCCCCAAAGTGTCCGACTGGGAAAACACTGACCTACTTGGCAGGAGCACGGAGAGCCTGGGATTTTTCCCCCTGCCTTCTTCTTTTTAATGATTTAAGACAACCCAAATGTGAGGCACAGGAGAAACGGGAATTCCACAAAGTCACTAGCAGGAGACCAGAGGGACGGCTTCAAAGCCAGGTACTTTTCCTGTAATCCAAATATCCTTGTAGCAATTTTGCCAAAAACCAAAAACCCCCATCCAAGCAAAGCACACGGTGCTTTGGAAGTTACCAACCAAGGTCAGTAGGCAAGGAGAGGACTCCCAATGGGAAGGTCCAACGCAACCAGCGGCAAGGGCAAGACCACCACTTACTGGCCACCATGGCACAAGCTGATGGAGCCTCCCCTCTCAGCATGAACTTCCAGCACCCAGAGCAGCTTCTGATCCAGATACCTTCAAGGACACATTGAGTGGAGGGCAGTGAACACAGACTCTGCACTTTTATGTACCCACCACCAAAGTGCAAAATGCAGCAGGTTGCCCCAGTGTCTGAAAAAAAAGGTACCTCTGTGGGCTGCTCCTTTTGGGTTCTTCTTTGGAGGCAAATGGCTTCYAAAAGGAGGTGAATTTGCTAAAAGAAGATGCTAAAAGGAGAGGAGGAGGGGGCCAAACTCTACTCGGTGGTGGCCAGAGATAGGACAAGGGGTAGAGGGCACAAGCTGAACCCCAGGCAGCTCCATGTCCATGGCAGGAAGAACTTGTTTGGTGTGAGGGTGCCGGAGCCCTGGCACAGGCTGCCCAGAGAGGCTGGGGAGGCTCCTGCTCTGGAGACCTTCCAACCCACCTGGATGGGCCTGGGTGTCCCGTGCTCCGGGTGTCCCTGTGGAGCAGAGGGCCGGACTGGATGGTCTCTAGAGGTCCCTCAACTGTTCTGTGAGTTTGTGCAAAGCACAGGGAGCCGCTTCCTCACCCAAAGGACCTGCCGCAACTTCGCCCCAAGCTGCAAAGCTCAGCGGGGCTCAACCTGCCACCGGGTGGAGGGTCGGGTCCAACCCGCCTCATCCCCAAGGCTCGAACGCCGCCTGCCCCCTCGTCCCCCACGCCGAGCAGCCCCGGGAAGAAGGGCCGCTTGTTCCCACGCGCCCGCGGCATTCCGCTGCCGGGCGGCCCTTCCCRCGCGGACAAAGGCTCCTCCGGAGCCCGGCTCCTCCTCGGTGCCCACGTAGCCATGTTAAAGGCCAACCTTGTTCTTGACGAGTGCGGCAGCTTAGGGAGATACTGGAAGATATCGGCTTAAAGACACAGTGAAGCTGCTCTGCGGAGGGCTCTGCTCTTGCAGCTCCGAAGAGCTCTCCGTTGGTTTGCCACAGTTTGTCCACCTGCAAAACAACATCGTCCCCTATGGCACAGGAGGGCGGGAGGGACGGCTGCAAAAACCCTTCCTAGGCTCAGGGTGAGTSTTTAAGGGTTGAGAGTCTCTTAGTGCCGAGGATGGTCCATGGGCAAAGAGACCAGGCTGGGAATTAACTGGGAACAAGCCAAGATCCTGGTATCCTTCCTTCCTGAAAACAACGGGGCACGACTGTTTAAAGCATGTATTTTTGCTGTGTATTATTCTAAAGGCTGTAGGTAGCATGCTCAGACATGGCTTTGTGGCTTGCACTCCCAAGTCRTCAGTTCTGGAGGACCATTTCAAGCCACGTTCATTTAGTACATGTACAAAAGACATCCCCATCCTGCTGCTCCAGCACCACCACCTCTACAYTGGGCAATTCTGCACCTGCAACAGCATAAAAATGCCTCCGCGTTGGAGGCAAGAGCAGCTAAAGGGCTGAGCAACGCTCAGCACCCGCTCGAGCTCCTTGGGAAACCCACAGCAAGCTCAGAAACAGCCACTAACGTTGGCCTGGTTGGAAAGGCTGGAGCCACCAGCCCTGCGCTGTGTCCAGCATCACCCGGACCTTGCAGGGGGCTTCTCATCCCCCTTCCACAACAGGGTACCCGACAGCCCCCCAACATGGGGACCACTTCCATGTCCCTCCTCGGGGCCCAGCCCGGCTCGCAGAGCRGCCGCGCGCGGCGGGAGAGCTGAGGATGAGTAAGAGCTCTGCCCTTCCGCGGGGGGAGAGGGGCCAGGGCCTTGGCTAAGGACCTGCTTGGGCAGGCTTGGCACGTGCCGCCCTCCTCCTTGACCCATTCACACATCCAGGCCGCTGCCACCTTATGCACCTCTTGCTTTTGCTCTGCACCGGAACAACTGCATGGGCCAGAAGCCCAGAAAAGCCTCAGAAAAGCTCCCTGTTCTTGGAGGGTTCTTTTTCCTTAATAGGGCCCTTGTACAAGCGATATTCAACCATCCTGTGCCCAGCTGACAAACGCACGGCTCCCCGGCGTCTCTGCAATTAGCCGCAGACAGCCGACTTGCCCGCTGACAACCGGCTCTGTGTTTGCTCCGGGCGGCTGCGCGCGCTGCATCGCCGTGACCCGTTYCGGAGCGCTGCCCTCGGCGCCCGCCGCCAGGCTCCAGCCGCGCGGGCACCCCGAGGGTGCACGGGACGGGGGGCCGCGCTCGGCAATCTCCCGCGGCTCCATCCCGGCTCCCACGCGAGCACGAGGGCAGCGGGATCCAAAGGAGAGCTCCCGCTCGCCGCTCTCCAGCCACGGGGCGAGCTGCACGACGGGCTCGGCCTCGGAAAGCCCGTTCCCTGGTGCCATTTCATTAGCAGGAGCCGGGTTCTCCGGGGAGCGCGGCAGGCTCTTGTTTAAGCACTTGTGTTTATCCCCACGTTAGCACGGCCCCGTTCACCCAACGCCCCCTCCCTCCTCATTCACAATTAAGAGGCACTGAATCATTTATGCAACCTATTTGTATGCTGAAGCCATAACTCCATTTTATAGCTTGTCCCCCGGAGTATGCGGCCCCAAATTCCTTCTGCGTAGAACCGGGATGGGGTGGCTCCTTTTCCTCGCCACAGGAACATTGGCCTCAGGAAAACAAGAGATCCCCCTGGATGCTGCTGCTAGCAGATGCCACCCACGCCTCCTCCCCACTTTATTATGAAATGTAAAGTCACATTCAGGCTTGCTGGAGAGCACTGTAGGTCTCCTCYGTGTGAACCAGAGCTTGGCAGTCTTCAGCTGCAACAACATGTGCCAAACTGGATGTTCCCTGGGCTCTTTCCAGCAGGARCCTCCGCTGGGGTCAACTCGCAAGGCGACAGCAAGAGTTCAGCTCTGCTTAGGGTCCCAGGCGTTCGGGAGGCAAGCGGCTATTTCTACAGCTCGACACCCTGCCTTGCCATAACCACCATTCCTCAGCCTTCTGTGGATCCCAACAGCCACGTCACGACCAGGCAAACACGGGCGTCCTTAAACGTAGACGTCTCGTTGCTGTTTAAGAGGGAGAAGCACATCTGCCATCGTTCCCATTAAAATTTAAGGAAACACTACTTTATAAAAGGCTTAATGCTTATGATGTTTATGTGGTTAATCAAGTAGAGCGAACACCCCCAAATCAGCCCCAGAGCACAGGGTGTTTGTGCATCACGGGGATTTACAGATATTCATGAACTCCAACCTCTCCAGTTGGCCATCGGGTAATGAAGCCTGGATTAATATGCATCAGGAGGCAAAGGCTCTAGGGTCAAACACTGTCATCTCCATAAAGAGCTTAACCAAGACTTGCCTAACAACCCCAGCAGGATTTGAGGCAATCTGCCCCAAGAGCTGKTACAGACATACAGGAGCTCAACTATTTCTTCCATGCATCAGTCTGCCATTCCAGAGCTGCACCCTTTGGCATCAGAGGGATGAAGAGCCTGGGTTCAGTCATTCACATAGGCCCTATTGAGGTCACTGAGATATCACACGTAGCATCCGCACGAGCCTAGAAATGCCTTTTCTCAATCCCTCAGCTTGCTGGCAGGAGCAGATGCCACCACGAAGCAACCTTGCCACCAAGACACACAGTCTGCGAGACCAGGGGCAGGAGCCTTTAGCAGACACACGGCTCAGATCTCTCCATGGATGATGGTCCCATCCTTGCAGAGCAGCACTGGGTCAAGCAAGCTCGTTGAGGAGATTTGGAGCCCTTAATTTGCAATCCATAATGCAAATTTGGTGCAAGGCTCTGAACAGGCTCCTGTTCAATGGCTTGCCACCGAGCAACGACGTATGCTGTGGAGCACAGAGTCTTCCCCCACTTCTACACTACCCCAGGAAAGAYGGTACTGACAGGCAGACAGGAAGGGTCCATCCCGCCATCCGAGTGACAACAGCTAATGGAATGAGGTAGGGATGGACCTCCAGCTCCCTAGGATGTCCCACTGAAGAATCGAAGCTGGGAATCCTCAGCGCTCGGTAGTACTTGTAGCAACGACACGAGACCAAGAACATCAATAAATCAAAACTCTAGTGCTTTATTTCTATCAATATGTACAAGCTAAGTATTCAGGGTCACAGTGTCAATCCATTCAACCGGGGACTAAAATATTTAAACACAGCTGAGTCTGCACCTGCATCCTCACGACCTTCCCCCAACATGTCCATCCATTTACATCACTTGGGAGTATTTCATTCTCCCGCTTCCTTGCCAGGGAAGGCATTTGCTGCATAACCTGCGCCTTCAAACCCAAATCACCGGGCACAGACTCGGGCCAGAGACCTGCCAGACCTCCCTCGAGTCACCGCCTGGATACCAGCAACTGCAATAAGTGCATTTTCTTTCCATAGGCAAATACAGGTTACTCCTTGAAGAGCTCCGCAGGCAGCACGAGTCATGAGGAAGGAAAGGGGGACTCACCCCTCAGCACCGCAGCCACACGTTGCTTTGCTCATCGGCAAAAGCCAGGAAAACAGACCAGCTTCTTGATGAACGAGGCACCGGGCATCAAAGAGCATCAATATTCCCCCGTTTGCAAAATCCGAACTACAAGAGCTCTGACTTGCTGATGGCAGAGACGGTCCCCAGTCCAACCGCGCCGCTCGGCTTCGCTGGATCAAAGTAAGGGCAAGAATATTTTCCCCCAAAATCTTTCATATAATGACTTTGAAGACAGCAATAACGATTCCCAAGAGCACTCAAAGATCCAATCCAGCACCAGAACATCAGGATTTTAAAAAAAAAGAAAAAAAAAGCCTGAGAATATTCTCTAGTACCAGAGCTCATGAGTTTAGCTGATATATTCAGCACGCTTAAAGCCATACGCGTCAACAGGATTCTGTTCTCGRGCTATCTCACGTCCTTGCTGTGGCATGTTTGAACTCAAACAAAATCCAGAGCTGCTCTCAGCAGCTCCCGGCCTCTTCCTCAGTATTCCCAGCTTAGCTCATTCCAGTTTTTCCCACTTTCAATCCTGATACCACCCAAATGGAGATTTTTCCCCTGTCCTTTCCTGCATGACAGACTCCCATAGCTGCACAGTGTATTTCTCTGCAGAACATTTTGGCCTCCAAAAATAAAGAAAAAGAATTCACAGATGGCAGAGCCCCTGGGGAAAACCAGCTTTTATTACCATCCGTGGCAGAATTCCTGCATCTTTCTAGTTCCATCACGCCGAACCGCATCCTGCGCCACACGGGTTAGTTCTTCATTGCCAAGCTTACCAGCTCCATCACTTCATTTCCACGTTAGCACCAGGAATTCAACTCGCACTGAGCCGAGCACACACGATCCGTAGGAAAGAGGCAGGGCTGGAAGAAGTCACCCATCGTGGGGACAGGAAGCCAGGCAGCAGCCACGCACGAGGTGTGAGGAACACGGTGCTGCTCCTGCAGCTGGACCTTCGGGCACCAAAGCAAGGCCAGCTCAGCACSCGGTGCCAGAAGCAGCRGGTCCGGGCAGTGTCCTGCTCTCCRTCGCTGCAGGGAACACACGCACAGCTTCTCCCCTCTCTGGATTTGCTATTTCGAGAYGCGAGAGAAATCACAGCTTCATTGGATAGTACCGAGAGGATGAAACTGTGCCAGGAGAGGGGCTGGCACCGAGCCCACACACTTCAGCGTATTAGTGGCACATAACAGCATCTATCACAGAACGACTGTACTGACGTTAGACATAGAGATGAGCCCGTGGCCCCTCCGCGTTAACAAAACTGGCAAGCACCTCGGACAGCTGTACTAGCCAAGTGGGCAAGGAAGGATTTCCTAGAGCGGGCCTCAGCATGCAGGAGAGGAAGCGAGATTTGGGTTGACCTTGGTGTTCAACTAAAGCAGTCAACAAACTAAGGGCAACGCAAATCTCTTAGTTTTACCCCCAAAACGCTGAGGGTCGCTCTAGYGAACTCGAGTAGGGGTCTTGCTTCCCACCGGGGCTGGTGGGCATCCATCCAACAGCCCTCCCTGCTCTGCCGAGCAGCGGCCGAGCCGGTCGCGCGGCACCGTGCCAGCGATCTGGAGACGCCGACAAGCATCGGGTGCAGGAACGCTGATGCCATCAAGCTATGGGCTGCTGCAAGACAACACAAAACGGTCCCGCGGGTGCCTCTCATCCCTCGTTGCGGCCGGGTTATTACCCACTTCCAAACAAAAAGCTGCCAGACAGGAACCGGGTCCCGAGCGCACGTCCAAGAGGCAAAGCGGGCGAGCGCAAAGGCAATCCCGCCCCGTTCCGAGGCGGCTCAGCASGTCCGAGCACGGGAGCGCGGCGGTTTCGGCACCGCGGCAAGGCGCAGACTTGTTTTGATGCGCTAAATCCCCTGGAAGAAAGAAAAGGCAACTCTGGCTGGGAACTAATCTGCGCTGATAAGAATCAGCGTGGGAACTGGAAGTTCTAGTAACAACTAGCCCGAGTCTGTTTATACAGGACATCCACGCCAGGGACGCRCAGGAGAGAGCACGGGAGCGACATCTCCGAGTGCGCACAGGGAGAGGCCCCACTTGCCAGCAAAATCATTCCAGCAAACCACGACGTGGAAAATACCCTCCTTTTGGTGCAAGCCTCCATCTAGAAACTACTACCACCCACTTCACTTTTATTATTTAGCTAGGGATTCCAGATTATTGCAAACTCTAGCGAGGGCAAGGCTCACAGCAGTTTTTTATCAGCAGTATTAATCATATGTGTGCGTACATATAGGCATATATATATTTTTTTTGGATAGGCTTCCATCCAGGATTTCCAAGGGCACACGTGCACACTAGTATGGCACACTCATTTCAACACCCGTCAAGCAAGGGTGTTGCAGGGGTTGGTAGCAGATTTACCACGTCAAGCATCCCAGAGAGCACAAGAGTGGCCACTATCGTGCTGTCCATTTTGCCTGGTCTCCTTCTACTTTCTTGAGCCTCTCCATTAAAGCCATAATCCCCTCGGAGCAGAAGTCACCCACCACCGTACCGTCAAGTCTTAGACGTGCTGTGCTCACCCTACATGCCCAGACAAATCCATGGCCAACAGTTCAGAGCAACGGCCTTCTGATGGAGCTCCTTCAAAGAGAGGAACAATATTTCACACAGATAATATTCCTAACTCTACCTGCAGCAGCTCTCCAGCATGTTTTATCAGTAGCTCAAGGCATTGCCTGTGTCTGAGCCTGCTGCCTTCTAGCACCCACGGAGGCACCACGTTCCCCCTTTGAGCTGAGCAAATGTCAAGAGAATACTCAAATCCCGACAGGTTTTTCAGTGGCAATATCTCCCTCTTAGAAGCAAATCCCCTCAAATTAAGATATTGGACATAAAGAGGCAACCAAGTCACCCACTCAAGTGATCCTTGGTGGCTGGAGTCCTCTGACTCCATAGGGTTCAGCACTGACTTTCAAGCACTATTTACCAAGACTGCCAGGCTGGTCTCGAAAAGGAGCTCCATCCACTCCAGCTTCTGCGGCCTTTGGATCATTTCCTGCTCTAGGACAACATTCCCAGCAGTTTATTATGGGACCTAAGAAGCTAAATGTAATCGCTAGCCATGACTGCCAGCAGGCTGCACAAGAGAGCGATTCCCAAAAAGGGACCTTGCTTTCCAGAATGGAAAATATCCAAGCGGAATTTGAGAAGCATCATTTATGTTGATCCACTCTGTTAGGACCCAAGAACAACCCAGGGGAGAGGTGTGAGCTGTAGAGGTCCTTCAACCGTGACACCACGGCTGGGCTTTCACAGCACCCGCACGGGTTTGGTCCAGGGCTGATCCCCATTGGAATGACCGCTTTTTGACAAGAGCTCCACACCGCAATAAATCAATCCCAGCTCCTCCTGATTCATCTTGCTATCTAGCAGCTACGTCTTTGATGTGTTGCTCTCCCCCTTGGATGCCTCTTGTTCCGAGAATCTTTTTGATCAACTGATGCATYGGGGGCGAGATCACATGCTTCTGGGCACAGAAGTCCCTCTTCAGGCCTAAAATTAGTATCACTGAAGCCAAATACGTGCAGAGAGTCCTAGATGAAGTCGGAAGTCTCCMGCGTCAGATGGCTCTGGAAGCGCTTGGGTTTGCTGCTTTGCAGTCAGGCCCTTGAACTGAAGTTGGATCCCATTTTAGGCATCTTTTCATGTGCTATTTTGGCSAGGGATGAGAAGAGAGAAGAATAAGGCAATCAAGGCAGCATCCCGATCCCATCCGGAGCAGCGTGCACCACCTAACACACCAATCCTGCGGCCCAGCGAGGTTGCTTATAGCAGCTCTCCTCTCCATCGTTCACCATCCTGAGCTTTGGGACGCAGCTTCCTCCGCACACACGACCTGCAGGATCCATAATCCCCCCATGGAAAGCGGGAGCRAGCAGCACAACTTAACGTGAAACGCAGGAATCCAAAAATACTTCCTCCGTTCTGCACCGACACCATGAATGGGAAGAGAACTCGAAAGAACTGACCGGAGTTTGGGTTTAATTCAAGCAATCAAGGACAACTTAGGCGCTGGCATTAAAGTTACCATAGACATTCCCAASCAATTGCTATTGGAAAGTCTCCCGTGCTGCAGCGTTTCCTTCCTTGCAAGGCTCAAATGAGCATGCTGCACTATCAGCCTGTGCATTAAATGCTTCCTCTCCTCCCCTCTGCTTCTACAGGTGCTTATGGTGACATTTATGCCAACCAACTCTCCGTACGTGTCCGGTGCGGAATGAGGAGCTCACATCTCCTCAGTGCAGCCCGTCGGATGGTATCCAGGTGCACAAACCAGAAAAACAGTTAAGGCGACGGTGTCAATATACAGTAAAAACCTAAATACATTTTTTTTTTTAAGGGAGCTCTATTCTTTTTTATTTTTTGGGGTAGTTTTTATCTATAATTAGGTAGGATGAAAGGATTAAACTACTGTGAAATTCTATTACCAAATCCATTCTCCCTACAACCAAAACCTGAAGAAACGCGAAGTGATTATAAGTACAGCTAGATCCATTAACTCTATTTTTATTTTTCAATGGGTGAACAGAGCATAAATAATTTTCCTATTTTCAAGCTAACTTCAGTTTTACCGGCAGCCTTTTTTTCCAACTAATTTTATTGGACAGCCGCCACTTTTGTCAAGTATTYGCCGTTGAGATCAGAAGCCGTTTGATCCCAAACAACCCCAAGAAGTCATGCAACAGTTCCAGGAGAGCAACAAAATTAGGCAACCGGTTTAAAAGCACGGGCTCTTCAGCAAGGTGAATGCTCCTTGCATTTCCAATATAGGGRATATTGGACCACTTCAGGACAGCACCAGCCTGTAAGCCAAAGCCAACACAAAGAGAGCATCCGAGAGCATATCCCTGTACCAGGGATAGGCTCCTGTGGCACCGTTAGCTCCAGATCTCACTCGGCCTCTCGGAGATGCGTTCACATAATGTCCCAGGACAGGAGCATTTCAGAGACAAGTGGATATGAGAAACTAAATTTAATTAAGAAATGAAAGGCAGCAATTTGAGCAGCTAAATCAGGCCCGGGTCCGACCTGGCATATCCAAAGTCCCAATGTTATTAATGTATTAAGTACTGACACAGCCTGTGAGGCCAGACCTGAGGTCCTGCTAGCCCCAAGCTTCAATGGGAATGGGAACACGGGGCCTGGTCGTCATCCCTGTCCTCTTGTGCCCCCCACCATTGCATTAGGAAGGTTACAGCAGACAACCCTGCCCATTTTTCAGCTATAAATTTGTCCGTTCCTTCCTGAACCGTCTGATATCATCCATCTCCAGGGCCTCCTGTGGCAGAGGTCCTGAGATTCACTACCCACCCTGTACGAGACATCTCCTCCATGCCAAACACCTACTAGCTCCTAGGAGGTTCTCCTGCCCCTTCAACGCCATGGGGCCCCTTCARCGCCATGGGGCCCCTTCARCGCCATGGGGCCCCTTCAACGGTGCTGCATTCCCTTCACCACTCTCCTGAGTTTGGAAACGTGACCTTCCAGCATCTCCACGAGCCCATTCACTGCCTCTTAAGGCAGCGTTAAGGTTTGGTAATCTAGATCTAGCAATCTAGACCTTAATGATGTACTTAAGCAAATCTATTTTTCCTTTCTTCTACTTCCTCTAGAAATTGGATGTCAAAATAAACTCTGCTCACTGCATAAAACCAGTACGGATGAGTTGAGGACACCTTCCATGGTTTGCCCACGGATGGAGAACAAAGAGATGGTCTATACAAGTYCACCCGGAGCCATTAGGAAGCTGTCCGGATGCCGCGGAGCGGAGATTCAGACCCTCAAGACATTATTTAGGTCTGGCAAATGGAGAGACTTGCTGTACTGTGTGACACATCCTTAACGGGTACAGAACAACAGAAGCTGAAACAAAATCAGGAAAAATCCAGGACTGGACTGGGTACAAAGCAAAACCCTGTTCAAGGGCCCCAGAAATCCAACCCACACGGCATTTTCTTCCAAGCCTCAAAGACAAACGCGAGGCTATAATTAGCCCTCCCTTCCTCCAGCTAGCACCTTGCACTCCTGACAGATCCAGGATACTCCTCCCGTTTCCCAGCACACTGAGCCTCCAAATGCCATCTTTCATGCCGCCCTGGGATATGGGCCGTGTCCGCCGCATGCCGCGGGCTCCGCGCGCTGCCTCCCACCTCCCCTCGCATCTCGGGCCCAGGAAATGAAAGGGGGCCATTGTGAAGGTCCTCGACAGCATCTGGCCACGCACCCGCTCGGTCAATGGCCCTCTTGTTGGACGGCGCCGCACCACGCGCGGCAAGGCCGCCCTRCGAGCCATTCCAAGGGAGTGAGGCAATAGCCGGGCGATGAAACCCCACCAGTTCCTGCTGAGCGCCCTTGGCTCRCGCCGCGTCCCGCCTCCGCTCCGAGGGACTTCTCCGAGCTTTCATTTTGGGAACCAGGGCTCAACACAGAGTTCGAGATGGCTACTCAAGCGCGACCAAACCTGGCACTTCTGCCACCGATTTTAACCTGTCCACAGCATCTCCCAGTGCCTCAGAAGGCCCTCAAAACGTAGCTTCCTTGGTCCAAGTTTTCCATATCGCCACTTTTTGGATATAAAAGAAACTTTGAGGACAAATCTCAACTATTCAGGGTTTACCCTTTGTTCCCTCACTTCCGTCACCGCTCACTGCTACCGTTAATCATCACGACACCAGCAAACATTCAAAGCAACCGTCACGATCTTGTCCATCTGGCAGCTGGGAAATACCAGTTACATAAAATGTCAGCCACYCCGTTGGCATCCTGGGGCTGGAGTCACCACTGTTGCTTGGCCTCACGTCCTTATTTTTAAATAAGTCAGTTCAGACCCCTGTTCAACTCCTCTCTGTGCAAATATGTGAATAAACCATCACGGTGCTTCCCCGTTTCACCCAACTCCATTGATAGGTAGAACATCCCTCTGGTTAGCTGAGGCTTCCAGATTTTTTTCTGCGTTGCTCCAGTTTTGTCTCCTGAAGCTACCGAATAGTCTTAGCACCCTCTGGAAGTGTCATCCGTTGTGACCTGTTCTTACGTTGGCTGTGAAACCAAATCTGACCGTTTTGTGTCCAAGCTCCATGCTTCAAGCAAGTCTACTCCTCCAAGATATCCACGTCCCGGTCTCCTGGCAGCCTTTCCCTCCCCTAGGAGCTCAGAAGCTAAAGCCACTTGAAGACAGTCCGGAGACAGGGATTAACTGAAGAGCAGTTACCAACGTCTTGGGCCTAATTTGATGTAGGTGACTTCAATTGGTCCAAGCTTGGGCAGTCCTCCAGTCCACTGCAGAGATCAACAGCAGGCACCCATGTCCCCCCCGTGACAGCTAGTCCCCATTTGGGAGGTCTACCTGAAGGATTATTTCTCTCCTTCCCACTTACTGACTTGAGACATCRGCCAAGGAAAGCGGCACCGCGTCGTCTTGGCAGGTCACTGGCTGAGCATCTGGTTTCTTTCCAGCAATCACCGTTCCCGCACCATTTTGGAGAACTGGAGCAGAAAAAGCAGCAGAGCCAACACGGACGACCTTCTGCTACTCCACAGCGATGAGAACCACCTCACTAGACACTCGGCCCACCCAAAGTCAAAAGCAGCATTTATAACCACAGGTGCCATCTCGGAACTAACAACACTTGTAAATCTGTGCCCAGACTAACAGTAGATTTTTGACTTTCAAGAATAATGTGCAAAGCTAGGGTTTACTGCTACCCCGGGATTGAGGTAATGGTAACTGTCTCCAGCAAAGAGCTCGACGCCCTCACCACTGCTCACATCCAAGTTGTGCCCACGTTCATCCAGATGCTCCATCTTGAGCATCGCCACAAGCATGGGGGAAAAGGAGACACCAGGGGSTTCCACAACAAAACGGGAGGGACCCCCAAAGACTCCCTCTTCATATAGGGAAGTCCCTTCTCCTGTGCTGCCTTTCTTGTCCAGGCTGAGCAGTTTTCTTCCACAGAAAGGCATTCTGTGCGCTCTCACCTTCCCTGCACATCAAACAAGGGTGGGTTCTCTTCCCYCAGCACATTGCTCACCAAAGTCCCTCGTGTCAGCACTGTACGCCGTGCCGGTGCAAGAGGAGTAATCCAAATAATTCTTAGAGCTGAAAAGCTCTTCCACAAAACGAACCCCCAGTACTACCCRTTATATCTATATTTTTCCTGCGGCCCAGGGATGTCTTCGCTCCACCGTGTTGTCCATGCCGTGGCAAGCATCACGCAAAAAGAACGCAAAACAAACCAAGTTTCTTCGCCACAAAGTTGCAGAGCACATGGAGAACGGTTACTGACCTACCCCTTTGGTATATTTGGGACTACAGAGTAATTCTCCACGCTGAAGAGTTCACCACAGCACGGCGGGGCACGGGCACCACGACACGCTCCAGATGACAAATCCTTTTCCAAAGGGCTTCCTTCCGCCGAGCCCACTTGGCTCCTTGTAAAACCGCGATGCCAACGAGAGGAGTTTAGCTCTGCTCATACCGCACACCGGAAAGCGTGCTCCTATTTTTAGGAAGCACTCACGGACGTCAACACTCCTTGCACCCAACCGGAGGCACAGCGGAGAGACGCTGCTCCGTGGAAGTGAATATACACACAGTATGGCACGGGTGGGTTGTGAAGACAGCTTTGCAGGCACCGCAGATTTACAGCATTACTCAAAGGACAGAGACCCAAGTGATTCATGCTCATCTTTCCCAAAGTGCAGCTCAGGCTCCCTTATACGCCTGGGACAACATGTTCAACGAAGATCTCGTTGCTTAACTCTTCTCATTACGCTCGTCATAAGGCTTGTCCTTCTGTCCATGATGCTGGACATTTTTTCCCTGGTAGGAAGTAAGAGGCTGCTGCGTCCTTTGAGGAACTCTTAGAARGAGCACACCCAGAAGCACTTATGCTACAGAAAACGGCTTAGTCGGAAGAGCAACACGCCTGATCTCCAAAGCAGCTCCTCTTGACTTTACTTTGCAAGGAGTTGAACCAAATCACCAACGCCCTCCTGCTAAAGCCTGGTGGGGTTTCAGCCCCACGAGCCCTCCCATTACGACGCCCACCTTGGTTTCAGGCCTCACAACATTTTTTTGTGTTAGCCCGCAGCATTTTAGCTCCTCGGATACCATTCTGTGGGCCGTACGTCACAGGGAATCAAAGGCAGCCCGATAAAGGGAATATTCATTTCGGAAGGTTGAYGGGGCAGGAAACCCACTCGGCTAATTAGTTCCGGGAAAGCGTAGGACGGCAGTGAAAACGTTCAAGTCTACATTCAAGTTTCAGCCATTCACGAGCTGCACGTTCTGAGCCCGCTCTTGCTACAATGGTGTCTTATCACACTGCTTTTTTATAAAAAATCATTGAGCATTTCCCAGATGTAACTGATTTAAATGGCCACCTTCTCCCCAAACGCGCTGGCAAAGACAATTCAGTCCACCTACCACCAAAGAAAAGAAACCAAAACAYGAAGTATTTTAACTTAGAAACCAACAGAAGATTCACCCCCATAACCAGCCCTTCTCCATCATCCGCTGGGAGGGAGAGATTCCTAGGAAGTCCTTGGAGCCAGGACACAGGCGGGAGGAACACCACGACTCCATTTGTTCTGAGAGTCGGCGAYTATTGTAAATCCTTCTTAATTGGCCCTTTAATCTGTTAATTCTATTTAATAAAAATAGAAAACCCAATATAAAATCTATCTCATGAAAAAGGTATCAGGATGAATTCTCTCTACTCTCTCTAAGGGCAGAAYGGACATGCAGTTTCCAGGCTTAGGAAATCAAAGTGCACTTGCTCCTGTGCACTGGAGACTTTAGGACTKGGATTTTTACTTAAGGAAATCAAGGACTACATCTCAGAATCCAGAAGTCCCTGAAAACGCTTTCTGCCATTGCAAAACACAACCCTCCCAAACACCACCAGCACAAGGGCTTTCAGGACCATCAGAAGAGGCTTCATCCAGGTCCGAGAGCCATAATTTCCCATGGTGGCTCCAAGCCAACAATGCAGTCTCATGCTCACCTGCTCCCTCCCCATATCTTGCACTCCAGAGCGTTAACAGGATTTGTCTCTTGACTTCTTGGATGAATCAGGACCCTAATTGTTTTAATTTCCCACACAGATACCAGGACTGCTTATTAGTTGTAACCTCTGTAGTTTGGCTTAAGGGCATCTTTGGAAGAAATAGTCAAGRAAATCAGCATTTCTCCACAAAAGAAAACCACCTAAAGCAGAACAAACAAATAAAACAAAAAAAACCCCACAAAACCCCCACATACCCTGTAACTCAATTGGGGAAAAAAACCCAAAACCAAAATTGTTTTGTAGTTTTGAGGTCTGTAGCCAAGCGCAAGTGTCTCAAACTGAGGTGTTCAGCACTTGCCCCCTTTCCATTAACCTTAAACCAGAAAAATACCTCTCTAATTCCCATGGCTTTGCAGGCACGACCAGCACCTGGTGGAGAAGACAGCTCCCCCAAGACATCCCTCCCRGCTCTACCAGCAGCGCTGGCCGTCACTAAGGCAAAGGACCTGTGAGCAAACCCCGGCGTCTCCAAGGGGATCTACCAGGGATGGTGAATGCTCCCTGGTCATTGTGTCTTACACCCAACGCCCAGGCTCCTTGGCCAGGCGGTTGTGCTGCTCCGGAGCACCACGAAGCACCAGGATTCAGGTAGCTCTTGCACGCCGGCTGCGTGAGACACGAGGTGCCCACATCCACGGGCAGACAGGAGGCCTCGCTCCACTAGCGCTCTGCCTATGACCCAGCAGCCAAGTCTCAAGCGGCAAACAAATGCAAGGGGTGATTAGGAGCAATTTTAATCACCTCCTAGCAACCCATTAGCATTATATTAGTACGAGCRAAGAGTCTCCTTTCCTTTGAGGGTCACCCGGAGTCCTGCTGGCTCAAGCCAAACACAGACAACCAAGACGAGACTCCTTGCTCCAAGCCTCAAACCAAACACACAGTCTGGTTTCTACCTTGGGTAAACAAGCATTATCTGCCCACCTTAAATAGGAGCTGGCAGGTGAGCTGCCATGGCAACTCTAAAGGTCAGCAACGTAGCAAGAGCTAGTTCGTATGCCAGGGAAGGGATGTTTGCTAGAAATGGTTTAATACCATCGGTAAGTCAGACGCCTGCTGCAGCTCTTCCGTTTTGCTTGGGACATGAGCTAGTCCTCGCGGGAGGAGCTGCCATGGCCAACTACAGCATTTGACACACAGGAGGTAGAGCGCARTGGTTGGGATATCCACAAGGTCATCCCCAAAGTCTTTACACAGTCCCAGAGGGTTACAACTACTCTGCTCTAACCAAAAATCCTGCAGAGAGGACCAGGTGATCCCTAGAGGTCCCTTCCAACCTCAGCCATTCTGTGATTCTGTGACATTCAACAAGAAACACGGCGTTTTGGTTGGGACACGTTGGAGACAATGCCGTCAAACTGCAAGACATCGTCCAGCTTTTCCTCCCTCCATGAGCGTTTAGCTCCAACTCCAGGATGTCTCTTTGAGCAACAGGAGCCCTCAGCAAAATGCCACTGTTGCCATTTGAAAGCAGCTCTTACTCAGGGCGCAGCAAGCACCAAAGCTCGAGCAGGAGGCAGCAGTTCTGCCCGCTATGGTGCAACCCAAGGTTGCACCTTCAGAAGGACATCACCGCAGCGGGACCGTGTCTCTCRGGAAAGCCACACACGAGTCCCAGCAAAAACCAAGGCAAGCTGCAGGTCTACGCCAAATCCTACCCTGCGCCCGAAGAAATCATTTGTAAGAGGAAAAACGACTGTCAAAACTAAGACACTAGGGCTACAACTCAAGAGCATTTTAACCTTGATGGAATGACTCGCTAAAGGAGGTTGCTTACGTTTCTCCTCTGCACCTGGTTTTATCCTCTGATATTAAGTAGGATTTTTTTGGYGCCTTTTTAAAATAAAAGATTCTGGTAAATACTGTCGAAGATTGCTTAAGAGGGCAAGGCGAGAAGCAGCTAAAGTACAAGCTATCAATGCTCTTAACGATCTTTTACTTTCCTTAAGTCAGTATTACACAAGACAGCTGCCCGAGCAGGGCCGAACTCCTACAGTTACTGCTTACACGTGGAAAACCGACATCAGGCAATTGCAGCGAGCCAGGGTCACCTTCTCAAGGWGCTGGGCAAACGTGAATGATGGCATTATGTGCCACTAGGTCCTTAGTCACCCTTCCGTGGCACATTAGGGGAGGCAGCAAGACACAGCTCTACTGATGCAGGGGAAAAATAATCCTCCTCAACAGGCAGGTGCAGAGTTGCCATCCCGGTCACATTCGGTTTGTGCCGTCGTCTCCGCTCTTTTAAGGTCAGATTTGCGAGCAGCCTCGAGGAAAGCAGCCAAATGGGAGCACTGGAATATAAGCACTCAAAAACCTGCACCGTGGACATGCAGTTGTCCGAGGAACCTTTTCTTTTTTTAAAGAGAGACGCAGTAGGTGTAATAAACAAGGAGAAATCAGACCGGTGCAATTGTCATTTCCAATGGGCTTGACTGTAGCTGCCTGCTCTGGAGCCGAGGCCGGTGATGCTGGGGTTCTTTTGGCTTCCTTTGCAGGGTGCTCTGAGCTGGGTCCTTGGCAGGGTGCTCTGAGCTGGGTCCTTGGCAGGTCTGACCATGGGCARCSAGGAGGACACGTGGCACCTGATAACAGTGGTCAGTCTTTCCCAATAGCTAAAGCCCCCCAGCAGGGCACTACTGCAATCAAAGTTGGTGGGATACAGGAGGTAAATGSCGAGAAAAGGAAGAATGAAGCTGCTGTAACACGGCCCAGCCCTGGCATCTACTCAGGCAGACAGATGAAGGCAGCAATCTGTCTCCTTAAGATATGCAAATTTGACTTTATTTTATTTTTTTTACTGCTGCATAACTGTATTTGAAGGCACTCACGAAATGGCTGCGGCAGGAGGGGGCTGCACCAGGAGCTCCTCTCTGCAATCACGAGGGRAGCAGCGAAGAAATCTCATTAGTGGCCGGGTTTAATTGCTGGTAGCCAGYGCACTCTCTGACATCCATTATTAACTTCCCCACATACCCACGGACCGGGATCGCCAGCCCGCTCCGGCTTCGGAGCTTCAAGCCCTGCTGCAGCCAGGCCAGCCCGGCCTCCCAACGTGCACACGGCAGCGTGGGGCTGCAGGGCACCCTGCCCGTTGCTGCCCTCCCAACACACACTTTGCTGGGCGGGATCATGTGCACGAGCTCGTTTCACTCCAGGACAAGTCCAGGCCCCCAAAGCCCCCCAGGGGACCCTTAGCACCAGACCCCAACAACTCCCTTCCTCTCGGCTCATGGCAGCACTAGAGACTCTCCAAAAATAATTCCACAGAAACCAGTAACACGACAAACCAGCGTCACCCAKCCACATACCAGCAGCAAACGGGTAGCTCAGTCTAAGTTTCAGTGTGAGAACCGGGTTTAAATTCTTCCCATGTTCACGGCTCAAAGCAGCTCCGCACGACTGCATTTGCTTTTCGCCACATCAAAATCTGCCTCCTCCTACTCCATCCCATCTATTTTGCTTTCCCAGGCAGCACGCACACAAAACTTGCCCGTCTGCTCCGCACCGAGCCCTGCCTTCCCTACGCGTATCCCAGGCACCGATACCATGAGGAGCCAGAGCAGATTCCCGCCGTTCGTCCTGCCCCGTTCCTCAAACGCCTCCCGCGTGGCAGGTTCTCCCAGGGACGGGTTACAGCAGCACCGTGCCCAGGGGCAAGCAATGGGCACCCAGCAACAGGAACCACTTTTAATTCTTTCCAATCACCGTGGTAGGTAGGAAACAGGCGCTTAAGCAGCAACTGCTTAAAGGGCCTTAAGAGGCCCCTGTTTCTAGTGTCTGGAAAGCTGCAGTTTGCAGCCACGTGCTCAGCTGGGAGCGCCTCCAAATCCCAGCACCTGGGACACCGCAAGGAGCTCTGCACTGCTGCTCTCGAGGCAGCTCCAGCAACCCCCAATTTTATTTTTTTGCCCCCATTTAATCACATTTGACACAATTGAGAGCCGTTTAACAGACTCAACTAGAGACCAGAGGACGTTCTTAGGAGGGCTTACATATTTTCACCGTGGTTCTCCGAAAACCTTGCCCCACTTCTGCGGTTCAGCCTCCCACGTGCTAACGTGGACTTAGAGCCCATTGCTCACGTGGGTCCAGCGATCCCCCCACCCACAAAACAGCCAGAAACCAACGTCTTTTCCACAAGGATAAGCTCTGTGCAATGGTTAGTTCTCACCAGGCTACGGCAGAGCTCCAGCAACCGTGCRCTGTTGGAAAGACACAAGGAGGTACGAGCGGTGCAAAGAAGATGCAAGTCAGTTTACCTGGGCCCTGCACCAAAGGTTCAAGGAGATGCTGAAGTGTGCAAACACCTTTCTTCCCTGCAAGATGCAGAAGGAACAGCAGCAGCAGGACCAAAGGGGTGGGAGGAAGGGAGAAGGGGAGAAAAAGACAAGAAAAAGGTGCAACTGCAGCAGCAGCTCCGCAGCTGTAGAGAAACCGAGGCAGGAGAAGGGCAGAACCAGCCGCGTGGGCACGAGGGCAGCGCTCACCCCAAGCTCCCCGGGCTGAGCTGGGAAAACAAGCCTTGGGCACGCGCAGAGGGACGCGYGTCCAGCACGAGCAGAGAGCAGCTTCATCGTGGGGTGGAGAAGCGGGGCCGGGGACGTTCCTGGAGGAGCAGGACACGGGCACCGCAAGCACAGACCCAGCTCCCTGCASCCCACACTGGGCAGCGGGAGCACGAGAGAGGGGACAAACAAGCAGCAGACGGGGCAGCCTGGAGAGGACTGGTGGCAAACCCCACCGACTGTCCCCTGTCCTCTGCAGGCCTCCAAAGCCCTTTGCAGCTAACGAGGACCTAGCAAGTCTGGACTCTCCAGCTCCATAAGCAACAGGCAGGAGCCGAACTGGAAGTTCAGGGGAACGTTGTATTTTCAAACATGAGAAAAGCAAGGAGGGGAGAGCAGAGCAAACCCTTCAGTGAGGGGCAGCCCAGCAGCTGTAAGGAGCTGAAGAACACTGCACCACTGGTGGCACTTGTCATACCTGCTGCTGGAGCACGGCTGGTCCGATTACACCAGGAGAAATACACATCCCCAGGAGCTCCGGGAGCGCGCGCGCACGGAGCGGCCACCCAGGACAGCCTCTTCATGGAGGGGTTCCCACACAGCCCTGACGCGCCAGCCCGGGGTCCTGCTCCACAGCGCCAGGGATAAACACGGCATCTGTCCCTCYGCTAATGGAAGTGATAATTAACGGCAAGATGCTCCAAAACACCCCAAGAGGAGGGGACGTCGAGACAGATGGCTCGGGACTGGTCGTCTGCKGGGCACTTTACACCAGAGGTAACTACAGCCTTAAACTGGAGGATTTACAGCCCCGAGAGCTTTGCTGCACGTGCCAAGGCCCCAGCGCCAGGCTGCAGGCGGCTTCACGGCTGGGAAGCACCACCAGGCAGAGCTCAGCACCGACGCGGGAGCTACGGAGAGGRCTAGAGCCCTACCAGAAGGTGCTAAGCTCTGCTGAGTACGAGGGAAGACTAAGCAAGGGGGGTCTGCTGAGCCTGGAGAAGACCGAGAGGGGATCTGATCAACGTGTATCAATACCTGATGGGAGAACRTAGGGAGGAGGGGGTCAAACTCTTCTCAGTGGTGGCCAGWGATAGGACAAGGGGTAACGGGTACAAACAGAACCCCAGGCAGCTCCATGTCCATGGGTGGAAGAACTTGTTTGGTKTGAGGGTGCYGGAGCCCTGGCACAGGCTGCCCAGAGAGGCTGGGGAGGCTCCTGCTCTGGAGACCTTCCAACCCACCTGGATGTGCCCGGGTGCCCCGTGCTCTGGGTGTCCCTGTGGAGCAGGGGGTGGACTGGATGGTCTCTAGAGGTCCCTCCAACCTCAACCATCCTGTGACTGCACAGATAGCCAGAGGGTCGAAGGAGTTCTAGCCCCTTTCCCCATTGGGGACATTCGCCTTTCTCCGACTGCTTTTGAACATCCAGCGTGTTCCCTCCATATTAGGTGGCTAAAAGCCACTGGAGCAAACCCCAGCCTCATGTCCATGCACAAACACACATGCAGACCCTTCTAGATATGTCCGGGAAATCCTGAGACCTAAAACACGCACCCGGCTTTCCCAGGGCACAGGAAAGCATCAACATCAGAGCTGCAGCAGCTCCTGGGCACATGGAAAGCAATCACCTGTATCGTAACCTCCCAGCAAATTCTGAGCTATCAAAGCCYGGGAGCGCTAAAGCAAGCACAGAGCAGGACGTGAATGTATTAGCAGTAATACTAACGCAGCAGAAAGGGCATGGACGCGGCAAAAATTAATATCACAGGATTAATAAAGCAACGGAGGAGGAAGAGCAGCTGACTGGCCACAGCAGACAGGGTAAAATAACCCTGGGTTTATACCATTTAATAGTAGGTGTCCTGGAAGTCATCGCATAGATGTCAGCATGATTAATTGCTATTTATCCGGTGCCAGAGCAGGTACCGATTGCTGAGGTGGCAAGTGGGAAAGCCAAGCGAGGAGGAGGTGGGCAGGGAGCAACCCCGGGCCAATGGAGAAGGCGCTGACTCAAACGTTCGGGGTTTGTGGTTAAAGCCGTGGACTCGAAGCTTGCTTATCCCACCACCGCTGTGGGAGAAACCAGCCGCGGCGCAGGGACAGTCATCGCAATACTCGCGGCGCCAGTCAAGTCAGGCACTTCATTTTGCATGAGCCACATTTAAATGGATGGTTTCAAGTCCTCAGAGCTCAAAGCTGACTCTTCAGCTAGGCCACTACACTATTTGAACATGGCCCATCAGAGCAGAAAATTAAAGCCAGCCCAGCAGATAGCAGCTTCCACCCAGGACCAGGGACCTCGGKTCTCTGAGGAAGGAACACGTTGACACAGAAGCCAGAGCTACTCATGAAGACGACCCTTTAGATACTGTATTTTTAGTAACTTGGGAGTTAGGAGCTACTCCACAGCAAAGCCGAAGGTCTCAGCTATCTAGCAAAAAGCTCCCTTCTTCCCTAACCCAAAGCCAGTAGCTCAGCTCCAAGGTGAAGTCATTCCTGMCCCGTTTTCCAAGGCCTTCTGTAATTCCAGAGGCCTGAAACAAATGCTCAGATAAGGCAGAAGGCCAAACTCCAGCATGCTGAAGGAGAAGAAACCAGAGAGAAGCCACCATTTGACCAGAGGAGCCTCAGCCAGCCAACCTACTGCTCACGTCGTGGTCAAAATTGGGAGTTCTGGATTACAGAAGCAGTTAGCGTCACAAAAACTAATGATTTGCTATAGGGTCATTCTGGAAAACCTGCTAGAGCCATTTCAGTACAACATGGCCAAAGATTGTTGCCAATCAAGACTGATCTGTGGCCCAATTCTCAGCTCCCACACCCTGTATGCGGTGAGGAAAAGGGACTATAGGTCCTTATATCAGAAGCTGCCCTCTTTCTATTCAAACCTCCCCAATTCTTTGTTGGGTGCYCTCAGCCATTCCCAGCAGCATCCTCTGCCAGTTGACAGCAGGGCAGGGAACCAGAAAGGCTGGATTACATGAAAGACGCTTCGGGTGAGCAAATCAGGCTTCTGTCCCTGCGGGAGGGCGAGATCTTCCTCCCCATCCACGTCATCCCTGCCACGGGGGAGGCCAGGGAAAACGGTGCGGAGTGAGCRAGGCCGGTCCTTTACGGACCGCTGAAAAATTAGGTAACCAGGTTAAAGGGGCATCATATAATGCAAGGTTTCAGAGAGAAAGAATTTGGACAGAATGTCTGTGTTGATCAGCACAGCAGCGATTTGGGCATCCCATTAACGTGCAGCAGCAGAGTCGTGGAGAGGGTCGATGGAAAGGTTCTTGGTCTGCTGCCCCACTGGGGCACCTGGAAGAGCTTGGCAGCCTTCCTGGGGCTAAACGTTGTCCTGCTCCTCTGCTCATAGAAAGCCCACATACACACGGCTCGTATAGCTAAAACCAGCAGCAACTCGGGGAGCCCAAGCCCAAAGTTAGAGCCTTTAATTCACTAACACCACGCCGAAGAGGCCGGGAGCCTGCTTTCAAATTACAAAGCCAAGCAAGAACCCGGAACGCAGACACCGGGGCGGGATGATGATGCACGGTCTGCAGAATCAGCCAGGCCTGCAATTTACCCACTGATTAGATCCCCCGGACCAAACCACCACGGGTGGAAAGTTAGTCAATCATCACACATCAGGCACCTGAAGGAACCCGGGGCAATTTGCCCCACAGGATGAGGGAGCTTACCACGACTCTTTTTAGGGAGCTTGAGGGACGGCAGCTGTTATTTAGGCCTTGTGACGGCTTCAGAACTTGCTCGGCCTGTCTTGCACAGTGCAGGTTTCAGGCAGCGCTGGCAACTCGCAGTATCAAAGCGCTCCTTGCAGGTACTCCTCAGCTCTGTGCTATCATTTCCCATCAGAAACATTATGACTTTTAATATCTGAGCTGCTCTGGGCACTCTCACAGTAGGCAAAGCAAGTTTATATAAGCATGCATAGAGAAAGTCCACAGTCGGCTGGCATTGGCTGCACAAAGGCCACTGTTTTGCCTCTAAGATCTATAAGAGGAAGTTTATCTAATGCAGAGGCAATCAAAGAACATCCTGCTTAGACAAAAAACAAACACAATGCAATGAAAAAATATGTGCTGCCAGCCAAGAGCAAAAGGATAAGGGAACAACTCCGTCGATCTAAGAGGCAATGCTGGAAGAAACCCAACCAAAYGCCTTTGGAAGTCCCGAGAGCACCAAAAGCATCCACTGCTCCACGACGTGCTAAGGAAGGTCTTGTCCCACCCCGGCCTCCAACTCCCAGCCCAGCCTCAGCTGGCTGGGCACTCYCCAGGCTTGAGAGCAGACTGCTGCAGTTGGCTGGAGCATAGCAAGTTTTACCCGATCAATGAGGACTGCCAGACACTGAACTTGAGCAGGGAGGCCTTCCAACACCTCTGCGCCCTGTCCCCTCCCCACGCTTGGTGCCAGGGATGGCTTCACCCAACACGACCTCTCARCTCCAGCCTTTCCAGCCACCGATAACTCGGAGCTCCCTTGGGAAGAGYCAGCAAGCTGGAATGGTGCCTGTCCATCCCAAACTCAACCACCCAACTTCGTAAAACCCATGTTTGTGTGGCCTAAACTATAGCCCAAATGAGACAAGATGAGGAAAAGTGGAAAAGGGGGAAGGAAATTTCTTGAAACATCATTTTTTTCCTAGCACATTTATAATTTATCTCTACTTAGGCTGATAAATGGCACTAGTACCGAGTGCTGTATCCAGAGGCAAGTGTGTGACATACATTTAGCATAAAACATSCTCGTTCCTGGTCATCGGACACGGCTGGAATCTGCAGTGGGGAGAAAGGCAGATGTCCACCTGCTGCTCCTCCATTTCTCTTTACACTTCAAAGATGAAAAACGGAGGCCCATAGAAATCAAACCCTAAAACCACCAAAAAAACCATAAAAACCATAAAAATCAAACCTACACACCATCAACGGTGGCCAAAATACAACGTGAGAAACACTAAGGGGCTCTGCTATGGCCCAATCATTATCCCAAGTGCACTCTGCATGTCCTCAGAAATTTATTTATAAAGCATTTGCTTCTCCCCTCCTTGTACAACGCACACGGAGCATGACAGGTTTTAATGACGAATCAATAGAGAGAACTCTAAAAAAACCAATCACATTACAGCACAGCATTAGAAGTTTTCTTGGACTAAGCCTCATGAAATATTGAATATTTTCAATTGTTCTTTTTTCCCCCCTCCTCCAACAGACACAAGAGTTGAGTCGGAAACAAGAATCCGTTCCAAAAATCTCTGCCCTATAAAGCAGTTTGAGGCTTTTCTTACCCTCTCCTTCCAATAGGTATAAATCAAGATCCGTGAACAGTAAATGCATCTGGGAGAGTGGGGGCAGGAAGTGAATCACACAAAATGAGCAGAAGCAAATTGGCAGATTTGGCATTCAAGGTCTGTACTTAGCTTATCTTGGGGGTGCGGAGAAAATGCATCCCCTAGAAATACAGTTAAATACAAAGGWCTAAAGGGTTAGAATCTAGAACATTAGTCCAGCTAAACTAGAGGTCCTTCCTCTAATTTAGGCTGATCCGAGCTTAAGGAAGAGAGGGTTTCTTCCTATCACCAGGCAGGACAGCTCGGGAAGTCCGGCTCCGGTCCACCGTCCCAGRAGCCTTCACGACGCGGGTCGGGGGATGCAGTTCAGGCTCCAGGTGAGCAAGCGGCTCAAGCTGCTGCAGAGAACGGGACGACTCATCACGATGCTGCTGTCTCCACTCGCTTCCCTCCCGTCTCGTGACCACCRCAGCAAGCTGGACACCCACAACAGCATCTTTGCTCTCCCTGGAAACCTAATGAAGCTGTAGGCCGTGGAAGGCAGCAGAAGCAATTGCAAAGCACCGAGATGCCAGATTTTTCTCCTTCCTCTGCGGAGGCTCTTTGGATTCCTTCCCATCCCTTTTCCTCCTTTAAGGGACTCGCTTCAAGCTGCCCTCCCATCTCACGTCCCAGCTCCTGCAACAAAAGCACTGCTTGGCTCGCAGATGAGCTCCCACGCACTTTGTCATTGCTATTTGTGGCCCGTCACACTCGGATCTGAGCTCGACTTCTTTGTATCGTTTGATCTCCCCATATCAAATGGATTGCTGCATTAAGACTTCATTATCTTTTGGAGCCCAAAATACCCCGTGTTTCTCGACGGCTTCACTCTCAAAGGCAGCGTTTAGTCTTTCTGAAAGGCCCGGGAAGGCTCTCCTAGGAAAGCAGCAGCGTGCGGCCCCAGTTCCAAGCAGCATCAGGAGAGCTTTGTTTTAATCTTCCTCCCCCGGTATTGATTAGCACCTACAAGCACCGCGGCAAGCGCAAAGCCCAGCACGTAACAAGCTCCACTTGGTCGCTCTGCGTCTCAGCCATTCTGCCCCCGCGCTAGTGCAACCGCTCTAGATGGAGGGCGATGGATTTTCTAAGGCAACAAAGACACTCCACCTTCAAATAATCCCACTCGCATTGCAGCCCTCGCCTTCCACCCCTCCTCGTTCATTCTGGCAAAGCCTTTAGTGAAGGCTGGGAAAATAAATGAAACCAAATTGGCACTGCTGGGCCTATTCACTGCGAGTGTTCCTAACACACAGGCTGAATAATACCACGTTTAAAAAAAATTAACAGCTAGCACCTGACTTCTACCTACGAATCCCTTTATTGCACTGCTTTTTTTGGGTGGTAGTTGGATACCATTACTTTAAGGTCTCATTTGCTGCCTTCTGCCATCTCATCTCTCAGCTCCGAGCGCCCATAAAACATTTAGAGGSCGAGCTTTGTCTACAAAACTGCTCGTCGGGAGGGTTGGATCAGGGAGACCGCCCCGTTCCACAGCATCCTCGGGCTGCTGGACGGGTCCTCGGCACCAGCAGCCTCTTGATCCTCGGTTAATGCACAGTTTGCTTCCCTCCCAACTACTCGGCATTAATCACACCACCTCTTCCTGACCTGAAGCTTTGGAGTTTCTCGTTACGCGAAGCAGAGGGAACAGCCAGAACCAGCAGCTTTCCTAGCAGGAGGGCCAACCGCATCGTCAGTAGCGGTTCAGGGAATTGAAAGGGCACACGAAGCGCCTAGAGCCCAGCCAGCCCTAGGGAAACGCCAGCCCTGTGCCAGCGCACAGAGGAGCGCGGGGCCCTGGCACTGCCCAGGGCGGTGGCACCGAGGTGGCCACGTCCCTCGTGCTCCCCGCATAGGGCACGGGGCTGCAGAGGAGCAAACGGCGGCGCCAGCTCTTCTGCTCGTGCTGCTGCCTGCCTGGACAGCTCTTCTCGATGGGCAGTGCGGGAACCACCTCGTCTTGGCTTAGCAATCGTCCTTTGCATCACCTCCAACCTAAGCAAACAGCACGGTCCCCAGTTCAGTGACATTTTGTCCAAGTCAGCTTATTTGGAGGCCTGGTGACTTCCTACTGACTCAAAAGAGGTTATTTCATACTCACATTTTTTGTTAGGTTCAATATCTGCCACAACGCCAGGAGACTCATCCAAGAGCTGTCTACARACTGTCTGGTCTAGATCCTACTAGTTAAGGCAAATCAGCACCTCTTGCAGCCAGTATTTGTGCACTGTCTCGTTCAGTATCTTAAGAGACATTCCTAATGACATGACTTCCCCGGACAAGCGCAGCTGAAAATGGAATTAACTCTCACTATATTTCCACTGCGTGAACTCGGCTGTGCTGAAACACTGTCACATTCCTCACCGCCACCATTGCGCCGCGTTCCATTAGACAAGGAAACGCAAATTGTATCAACTACAAATGTTATTGAGGAACCCAGTAACTGCTGAGGAAAGAAAGTGCTTCCAGTGTCCTCACTGCAACCACTCAGAACTTCCTCCTGCCCGCTCACCGTGCCCGCTCTCCCCTTCACTCCTCATCACCGTCAAAGGGCCTCTGCCCCTCGCGCCGCACGCGAAGCTGACGCGTAGCCTAGAGCATCCTCTCCTGCCTTCACATCCGTTCTCCCTCTTGCTAGTTTACGTCCTTCTCTATTAACATTGCAGTTGTGCCCTTTTCCCCCCACCACATTTCCGCACTGCCAATTAGGCTCATCTACCCAGGATACTCTATTATCCTATGACTTAAGGGCCTATATACAAATAAGGCTCAAGTCATTTATTGCTYGTGTCTTTCCTATCTGCCACTTGCTGCCCCTTGCTCTTTACCTGCTCTTTGTGGTTTACATACCCCTCCATTCCACATCCACRTATTTTTGGTCTTTCTATGGCCAGTCCAAATCCCTCCTAGGGATGTTTTGGAAGGAATTACATGGYCTTGAAGTGGATGGGCCATTCACCTTGGCAAGAAAGGCTACAAGAGTCAAAAACAGGCTCAAAGCTTCACACAGCCTCAGTGTTCACCAGGTTAACACCAGCTAAGTTAAAACTAGCTCAAACAGCCACGGTTTAACATAAAGAGACCATGGACAGATRCTGTCGGAGCATTATGGTCCAGGAGAACAGCTTTTAATGGATTGTCCTTGACCACTGCAGTTAATTGGATTTTTTTTTTCCTCCCTTCGAGCAGCCAATTCCTTCCCTTCCTGGAGAGGAAGCTCATTTCATATTAGGAGCTGGGTTACGTGTCAAACATACTCTGTGCATATGCTTGGGTCCGCACTAGGAAGGAAGGGAACCTTCTCCCMCTGCCTTTGCCTCCCGCCAGGGCAAGCTGAAGAGAGGGAGACAACSAGCCCGCACTTAGCTCCAGGATAAAGATCCGGCAGGAGTTTGCACCCTCAGAAGAGCCTGGCAATTATATTTCAGCAAAAAGCAGGATTAAGATAGCACTTAGGGAATGGGGAAAGAAAGGCTACTTAGCAGTATTTAAGRTACAGCTATTTACACTATTAATAGATAGTCACCTCAAGGGCATTTAAGCCCAGGCACTCTGCTCAGAGGGGATAYGTAGCAGTGATCTTTCAGATGACACCAGGATCACCAGAAACATCCACCTCTCYTCATCCCATCCTGCCAGAACCTGGYCCCTTTGCACTCAAGGTCACCACGACTCTAGACCATGTGCAGCCACCTGAAGCCCCAACCCCAGGGCAGCAACCAGAGCCACGAAGTCCGAGTCCACTGCTGGGAAACAGGATCCTGGCCCAGGGGACCTCTGCTCCCACTTGGCACAGCCAGTTTCATGTCAGCTTCTTTCTCCTCTGCACCCACRCCTCAGCTCGGGTCTAGGCAGCAGTAGATCYTGGGCATCTCCCTTCAAACAGGGTRTCAAGGYCKCTATTAAGCAACTCTACAGCAGCAAAAAAATCCACCCAAGGTAGATGTTTAAGGTTAGGTATGATATATTATAATATACCACAACTGCATGCCCTAATCACACAACCACACAAGAGAAGCAGGTTGATTTCCATCCATTTCAGTTCCAGTATCGTAGCCGGGAGACTCTTTGAGCAAAACTGCTCCACACCTTGCCAGAAAACTTCTTGCCTTACTACTTGCTGGCTTAAGCATTTGATCCCCATTAGAAAATATTTAAGATGCATCAAAATCAGGCAAATTCAAGCAATTCCGTTGCTCCTCCCAAAACCTCTTCCATGCTGACATGGTAATTGTGGCACAGCCTGAACAAGAACGTACCCCAGATATTCTTAAATAAGAGTCAAACCCTTCAGTGAAGCACCTACGTGAAGACTGAGTTGATGCAGAAAACCCATGTCTGTCYTCTGAGTGCTACAGTCCTGATTCTGAAGCTGTCAATATACTGAAGCATCAAGGAAAAATATTGTAGAGCTAAGACGGTATTTTATGAAAAAGAACAAAAAGAAAAGGAGAAGATTCTGCTGCCAGGCAAGATCTGGGCAGCCCCATGGAATCAAGCTGCACAAGGAGACAAGGCTAAAGGAGGAGCACGACAGGCTGCTTCCTGCCACACACACGCCAARGCCACCGGCCCACCCTGGGACGAGATCTGAGAGGACAAGATAATCTGGAGATTCAAATGATTCCTGCCCTACCGGAGCAGCCTRGAAAAGCACGGGGCAGAGGGAGAGCGAGCACTCATATCCTAGTCATAAGGGTGGAGGGAGACATGAAAGAGCTGCTGATAATCTTTAATTACTTCTCTGCACAGATCTGCAGCCTTCCCCACCACCTCTGCACAGGCCAGTTCCCAGCTCGCGAGGTCTCCAGAATGGAATGAAATCACTCGGCTCCAGCACATCCGTGCTCTCATCAGGGCACCAGCATATTAAATACGCCTGCTGCGGAGCTCACAGCCCTTCCCTCTCGCTCCATCATCTTCCTCGTTGCGGTACTGGGTGCCTTTCATTTCCTGAGCAACCAAAGGAATCAAAACGCAAGTCCTGGCGGCAGGATCTGAAACAGAAGAGGATTTCTCTAAGCTAAAGCTATTTAGCTTTGAAATAATCTTGAAGCATCTATGCCCAAGGTACCAAAACCCAAATATTCTCCTGCCAGGTTTGATTGGCCAGGCAGCTGTGAACACGTTTGCAGCTCTCCACGCTGATCCAAAGCACGTTCCCATTCCGAAGTTCCACCTTGTTGTCACCAGCCATAGGTAGGGTGCTTTGAAGCATGCAGCTCTGTCATGAGACACAAGGCCTATAAAGCAAGTCTGCTCAAGCACTACAAACATGGAGGTGTTCTTGCCAAGCACACCTAGTTAAAAGTCTTAATGAAAGATATTTTCACTCCATACGGGAATATTTAGCCAGTTTCACCTACAAGGATGTTTTCAGATGTCTTCCAGCCTGCATTCCAGCTGCAGACAGAGGTCTATGCCAGGAGCRTGCCAAGAGTAAGCATGCAGACTTGTGCATTTCCCCAGCTGCTAAAGGAGGCACCTCACTACTCAGATACCCACAGACCTTCTCCATTGCTCCTGAGAGGCTTCAATTTGCTGCAGGAAGACGCTCAATGAATGAGCAGAGGTGACTGCTGCCTGCAGCGTTGCATGAAGGAAGCCCATCCGCACTCAGGCGGGCTCGAGCACGACTTCACTGCAGCCAAAAGCASAGAGTCACTGCCCATCATCTCCAGCCACTCATCCCTTTACGGTTTGAAGAACCAGCTCCAACCATCCGCGATTCTGACACTCCGAAGGACACGTATCAGCAGCAGCCGGGGAAAGGAAGCAGCCCTGGTGAGGCTGCCACAACCCGCGGCTTGCAGATCGGGATCAGACGCTTCCTACACAGAGCACATCACACAGCAGGGGTGCTGCCGCCAAACCTGCTCCTCCTGCGCACCGAGCCCGGTTTCAACCAAGGGTTTGCATCAGCCTCCTGTGCGGAGAGTGGCCTTTACCAAAGAAACTGGATGGGAGGGTAGAGACAAACAACAAAACCACCCCGTTTCCCCACCGCCTTAGCCCRAATGCTGTCTGCACTCTCCTCCACTCAAGCACTCTTCAGCCTCATGCCAGGCTCTGTTTYAAGCTTGCAAACAGTCAACCTTGTTCCCAGGCCTGAGTTTTCATCCTCCAACACAAACGGATTATAATGCAATATATGTCTACAATATATAACATGCCTACTCCTTGACACTGTTGAGATGAGAAGGGAGCTCCTCTTGTTAGGACACTTACCTCAGCTTGGAAGCCCATTCCACAACATGGGAAAAATGGGAAAGGGAGTGTGCAGGTGGAGAAGGTACCTGGGACTACTGGCCACTGTCTACCAAGAGAGTCACCACTCCTAGAAGTGACACAGACATGCAAGGACTTACAAAGAAGCAATTTGTTCTTGAGAGAGGTTGTCACGACCAAGCTGCTGAGGCCCTAGAACAGATTTTAAGGCTTAAAAGCCCCACTCGCTACCTTCAGACCGAGTCTTTTCTCCCTACAGAGGCTATTTCTGCTGCTATTGGGAACAAGACGGTCCCGTCCCTTCTCCATCCAGCTCAAGAAAGGTGCCGTGTTTAGACAAGCTTAAGCCTGACAAAAAATAATTACTGCAGAGGCGCTTGCCGTGGTTTGAACTTCCAGGCACATTATTTACCTTGAACAGAAAAAAAAAACACAAACTGAGAGCCCTTCCTCCTGAAAAAGAAGGTCTAAGACGGAAAACGTGCACAGTTATTCTCTACAGCGCAGGGGTTCGGAGGGAGGGAAGGGCACGCAGGCTTTCCAAGCACGCTCTCGCACAGGAGACAATACCCGGCGCCGAGCGGTCGCACTGCGCTCGAGCTCAGCGCGGCCACGTTCGGGKATTAGATATGCAGAACTAGGAGGAGGGAAAGAAAAAAGAAAGGCTTCTAGAGGAGAGCCGGGTTGATGGATTCATTTGCAATTTCCCTCGCAGCCGTACAGCAGTGCTATCGGGAGCTCTGACAGCTCCAACAGCATCTCTTCAAAATGGCACAGAAGGTGAAAGGAGGAATGTGAAAGCTCTCCGCGGGTGGGGGGGGTTAGGGGAAGAAAGCCAGTTTTGTCTGAAATTAAAAATAATAAGAGATTCCTGCCTGTTCTCCCTGCCCACTGCTCGGTTTCAATCAAACCRCTCCATTAGGGCCCTGCTCGTCTTGACGTAGCTGCCTGAAGTCTCCTCCAGAAAGGCAACCTCGGGGGTCTTTGCTCAGTCCGTCCCACTACAACCYCCTGGAGATCCTTCTGAGCAGCAAACGCTGCCCAGGGCGAGCAATCAAAGCAGCRTCTTCCCCGCTCTCCCAAATCCTGGCAGAAAGAGAAGCGTGTGGTTATATAATATTCCCCGGGCTTTGATTTTAATCCCGGACACGCTGTGGAATAAGAGCGGCCCTTTCTCAGCCGCTGCAGAGCGGGCTGCAAGTAGAGGTCAAGGAGCTTAAGGTACCTGGGCCCCTCGGAATAAGCATCAGGATAGAGTGCCAAGAGGGAGTAAWCACGCTGGGAATGTCACGATGACCCAAGCCGTTCACACCTCGGTCTCCTTCCCATCCTGGAGAGGAAGGTTTCCTTAAGGAGAAGGGAGCCTCACGGGCCTTGCTTTAGGTGCTCAGCCGCCAGCAYGGAGGATATTCTTGGGAGACGATTATTGGGAGCACAAAGTAGCTGCCGTGCCCTGGGAAACCTCTTGCTCCCCACCCACACGCTGCCTTCTGCGATAGCCAGAGCCACSGGGGCTTCCAGGGACGCTGGGAACAACCTCCTCATCCTCCCTCGCATGCAGCCCGGCCCGGCAGAGCCCCGGGATTGGAGTGCTCGCTGGAGCTAACGGGAGCTCAGCTCCAAGGCCGGAGCAGCAGGAGCTCCTGCTCACTCACGGGGATGCAAAGGGAGGCAGCGGAGTCCGGCAGCCTCCACAAACACCTCTCGCTGCGCTGGTTTCACCCAAATCCCACTGTTTTTCCTGGGAAATAGAAGAAAAACCACCCGCGTCTGGGAGCCTGCCAATACGGTCAGCCACACGGATCCAGCACGTGCCCCAAATCCCATAACTGCTCCGTTCCTCACGCGGATCTTCTGCCTGGTGTTTTTCCCCTAATTCTTCCCAAATGTTCCTAACCGCAGGAAGCGTGGCCAGACCAAGACRCGCTTGTGTTTTGATTTTATTTTTAAAAAAGCCTCGAGCGGTTGCAGAGCACCGGGAACACGGAGGGCTCTACAGAACCTTTTCCTCCTGCCACCTTTGAGGAGATCAGGATTCAAACGCACACGTGAAAGGGTGCAAAGAGGCTCATGACACCGAGCTCCGTAACGGGCAGAAAATCAACTTCAGCGTGACAACAGGACTCGGAGAGTACTGAAGAGACAGCTCCATTACTAAGGAATGGATGAAACCTCCACCGAGCACCCAAAGCTTGGTGAAATTGCCTTGCTTGACCAGCTGGGACGTGTTCCTCACCACAAGGGATTTAACCAACGGGTGCCCCCAACCCCAGCAAACCGAGGGCAATCCAAGCAGAATATCCCCTTTGGGGTCCACATGCAACTCAGCATCTTCACATGGTGCCGGGGACAGCGTGTAGCTGGTTCAGAGGCCACAAACCACTTGTGGCTTTTAAAGGATTTAGACTCCATACAAGATAAGCTATTTGTCCAAACAGCCTGACGCCTCCTGCTTATCCAGTGTCCCTTGTATTGCCCATCCTTCTTTTCCACAGTGGAAACTGCCATATTCCAGTCAATAAGAGATTGCACTTCTGTCTAATGCAGTGATCCCTACGCCCTGTGCACAGGGTGCTGCGGGGCCGTGCAAAAAGTGCTACGGGAGGATCGATACAACCGTAAGAGCCCATCTTCAATCCACGGAGTAAGTAACGCTYCTAGATGGCGGCGAGCTTGGGTTTCCAAACACGTTGCCTGTGCGAGTCATTGACATGCGAGCAGAGCACGGAGCGGAGAGGGAGATCAATAAAAACGCAGCGAGGCAGGCAGAGAAATGTCATCACCTCGGGAAGAGGCAGGCCGGAACGCGGGGCTCTGACCRGAGCAGAAAATGGGCCTGACGGGCGGCTCATTTCCATAGGGGTTGCAACCATAAGGAACATACCTTGGATTCGGTCACTCCCTATGTTCCTCAATGGTGAAAAAAAGAGGGAAAAGAAGATTGCCTGGCAAAAAAACAGTCGTAGATGATATGGCAAGAGCTTTGGCATCTCTAGATGTCCTTCTCCTCCCATCTGGAGGCTGGGAAATGGTGCTCGAGCATGAAGGGTGACAACAAGTCAACAGTCACGTAAAAGAAGGGATAACACAGTCGTATTAACAAGAACACACACAGGACAGGCACGTTATTGGGAGACAGCAATAGTGACAGCACACCAAGCACGGACCTCATGTCACACCTKGTCAAGAGCTGGGTTGGGAAAGCAGAACCATCCTCAACACGAGACGGGGGTCAGAAATCTCAGCTTTTGCACCTTTTCCCCCTTTAACTCCCTGGCTCCAGGTGATCCCCTTTTGCTCCCTTGGAAAACTCTTTCTTTCCGATCAAACTGGATTGGAATTCAGCACCAAGGACCAACTTTGAACATTAACCAGAAGTCACGGAGCTCCGCTGCACGCAGGCCAGAAACGTAACTCTCCATCAGCGCTCAATTCGGGAACAAAACCTTCCAGGATCCCACCGCCGTATTGTAAAATACAATAAGCAAAGGCTCCTCGGCCTGACAGTCTATTTCAGGCCTCATTTGCTGCAAGTTTTATGAGATGTTAATCAACAACCAAAAAATACCCCATCTTTCACCGCAGGAGCCGTGGTTTCTGCTCTCCAAATTGCACCACTGGGTCACCCCACGTCACAGTTAACGAGCCCGCTCTGCCTGTTTGCATCTCCTTCGCATCTAATCCACAAAAATATTTTAAGCAAACAGCTTTTTCACTCTCCATTCTGCATTTGTGGACACAGAGGAGATCCACGTGTCTGCAAGCCAGCTGGGGTACCACAGAGCCAGGACAATGTATTTGGCTCCCSAAAAAAGAGGCATTCATGGCAACTACTGCATAGGGATCTGCCTGTGAGAAGTTTAAACAGAAGGGAAATAAATGGGGATACCAGATCCRTGAAGGCCAAGGAGGGCTGTGGAGGTTGGAGGAACAAGGTACCTCCCATGGGAAGGGCACGACGTGGTTCTTGTGCTGCCAGCCAGCAGAGCGAGAAATCCTTGGATGTTTCTGCAGCGCTCCAGCTCTTCCCCTTCACACCTGGAGCAGATTTATCCCTGCACTGCTTCTTGGCAACCGGGATTAAAAATAGCCAGCCTGGATTAGGTGCAAAGTGAGGACGGGAAGGAAAAAAAAAAATATGTATTACAGCAGAGAGAAGAGATAGGAAATGAAGAGGAGAGGTCTAAGTTCAATGAGTTATCTAGAGCATGTAAGGAAATAATCACTGAAGCAAAAATGCAAGAGGCTGCTGAAGACAGGAGCAATAAATTATTTTTTAAACACACGGGAGGGAAAAGGTCATGTTAATACTTTTAATGATCTCAAAACGGGAGCCAAAAATGAACGTCTTGCTGGTATTTATTGTCTGGGGCAATCCTATCCAAATAAGCACGCCATGAGAACACACAGGCTCATGCTGCTCTATGGTGACTGCGGCTCCTGTCACGCCTAAAAATCTTATGCCTAGTGATTTACGATCCATGATGCCAGGACCAGTCCTCTGGATGGTCTTACCACGCTGCCAGGGAAGTCGCAGCCCTACCAGCTCGTGCATGAATTTCACATCCTGGAATCAGCCCAGTCACTGGAGACTTTTTGGTTGTATTTAGCGGTTTCGTTTTGGTCTGTGGGTTTTCRTTTAAAGGTTGTTGGGGTTTTTCGTTCTCCTTTTTTGAAACTGTGCATATTTACAAGTTACTAGAGTCAAGCTGCTAAAACCCGTATCTTTCAGGGTGCCAAAAATATACCACCCCAGAAACCTTTGGATTTTGGAAGAAGAGCTTCATGGAATGGCTTGAGAAACACATGTTACCCGAACCTGCCTCATTTTGCATAAAGTAATTGGCCAGACCAAGATACCTTCCGCTGTCTAGATGACAGATAATCACTCTCTGCCTAGATTCAACCCAAAAAGATTTGCCCTGAATCTTTGATCCAGTGCAGATAACAGTGGGCCTGAACCACCACCCAGTCCAGTGGACGAGTGTTCAAGACTTCACATCCCACTAACACACCAGGCTGCAATCTCCTAACAGTGGCAGGAACCAACCACATGGAGCTTGAGGGACTTGCTCAAGAGCAAGTAGGACACCTTCCGATGCAGGCATGGAGCACTGGATTCGCTCAGGCCTCCAAGACTTCACATAGCTTCCAAACAAGCACCCAGTTGAGAACATCTCACTGCCTGGAGCCCCGTGTCCCTCTCAGATCATCAGGTTCACCTGCCAAAGAGGAGCTACATGACCTGCTCCATCCAGCTACCAAGGAAGAGGAGGGTTGGCCCAAAAGTCTTATTTTTTATGCTTTTTCTCCAGTCTAAGCTGAAATATTTCAGCTTAGAGAAGGCTCTGCCATTTCCCTAGGGAGACAGGTCGCACAACAAAGTTGATCCTGGCAGAAAGGGCCAGGCTGGATTTTTCCCTTAGGAGCAGCTTCAGGATTTGGGAGACTTGGAGTCCAAACTGGGGATAGGGTGAGGGGAAGATAGGACAACAAGAGGGAATAAGACAAGGTCCAAAGAGCCAGGCAAGTCAAAGCACAGCCGCGCTACCCTCGCGCGGGGCAGCTGGACAACACATGCTGARCAGGCCTGACGTGAAACCAACTGGAATTTGATGAGTTATCTGAAGCTGATAGGTTGGAGCAGCTTTCCCATCAACCGGTCTAGGCCCTACGCTCTCTGCTGCTTCAAGACAGCGCTATCTTACTGCTCACACRATGAAATGACCCACGTGGTCCGCAAAGAACAAGCCAGAACGGATATATTTCAACAACGAGAGTAAGAACGCTGCCTTGTTCTCAGTACAACCTRTGGCTTCTCCATTCTCAGGTCGCCAGGTTCGTCAGCGTACGTAAACGCCCCTTCATCAGCCTCCATGCAGCTGGCTGAGATGACACCAGCATCGCTGCTAAACTCCACAACTGCAGCCGCTGCTCAGGGCTAACCATCAAAGCCACTTAGGGGCTGCAACCAGCGTGGAAAGTGGCTCCTGTCCCAACAGGACACACAGGTCACACCCGCTCGCYGCCACCAGTAAAACTCGTTGGGAAGCGAAGCCTTGGCCGCTTTTTGGACACTCCTCCAAGCCATCCGTGCTYCCACTAACCAGATACGGTGCCCAAAGCAACTCCTTAAGGTCTCCTTGGAGGACAGCAGGTACCCAAGTGACATACATGGCACCCACCCTGCTGCATCCACCCCCCCACCCACCTCTTATCGAGTGGCGGGAGAGGAGGCTCTGGGCTCTTGGCTGCACCTCCCCTCTTGCAAGGCTGCAGCTTACAGGAGATTCCTGGCATTTCCACTCTTATGAGTATGGTTAACGACCTAGGTTAAGCTGGGGAGAGCATAGCCAGGAATTACGGCCACAGGCCCCTCCAGTGAAGAAGAAATTCTCTCTTCCACGGGGTTTGGCATAACTTGAGTCCCTGGGGGCAACATTGGGTGGCAATCGCGACCTGAGAGGCTCTGCGAGATGCCCACGGGCGCAGGGGACGGGCACGGCCGCCGGGCACCGCGCGCATCGGGAGCAACGGGGAGACCGCTCCTCGCTCGGAGGACAAACCAAAGCGCCGTCCGTGCGGGGGCCTCGACCRGCTCCGAGCCCACGGGCCGGCGGCGGCCCTGGGGCACGCGGCTCTTCGCATGCACCAGCACCAAACGCAGAGCTCGGGCCGTGTCCCTGCGCCGGGAGCAGCCGCGAGGCAGCTCGGGGRCCGYGTCCCGCGGGGGGTCCGGTCCCCCYGGCGCCGCTGCAGACGGTGCCACCGCGCTGCCTTAACGAAGCCCCTTTCGGCACCGCGCGGCACGCCGAGCACACCCTGCCCCGGCCACCTGCTGCTGCCGGGCGCCTGCG
>PTEX01000540.1:0-12220 GCA_003342815.1 Eudromia elegans | reverse complement strand
GGGGCACGCCCCCTCCCCGCGCGCAGCGCTCACGGGAGCCGGAGTCCCGGCCGCGCACGTTATGCGCATGCGCGCAGCTCCCCCTCCCCGCCGCCGGGCTGCGCGTGCACGTGCCCGCCCGCGGCGCGCTCACGTGCGCGGGCGGGGCGCGCATGCGCAGTGTGGCCGCTGCAGGGGGGCACCGCCTATGTAGAGCGCGTGCACGCGCGTGCGTATGCGGCCCTATGCAGCATGCGCGTGCACGTGTGTCACGCAGGCGTGCGAGCGCTCACCCTGCCCGTGCACACGCACGTGCACACGCCTGTGCATGCACACCCTGCAGTGCATGCGCATCCTGCAACCTGCACACACAGCCCTAGGGGATGCCTGCAGTGCCCCCCCCAAACCGGCACCCCCCACATCCCCCATAGCTGCCCCTCAACCTCTCTATACTGCCTCCTCACCCCCAAACGTGCCCCAGCTCCATACATGCACCCCACACCCCTCAACCTCCTATATCTGCCCCCTACATCCCCCTATAGCCGCCCTCTCCACCTGCCCCCAGCCCGTGGCCCCCCTGCAGAGGGGATTCCCTCGGGCCGCCGTGAGGAAGACAATGGGAGGAAGGCCCTTGTCCCTGGGGCTGCCAGGAGGCCGCTGGCTCCCACGGGCCACCCGCCGTGTCACCCCCCGGCTGCTGTGGATTTACTGCTGCTGCGCTCGTTTCTCCCACAAACACTCAGTTTCGGGGCTGGTGCTGCTGTTATTTTAATTATTAGCACGCGCGGTTTCAATTTAGTCAGACCGATGCGGAATAAGAGCGCGCTCACCCGCTGCCCCGAGGCGCCCGCTGTAGGTCACCGCTGTCCACGTCGTCTGCGCCCGCGCTCTCTGCACGTGGGTGCAGAAGGGACTGACMCCAACACGGGGCTGAGCACGGCAGCCCTAACCCGGCCTTGGCCACGGGGTGCGGACGGGAGCCATGGGTCACCGTGGCACTTGTGGGACCGGCTGGTAGATGCCGGCCCCATGGAGACCCGTCTGGCTTGAGGTTGACACCTGGGGACAACGGGATACTTCCAAGGGCAGGCCCAGGACCCACCTGATAGTGGGGGTGGCTCCAGCTTAACTGGGCCCAGCTGGTCCCAGAATCATGATGGTTGGAAAAGACCTCCAAGACCAACTCCAACCATGAACCCTTCGCCCTCCTGCCTGCTGAAGCATCTCCCCAAGCTCTACACGTTTCTTGAACCCTACCAGGGGCAGTGACTCCACCACCTCCTTGGGCAGCCTRTTCCAATGCTGGRCTGCTCTTTCCATGCAGAAATGTTTCCTAACACCCAACCTGAACCTCCCCTGGTGCAACTTGAGGCCACTTCCTCTTGTCCTATTGGTTGTCCCCAGGTGTGACTGTTTGCACCATGCAGTGTTCAGGGTGAAGAAAGAGTTGGTTGAGACATCCCAGGCCCTGACCGATGGGACCCCGAGGTGTCATGGCCACCTTGGCGCACGTCTCAGCAAGACTGCTCTGCACTTGGCCTTAGTTTGGTCTTTACATTCATGCATTGCTAAAAAGAGGGAGGAAAAGGTAAAGGATTTGGAAAGAAAGAAGGTTTTTGTGCCTGCAATGGCTCATCAGGTCCATCTCATGTCAGGTCTCACCTGGAACATCACTTCTCCTTCAGCTCTGCTCTTACCATAACCAGTGGCGAGTCCATCTCGCTCAGTCCCATAGGTCTTGCAGATGGCTTCTCCATAGCTGCTACGTGAGGTGAGAATCTGTGGGGCTAACGGAATCTTCCCTTTCTGTTGGCTCTCCTTTCCTTTCCCTTGGCTCTGCTCCTTTCCACGGGCCACTTCSCCCACTCACATCAAGCAGAGGGAGGGAACTTCTGGATCCCAGAGCCAAAGAGCATCCTGGTAGGGAGGGGGCAGAGCTGGATGTTGGCTTCTGTTGATGCCAGGAGAGGCCACTCGGTCCAAAGGCTGTGACCAACGTGTCTCTAGGACAGCAGGTCTTGAAGAGCAGGCTGGAGGCTCCACCGAGAGGTGGCACACTGGGAAAAGAGCAATTAAAAGTCCATTAAGACACAAAAGTAGTTTCCAAATGAAGGTGTTTCTGAGTATGAAGCGGGAGGACTGAACACGGACAGTCCTCAGATATTTATCCTCTCTCCCTCAAACAGAGGGATCTCAACTGAAAAGTATGGGTGGTTTTTATAAGTCTTCTGGTGTTGATCATGGAGGAACACAGGAATCGCGCAGCGATGCTGACAGCCTCTTACCTGGCGTTGGGGCTGTGAACTGCAATTAGGGTGTTCTGTTGTGACGCTGGAGCTTTCAGCGCAGCAGAGAGCACGAAGCTGGGGACATGGTCACAAATGTCCGCCCGGCTCTGAGGGACCCAGTGACTTGTAGTTTTTAGTTCAACAGAAATGTGACTGGCTATCTGGACCCAGTTTAAACTGTGAAAATTGATGCATTTTAAAGCTCTCCCCGTAATTATTTAAAAAATGTGTCTTCAGTCCCTATGGTGTCAGTAAAACACAGTCTAGGTGCCCAGGGAAGGAAATGACAGTTCTGAGAATATGACTTACCAAAAAAAAAAAGTCTGTTTTCCATAAAAAGTCATTTCAAAGAGTAAGAACTCATCAAAGCAGCCCTGGGCCTTGCCAGAAAGCCAAGAGCTTTGAGAGGCAGGAGGGCCCTGCCCTGGGTACGGCAGGCAGGAAGTCTGAGGATGCAGAAACTGGATGCACTGGAGATGGGAAGCCCTCCGTCCATGCAGACGGGTGCCCTGCACGCCGGTGGCATGGGGGACCAGTGCCGCCAGGCACTTGCTCTTGCGGTCTGCAGGACTGATTGCTGGTGATCCCAGGAATATGGAGAGCAAGGAGGAGCTGTGGGTACTGTGGAGGGGCTGCCTGGGAGAGGCTAGACAAATATAGTGTCGGAGAAACTAGGACACACCTGGAAAGATGGGATTAGGGATCCCCTTGCACACCCTGCTCCGTGTTTAGGCAACTGGGTTCCAGCAGAGGGCTGTATAGGATGGGGCCTCCAGCCTTACTAGAGCCACCCAAAGCAATGAGTGCCATGGGAGAGGCACCAACCCAGCCCAGAGGAGGAAGAAAGGCAGCACCAAGAGCAAGGCGGGTGACAGAGCTAGGGATACTGAATGCCAATCCCTCGGTGAGGTCCTGCTCCAGAAGCACTGGCAACCCAGCAGCGTTTGCTGCAGCCTCTCTGGAGGCCTGGCATCACCTTATCGCTGCAATTCTTTAGGCTTCATTTAGAAATGAATTTAGAAATTAGTGCTCCTGGGGTAACATGAGCTTGTCACTTGAAGGGGTTAATAGCAGGACAACTCCAGGCAGCCCAAGGGTTTGCTCAAAGGCTGGAAAAAAGGCCTTACGGGTTGAAGCAATCTGCTGCCTCCCTTGGGAATGTTCAGCTCCCATAAGGATAAAGGGGTCCGTTTGAGTCTTATGTGCCTCACCAGCAGTGAGGGACAGTCCTAATGCAGGTGCCTCCATTGGCGGTGTCATTCGGGTGGACTGCCTTCACCCCAAGCACAACTCGGGTTGGTGCAGAGGGCAGGCAAAGAAGAGATGAAGTTTTATGGCACTTGGAAGCCCTTTTACAGCTTTAGACACCCGGTGATCAAATCAACTCGGATGCTCATGTTTCTTAACTTGAAGATAACTCATAGGCATGCTGACAGCCCCGAGCTACCCTCATAAATCACACACATGTGTCTCTTTGTGAAGAGCAACTGACGTGTTACAGATAATCATGCTTTGTCCTTAAAATGCCTCCAGAGGGGAAATTTCCTGAATGAAGAAGGAATTGAAGCCAGCCTGTGGTCACCACACAGCCCTCTGGAGCGTGGCTTGCCAGATCCCACTGTAAAGCAAGATGTGAAATCTACAGCGAGGGGTGGCCAAGTTATTGGCAGCCAGCGCTCATGAGGTCCATGTCTTTGTGGTGCTGGTGTTCAGGGCTGGATGGTTGCGGCAATTGCACTGACCAGCTTGCCCCCAGGTAGCCCCAGCGTTATGCCACGGCAGAAGAGATGGAAACCAGGAGCCCAGCTCGCCGCAAGAGGAAGATCCCCCCAGCTACAAGCTGTGTGCATCCCCAAGGACCTCACAGCTCCAGCTTGGGAAGGGCTGTGTCCACCCCTCGCAGGCCTTCCTTCTCTCTCCATGTTGCTCTCTGGAAGGCGTGAATCAAATTGCTCTGACTTTAAACCTCAAGAAGAATGAAAGATGCCAGTACATCAGGTCCATGGATACCTGGTGTCTCTGTTGTCATAGAAACAGAAGACTATTACGTTTTAATTTTTAAAAGCTATATAAAGACTTGAAACATCTCCCAGTCCCCCAGTGATTAAAAGGAGCGGCAATGAAAAAAAGAAAAAGCCCCTTTTGACAGAAGTGCGTTTGCAGAAATCGCAGCAGCGTCAACCACCCAGACCATGCCCAGGGTCCCCACTCTACCCAATTCAACTCATCCCCGTCTCCTTGTCCAACAGTGTCAAAACGCCATGCATTGGCAGAGGAGGACCCTGGGAACAGGACCAGGGACTGAGGGGACCTAGGTGTGCAGCGTGGGCACCCAGACACGGGCACGTCACTGCAGACAAGCACTGCAGCTCTCCCGTGTGCAATTCAGCCTGCAGACGGGCAGCTCCCCACCGCTGGGGGTTCAGAACGAGCAAACACATCGATCTCTGCTGTCCTCATCTACCCTGTGGAAGCTGATGGAGCCCAACAGGGTCTGTTCATGTCTGACCGCCCCCATACCCAGTTTCTGCGTTTATTCTAAAGGGTTTTACTTCTTCCTGCTTGCCTGCACCAAGGCCAAACCAAGACGGAATGCAAACAGCAAGGAGATATTCCCACAAGGACAAGGGCGAGAGGATGAGGAGGTCGCACGTGTCCTGCCTTCCAGGTAGCCCACCAAGAGGTCTCACACTCATGTCGGACAACTGCCCCTTGAAGTGCATTGGGGAGGCTGCGCTGTCTTCACCATCAGCTGGGCAGGGAAATGGACACACAAAGAAGAGCGAAGCCCTCCCCCCTTGCAGACCATTGCTGGTGCCACTGTCACTGGAACTGCAGCACAAGCCACACTGCAGGCACTGCTTGACCCACACAGCATCAAAGCCCGTGCCGGGGGCTGTCTAAGAGAGAGGGGCTTGAACGTCCCACAACCACGCAGGGGAGAATGCTACTGATGCATCATAACGGGGTAACTATGGCCAAGTGATAAATCCCACGAAACTGGTGAACCTCATTTCAAGAAATGCTACTCTTAAGAAGCGAGCTCTGAGGTGTACAGTCTGCAACTGTGGCTTAGGGGCAATGAAGATAAAAGCGTTTTGAAAGAAAACACACTCCAAACAGGCAGTGCCTAATACAAGACAGACAGCCTTGAGGTAAAAAGGAAAGCCAAAAAGAACATAAAAGACTGAAGGAATATTGCAACATGGACACAACTCAAGAGATGATCCACTTCAAAATGTGCATAACAAAAACCACAGATGGAGGCAGGAAGATCCTTCTTCCCAACAGACACTTAACCAGCAACACAGTCGGCAACCAAGCAAGGAGACCCAATGAATCCAACACAAGATGTAATGGCTGAGAAAAGCATCAGGAAGGAAATAGCAGGAAGGAAATGTGGCAGAGAAGGATGGCGAGGGAAGGGAGAAGGCCTCATCTTCAACACTCCTGCCAGGGCCACACCAGCACCCTTGCCGGGACACAAAACGGGGGACAACCCTCCAAGAGAGCTGGTTAGTATTCAAGCAGCACGTTCTCCATGCTCAGGATGGGTGCATCCCTATGAAGAAGAAGTCAGGCAGTGCGGGCAGGAGGCCTGCACGGATGAGAAGGAGCTCCTGGCAAAACTCAAACAGAAGAAGAGTATACTTTTAAATTAAATCTGGTAAGGGATGTTAAAAATCACAAGAAGGGCTTTTTCAAATATATCAATAGCAAAAGGAAGATTAGGGAAAACATGGCTCTGCTGGTTACAAAAGACAGAAAAAGCAGAGCTCCTGAATGTCATCTTTGCTTCACTGTTTACCAAGGACAGCCCTCTGGCAACCCAGTCCCTAGGGACAAGAGAAGAAGCGTGCAGAGAGGAAGACTTGCCCTGGGTAGAGGAACATTGGGTCAGAGAGCACTTAGGAAATGTTAGTACTCACGAATCCATGGGCCCCGATGGGATGCACCCCAGAGTGCTGCGCGAGCTGGCGGATGTCGTAGCCGAGCCGCTCTCCATCATCTTGGAAAGGTCCTGGAGAACGGGGGAGGTGCCGGAGGACTGGAGGAAAGCCAATGTCACCCCGGTCTTCAAAAAAGGCAAGAAGGAGGAGCCGGGCAACTACAGGCCAGTGAGCCTGACCTCTGTCCCTGGGAAGGTGATGGAGCAGGTCATCCTGGCTGCTGTCTCCAGGCACATGGAGGAAAAGAAGGTGCTCAGGAGTAGCCAGCATGGGTTCACCAAGGGGAGGTCATGCTTGACTAACCTGATAGCCTTCTATGATGGGGTGACTAGATGGATAGATGAGGGCAGAGYGGTGGATGTGATCTATCTGGACTTCAGTAAGGCTTTTGACACCGTCCYKCACRGCATCCTCCTGGGCAAGCTCCAGAAGAGTGGGTTAGATGAGTGGATGGTGAGATGGATTAGGAATTGACTGGATGGCAGAGCTCAGAGGGTGGTGATCTGTGGCACAGAATCCAGCTGGAGGCCTGTGGTTAGTGGTGTCCCCCAGGGGTCAGTCCTTGGTCCGGTCCTGTTCAATTTATTCATCAATGACCTGGATGAAGGGATGGAGTGCTCCCTCAGCAAGTTTGCTGATGATACTAAGCTGGGAGGAATAGCTGACAGCCCTGAGGGCTGCGCTGCCATCCAGAGGGACCTGGACAGACTGGACAACCTGGCAGTGAGAAATCTCATGAAATCCAAAAAGGGCAAGTGTGGGGTCCTGCACCTGGGGAGGAATAACCCCAGACACCCGTACCGGCTGGGGACTGACCTCCTGCAGCTCTGCAGAGAAGAATGTCATGGTAAACAACAAGCTGACCATGAGGCAGCAGTGCCCTCATGGCCAAGAAGGCCAATGGGATCCTGGGGTGCATTAAGCAGAGCGTCTCTAGCAGGTCGAGGGAGGTGATTCTGCCCCTCTACTCAGCCCTGGTGAGGCCGCACCTCGAGTACTGTGTGCAGTTCTGGGCTCCCCAGTGCAGGAGGGACATGGAGCTGCTAGAGAGAGTCCAGCGCAGGGCCACAAAGATGATTAGGGGTCTGGAACATCTGCCCTATGAGCAAAGGCTGAGAGAGCTGGGCCTCTTCAGCTGGAGAAGAGAAGGCTGAGAGGGGGTCTAATCACTATATAAATATCTCAAGGGTGTGAGTGAGGAGGTTGAGGTCAGCCTCTTCCCAGTGGTGGCCAGTGATAGAACTAGAGGAAATGGCCACAAAGTGAAGCACCAAAAGTTCCACAGGAACTTAGGGGAAAAAATCTTTAACAGTGAGGGTGGCAGAGCCTTGGAACAGGTTGCTGAGCGAGGTTGTGTGGTCTCCTTCTTTGGAGCTATTCAAGACTCATTTGGACGCCGTCCTGTGCCACATGCTCTAGGTGACCCTGTGAGTGCAGGTGGGTTGAAGTAGATGATCTGTAGAGGTCCCTTTCAACCTTAATGGTTTCACAGCCACAAACAAAAGCATATAATGCCTATACGATGACCTCACTGGTGACGCCCAGTCTTGCCTACTCTTTGGTCATAGTGTCCACCCTCCCTGACATGCACCTTAAAACCCATCCAATTTCAGAGGCACGCTTGAAAGGGACCGCTGTACCATAATAGGCACCTCTGAAAGAGCAGGAAATGAAAAGAGACCAAGTGGGAAAGAAAATAACCCAAAATTCATTACTTAGCATGGCTGAGAATTCAAGAGAGTCACGTCGTGAATGTTGCCATGTGCAAAGGGTGACTCATCACCTTGGGAGCTCTGGGATGAGCATAAAAGCTGGCAAAAATACTGTGCTCTCTCACACATTGTCTCAACAACCAACCCCTTCTTTCCCAAATCTCTTCACCCCTCAGAAACGCTGATGGGAGATACTTCCTCCTCTGCTCTCGCCCTCCTCTGTGCCCCCTTGCTTGACCCTTCTCACATGATGGTCAACCCGTATCCAGGTCTTGCAGGCCTTTCCCTCACAGTGCTAGTGGGCTTTCTGCTCTCCCTCAAACTACCCTCTACCTTCAATGCACCAACTCCTTCACTGCCTCCTTCCTCTTCCTCACCTTCACACTCTGACTGCACCTCTGCTCACACATAACCACAGCAAACTAGACCTTGCGTAAGTGTGCACAGTCCCTCCACCACCCGTTCCATGCAAAAACCCCTAAATCTGGAGATTCTGTCTGGGCATGATCTCCTATACTACAACCAGCATCTCTGCTGCATCCTCTCGCCCGTGCTTCACAAATCATGAGCACAGGCCTGCAACTCTCTCGGCCTCCTCACATTTTCTCAACCCTCACTCTTCCAGAATCCTCTCCGCAACACATGGCCTGCAATGACCTCTGCTGCCCCTGCGGACCCACCCCACTTCCAAAAGAGAAGCCTGAAGTGTCACCTTTGCAATGCACACGAGTCCCTCAAGGATGCATCTAAAGACCATGGTGCCAGGCTCCTCACTGGGGCCACGCACAACCTGAAATGTATCATCTTCCCTCTCAAATCACACAAACATGGTGTTACTGGAACGCTAATGGAGCACTGCAATTGGCTGCACAGACGCACTGGGCCGTCTCTATCCTTGCGGCTAGATATGCAAAAGCTCATTCAACAGCATCTTACACTATCTCCTCTATGTGCTGCCCCTCCTTCGCTAGGCTGCTTGCATTACAGGATCTCCACAGCTCCTTCCCAACTGCAGACACCCCATCATTCTCTCCTGTGCACTGACAGCAAGCTCTCCTCATGGATGTGTCCTGCATCCATGCAAGACACACAGTCCTGCATGATACACAATCAGGGCCTTGCAGCCCTCCACCCGAGGTTGCACCAGCCTCAGGCAAAACCCTCATTAATGCCATTGAGCGTTGGCAGGCACCTGCAGAGCCACAAGCACACAAAGGCTCTGGCACACAGTGGGTGACAAGGGACTCTAGCACAACATGCACACTGCACCCACTCTTTCAGGTGGCCTTCCACCACAAGTTAACACATGCAGTATTCTGTGTGTTTGGGTTCCCCACTACAAGAGGGACGTGGAGCTTCTAGAGGGGGTCCAGCATAGAGCAACAAAGATGATTAAAGGACTGGAGCATCTACCTTATGAGGAAAGACTAAGAGAGCTGGGTCCGTTTAGCTTGGAGCAAGAGAAGACTGAGACGGGATCTGATCAATGTGTATAAGTACCCGACGGGAGAATGTAGGGAGGATGGGGAGGATGGCGCTCAGGTCACAAGGCCCATGACCTATGCCCATGTGCACACGCCCGCTGCAATGCACAGCCTCACTCTTGACCGATTCAACACCAATCAGAGCACTGTCTTAAGGCCAGATCCTAAACGCTCCTGCCCTACTTGAGATTCCCACTCCACCTCTGTCTCTGAGAACACTCAACACCTATCCCAAACTCCACAACATTCCCAATGGTCTTTCAGCAAGCATTATGTGCAGATAAACACTACCTGGAAAACGTGCCAAGGGGAGGAAAGAATGGCGCCAAGCAGTTACCAGTATGACCCTGTAGAAACAAGGACAAACTGGATCTTCCTCACTCAAGAGTAAGCCTGGGCAGCACAACAGACACCTTTCCCCACAGCCTGCTTCTAATCCCTTCCTTTTGACCACTGCACACCACCACACCAAAGCACAATGCAACACACAGTCTCCTTTCTCATTACCAACAAACTCCAGACAACACAATGGGCAACCCACCAGAAGAGCAAACACCATGAGCATGGCGAGGGCTAAGCAAAACCCAGCGCAAATCAAAGGAAGTCAGGCAATGTCATCCAAGGGGCAGGGCAGGGCACAAAAAACTAATGTCCATGTAAACACACAAAAAGGGGAACCTTCTTTAGCAGGTAGCCACTAAAAAAACCAAAATATTACCACATAATGATCTCACTGGTGACACATCGACTCGCCAAAATCTTGTGCACAGCATCCGCCCGCACGAACATGCACGTAACACTAAAACACCCTCAACTTCAGAGGCACTCCAGAAAGCGACTGCAGTACCATAATGGGCAACTGCGCAAGAGGAGGAAAAGACGAGGGAGTGTTGCAGGATGAAAATAACACAACATTCATGACTTGAATGAACTTGGCTAATCTAAAGAAAGGAGAGCCTTACACACTCACCACCAGCACCCGCCTGACACAACGACAAAGCAGGGCTCCCAAACTCAACAACATGCCTAGCTGCGTGGCCCAACACACTTACAACACCCTGCCTCCGCTACTTCTCTTGGCACCACCGTGCACAGCCACACCACAGCACCACACAACACACACGCACACTCCCTTCTCATTGCTGGCACTACGCAGGCAACACAATCTGCAAACGACTCGCGGAGACAACCTCCCCACTATGGCGAGGCCTAAACAAAAGCCTGTGCAGCTCACACCAAAGCAGCCAATGTGACCCAAAGRGCACGGCCACAGGGCCAACACTCCTCTCAAGGCCACACCAGCCTCCCTGCTCGCACACAAAATGGGGGACGCTCCTCACACAACGCAGCCGCTCAACACATCACTCAGCCACCACAGAATGACCTCACGCTTGACACCACACCTTGCCTACGCTTTGACAATGCTGTCCTCTTGGCCTGACATGCACATTCCACTGAAATCCACTCAACTGCAGAGGCGCCCTTCAAAGGCACCGCTGCRCCATAATGGGCACYACCGCAAGGGGAGGAAATGAAAAGAGGRCTTTGTAGGAAGGAAAACCAAGACAAACTTCATGACTTGGCAGGGTTGGGCCTTCAGCAGGAGCCGCCTCCTAACCGCTGTCCTGCGCAAAGGGCGTCTCATTGCCTCGGGTGCTCTGGGAGCAGCATAAAAGCCCGCACAAGGCCGTGCTCCCTCACACACTTCTCCTCACGCCTTCGCCTCCTTCGGCAACAAGGTGAGTCTCCACAACCCATCCCTTCTTCCCACAACTGCCTTCTCCCCTCACACACACTCACGGGACATACTCCCTCCTCCTCTCTACTCCCCCTCGCTCGTTTGCTCCCTCTCTTCTCAAATCACTGCCCAACTGCGGAAAGCTCTCGCACAGGGACAGGCCCTTCCCTCACACTGCTTGTGAGCTTAGGACTCTCCCTTAAGCAGCTCTCTGTCTTCAACGCACCAACTCCCTCACTGCCTCCTGCCCCTTCTTCACACGCACGCTCTCCCTCCACCTCTGCCCGCACACAACCACAGCAAAAAAGGCCTTGAGAAACTGTGCTCACTCCTTCCTCCACCTGCCCCTCGTAACAAGTACACACACCTGGAGACGCTCTCTGGGSACACTCTCCTACACATCCACCACCATCTCTGCTACCTCCTCTCACTCCTGCTCCCCACAGCACGTTCACAGCCCCACAACACCCTCGGCCTCTTCTCACCTGCCTCCTCCCTCACGCTTCCTCATCCCCTGCTCTTCCAGGATCCTCTCCACAACACAACCATGGCCTGCAACGATATCTGCCGCCCCTGCGGACCCACCCCGCTGGCTAACAGCTGCAACGAGCCCTGTGTCAGGCAGTGCGAGGACTCCCGCGTTGTCATCCAGCCTCCCGCTGTGCTCGTCACCCTGCCCGGACCCATCCTCAGCTCCTTCCCACAGAGCACCGCTGTTGGATCCTCCTCCTCTGCCGCTGTGGGCGCAAACCTTAGCGCTCAGGGAGTCCCCATCAACKCCGGGGGCTTTGGCTTTGGCTATGGCGCTGGCTTTGGAGGTCTGGGATGCTTCGCCCGCGGAAGAGGCTGCTATCTCTGCTAAGGACACTCCCCACTCATCCTGACGACAACACCAGCCTCCAAGACAACCGAACCCCTGAGGATGCACCTCCGCAACACTGGCTCCACTCGCGATGGACGGCCGTGCYTCTATCTCTCYAGCAAGGGAGGAAGCAAGTGCATGGGCAAGGAGGAGAGCCTCATCTCTTGACAAGAGGGTCAAAGGAATGCCTGCTCTTCTCCCACTTCT
>PTEX01000539.1:93754-109322 GCA_003342815.1 Eudromia elegans | reverse complement strand
CCAAGTTGCACAGGATCATGTCCAAGTCAGTTTTGAATATCTCCCGATGTTTATACACATTGATAAGACCTCTTTTCAGCCTTCCCTAGGCTAAAGAGGCCCAGCTCTCTCACACTTTCCTCATAGGAGAGATTCTCTAATCCCTTGATTGTCGTAGTAGTTGTACGTTGGACTTGCTGGAGTAGGTCCATGTCCCTCTCAAGATGCAGAGCCTACAACTCTATAGTACTCCAGATGTGGTTTCATGAGGGCTGAGTTGAGGGAAGATCTCCTCCCTCCAACTAATTCTAATTACTCCTCCCTGGAAATATTTCTTGTAGAAAAGTAAACTTTATAGTATGTGCTCGTTGGCAAAAAGTTTTGTAAAACTAAAATTTTGAGTATAAGGCAATGGAAAATGCATGATACAAATGGCTGAAGTATGTAAAAGCTTTATATTTTTGATAGTATGTGATAGGATGTCCTGTGACTTTAYTGGAATGCTAGATTTCACAGGTACATTTGAAGAAGGCACATTTTAAGGGACACGAAATACAAGAYGTTATGTGCTAGATAAAAGACTATATAGCGGTATCTGATCTGTCAACACATGCTGTAATGAAACTAGCCTAATTATTTGCAAATTGTGCTAAACCTGAAATTTAATTCAACAAATTACGATTTAAGTTTGTTTAAAGCTTTTTTTAAAATGTGCCGCTTGAATGCTATGATATTGCACAATAAATATATAAAACCGAAAGAATTTTAAAACCTTTTTTTCCGAAGGATTTGCCTCTTTTTTTTGTTTTTAGGATGTATCTTAAAATATACATATATATATATATGAATTGTCAGACATATACTTACACTGAATTGTTCTTTACATGAGAGAGAATCTGCAATGTATGGAGCCCGGCGTGGGAGACTACAGAACTTGGATCGCAAACCTGTGGGTAAGGATTTAAAGGACAGGGCATCAGGGACGACACGGTCGTGGGAGTTTACTACAGGCCTCCTGACCAGGATGAGGAGGTGGATGATGCCTTTTATAGGCAGTTGCAAGAAGCCTCGTGATCACAGGCCCTGGTCCTTGTGGAAGACTCCGACCACCCTGRTGTCTGCTGGGATAATCACACAACTGGGAGCAGACAGGCCAGGAGGTTTCTGCAGAACATTGCAGATAACTTCTTGACGCAGGTGGTCGAAGAGCCAACAAGGGCAGGGGTGCTGCTAGACCCGATACTAACCAACAGAGATAGTCCAGTGGGAAATGTGAGGATTTGGGGCAGTCTTGGCTGTAGCTATCATGAGATGTTAGAATTCTTGATCCTGTGTGGAGGAAGCTGGGCAAGAAGTAGGATTGCAACCCTGGACTTCAAGACAGCCAAACTTGACCTCCTCAGAGAGCTCCTTGGAGAAATCCCCTGGGCCAGGGTCCTAGAAGGAAAGGGTGTCCAGGAGAGCTGGCTAATATTCAAGTACCACTTTCTCCAAGCCCAAGATTGGTGCATTCCTACTACAAAGAAGTCCAGCAAGAAGGGCAGGAGAACTGAATGGATGGGGAAGGAGTAGCTGAGCAACCTTAATGAGAAGAAGAGAGTATATGTAGGGTGGAAGAAGGGCCAGGCCACATGGGAACAATATAGGAACATTGTTAGGGAATGCAGGGATGCGATGAGGAAGGCCAAGACCCACTTRGAATTAGATCTAGCGAGAGATGTCAGGAATAACAGGGAGAGCTTCTATAAATACCTTAGTAACTAGAGAAAGGCTAGGGAAAATGTTAGTCTGCTGCTGAATGSGGAGGGTRSGTTGGTGACGGAGGATGTGGAGAAAGCAGAGTTACTAAATGCTTCTTTGCTTCAGTCTTCACTGCTAAGGCTGGTCTCCATGAACTACAGAGCCTTTTGCTAGATCCTGTGCCCATCTTTTGCTTTCACACACTGAGTTGCTCCTTGGCCTTTTCCATTTCTCTCCCCAGTACCGACCTTTTCCTCATAAAGCCCAAGAGAGAGTGCTCCTAGGGCCTTCCTTTCTTCTTTGTCACCTGGTGCTGGACTAAGGCTCCCCCAGGTGCTTTCAGGAAGAAGCTGGAACCTTTCCTGGTTCTCCTTGCCACCTGGTTCTCCTTGCCACCTTCTCAGGAAGTCCTGAAGGGGATGGACACTGACAGTGTCAGGTCAAACACTCCAAGGCAAAATCACAGATTTACTTGTGAACCACAGGGGATGTTTGGAGCTCATCTAGTGTGATTCTTCTATTCTAGCAGGATGCCCTGGAGGTTCCAAGTTGCACAGGATCATGTCCAAGTCAGTTTTGAATATCTCCCGATGTTTATACACATTGATAAGACCTCCTTTCAGCCTTCCCTAGGCTAAAGAGGCCCAGCTCTCTCACTTTCCTTATGGGAGAAATTCTTCAGTCCCCAGATTGTCGTAGTAGTTGTACGTTGAACTTGCAGCAGTAGGTCCATGTCCCTCGTTAGGTACAGAGCCTACAGCAGGACATAGTACTGCAGATGTGGTCTCATGAGGGCAGAGTTGAAGGGAAGATCACCTCCCTCCAACTGCCATCAACATACCTCTCAACACCATCCACAATGCTCTTGGCATTCTTGGCCAGAAGGGCACACTGCTTGTTCATGGTGACCTTGCCGTCCACCAGCACTCTGAGATGCTTCTCGGCAGAGCTGCTTTCCAGCAGGTCAGGTTCCAACCTGTCCCAGCACGTGGGGCTGTTCCTTGCCAGGACTCTGTGCTTTCCTTTGCGGAGTTTCATGARGTTCYTCCCTGYGCAACTCTCCAGTCTGTACAGCACTGTCTTAATGTCTGGCAGCACACTACCCTCACAGTTAATTTAGAATATGATTGTTAGAGACTAACAGCTATGTACATTTTACTTTTGTATGATTTTGATGAGATTATGATTAATATTGTATGCTAAATGACAATTACAATGAACTAATTGATTTAAAAAAGCTTAAAACTGGCCTCATTTGTCAATATTCTTAAATTGCCTTTATAGTAATGTCTAATTCCTTGAAATATATATACAGATAGATCTAGATAAAGATACAGATACACACACACATATTCAGTTGCAAAAGTGTGTAGAGAAACAGATACTCTAGAGCAGGTTCAGGACCTCCCAAGAGAGGAATTAATTCTATGTTGACTTATAAGAACATCAGAAAATTCTCAGTTTACTCCACACAGGAAAATATAGCCCACTAGTTATTTTATGATATCATTAGTAAGTAAACTTGTTTGACAAACTGGTATTAAAAAAAAAAAAAAAAAATTTTTTAAAAAAAGTGAGGAACAAGCTTTTAGCAAGAAAAACAGCAATGAAGAAAATGAAGCTGAAGATGTATTGAACACCTGAAAGAGATTGGGACAGCAGTGAGTGGCCAATGTTTACAGGCTGAAGACACTTCCCTTCTGTCCCGATCCACCGTCGGAGGAGGTTTTGATGCATTTCCAAGAGCGAGACTAAGACAAAAATGGTGTCAAATGCTGTACGATCTTGTAAGCTTTATTCTCATAATTGCAATAGGACAGAGAGAAAAAGAAAGGAAAATGAAAAAGAAAAAGAAGAAAAATAAACAAGTAAACAAGAGAGATGCAGCAAGAATACTTACCACCATCACCAGTCCAGTCCAGCAAGGTTTCGTCGGTTCTGCTTTGGTGCATGTGAAGAAGCCACTCGCTCGGTACAGGTGATGAGAGTTCAGAAAAGAAGAAAACCCCACCTCTGCCACCACACAATGGAGGAAAAAGGTAGTCCTTTTATTGTCCCAGTTCTTGAAGAGTCCACCACTTTCTCAAATTTTTCTGATACATGTTATTCGTATGTGCTGTGTGCTCTGATGCTCATCTTCCCCTGCTACTCAACTGCCAGCGCCACTTGGCAGGCCCTGCTGATCCTTGTTAGCCCAAGAAGTCGTAAACTGTATAGTGATAAAACACCTCGAGCTCATTATCACAGTCTTCCCAAAGACAGGAAGCCAAGGCCAAGTAGTTGTAAGTTGTATGGCGATAAAGCACCTGGAGCTGGCAGCCCAGTCCTCCCAGAGATAGGATGCCAAGGTCGGAAAATCCCAGAGGTGGGTGTAAATTGTATGGCAACAATGTCGAGACAAACACAGGCCAAGACAGTCTCCTACAGTAGGACTAGACATGTTCCCTGCTCACGCCTTTGCTGCTTGCCATAGAGGCACCGTGTCCACCTGGAGGGTCACATGTAGGGGTCTGGACTCTGCCACTCTGTGCTGTGGGCAGTACAGATGTTTGCCCACATGTGTCATAGCATGAAGCAATGCACACATTCAGTCACTGTGTATGACTCAAAGTGAGGTTTGTATGGTCAGGAACGCTCTCTCTGTGACAGAAACTGATGCCACAGATGTCTCATTGCAGGGGTCAGCTACAATTAGAGAGTGAAACCGTGACTTTGGACTGGGTCTCATTTTTTGAACCATATCAGGCAGGATTGATGTTCTGCCCAAGCCAAGAAGTGCAATTACTTCTACAAAGGTCTTTCTGGGTCTCACAAAGAAAGAAAGAAAGATAGAAAGGGCACAACACAGGGCAATGTTGGAAATAGAGTAAGGTTCCTGTGTGCTGTTGACTTTGCATATTATTAATATTACCACATTCACCACACTGCCAACCACATTCATCATCACTGGAGCAAAGTACTATTTTGGTCAATATACATGCAGTTGGTCAGTGAAATACTTGTTTCTTCTGCTGTGGATAGGCAACAAAAGTGTATGTTTGGGTTGTCAAAATAACTAATGCATGAAAACAATTTTATCCTCATTTTTTCAAAAATATTAAGAACTAATGTTTAGAGGAAAAATAAACATTAGGAAGTGGAATTTTGTCTCTGGAAATATATCTTTTTTTCCCTCTAGGTCAAGGTCTGAATCTCAAAATTGACAAAATGACAAGGATAATGAGCAGTGACTTTATTGCTACTACAGTAATTCTATAGTAAGCATCAACTTTCTATCACACCATATGTATCAATACTAATCTGTAAGTCAATTTATTTTATTAGATTTGCCTGTTTAAACAGCCCTAGTTTAAATTATTTCTTAAGAAGCAGATATTCCTGCATATTTTCTGGGAAGACTCATCTCTTCCTACTCACTATCACTTTTGCCCATAGGAATGGATTTGTTTTCCTCTGGGGTTGAGAAATCTACAATTAATAGGACTGTGCAGATTTCAAAAGCAAAGCACAAACTGTGCCCTTTTCAGAAGTAAACTTTATGTAGGAGATTTTCATAAGTGTTGTAGCACTTGTAAGACTTCTACCTGGCATATTGCATTCTTAAAATCATAGAACATTTGTATCCATAGCAAAGACTACAAACTATAAGATGATGAATGTCACTTATTCTCTCAGAAATATGCTTTTTATGAAAGAAAATTTGATTATAACATTGTATTTGATATTTGGATTTACTATAGAGTTAAGTCCAAGTTACACAGTCTTTATGTCAAAGATTACACAGCCTTCTATTTTCTTCAAAATCAAAATATTGCATTCCAAAAAGAGGCATTCTCCTATTGAACTGTTTTATTCAAAATGACCTTGAATCAGTCAGCATTATTTTATATCCATCAAACAATCATAAAATACATGAATACTGAAACAGGTATAGCTATTGTATGATCTTGCAACAGAGATAAATGAATGACTGATGAACCCTGTAAGCATATTATGTTATGACCAGTAAAAAGTGCAGTGTTAGAAAGCCTTGAAACCTGCATAAAATGGAAAGAAATGTTTCATTAGAAGAAAGTAGAAGTGAACAGGCACTAAGCATCTATATGTGGTCTTGATATTCAGCACTCTCAATTACTTTCTAATTTGCATACTACCTTATTGAACGAGAGTGGGTTTTCAATTATGCAGCTCAAATTTTCTTCTTATGTTGTTTTAAATATAATTAGGAGGAGATAATTATAAAATTTACAGCTGCCCTGGACACTTCTGTGATCTCATGGAATGTATTTAAATATTCAGCTAAGGTTTCAGCCATTCCTTGAAATAGTTGGCGGAAAAAAAAAGTTTTCTCTTTTTTTTTTTTTTTTTTCTTCTTCTTTCTCTTTCCACAGGAAATAATATGGTTCCCTATGAGGCAATTATGCTTGATACATAACAATAAACTTTTTTCAGTGGATTTGATTGCAGGAAAAGACACTTATTTTTGCTGGTTTTGTGCTACTCATGCTGCTCACACACATGCACAAAGATATCTCTGCATATGTTTTTTGCAAAAAGAGTATCTGTATTTGTGCAGTCCATTCGTATAGTTGCAAAATGTGCCTCAGCCGTAGGCGGACAGAGGAGTACATTTTGATGCCCTTAACTTTTCTGAATGATAGAGGTTTGTTTGTTTGTTTTTCCTCCAGATTGTCAATTTCATTAATTAGGCACACCTGCAAACCCTCTTTCCCTCTCAAAACATTCTACCTAAGCACACCTGAACAACCTTGCTTGCAGGAATAAATCCGGGAAATCCCATCCAAAGAAGACAAACAAATAATATGTGTTCATGCACAGTAAGCAGTATGTTTAGTTAGTTAAACAGGTAAGGATTTGTTTCCAGCTCTGGAGGAGATTCAGCTCTTCCATTGACCTATCAAAAAATATGATTTCTTTTCTTTACTTTTGCAAAATAATCATGAATCTTATGCCTTCACATTAACCAGGTCAGAATTCCTGAAAAACTATTAATTTAAATATACAAGGAATCATGGCACAAAAGATATCAATGCAAAGCAATGGAAGCTGCTCAGTCAAAAGCAGTAGATTAAAATTACTAGCAGAAGTAAATAAAAACAATTAACGCCAGTTAGTAACAGTCCTTGAAGCTTTCCACTTAATGAGGTTTCATAAAGGACAGTCCAGAATCACTGGGGACATTTACTAACAGATAACTGTCTCCCTAATTGCTCAGAAGAATGCAAACCAATATTAAGAGCAGTAACCATGGCAAACTAACATGATGACAGTACACTTGATAGGAGATGAAACGTTGTGCTAGAAGTTTGATGGCCTAGCTCAGCAGATCTACAGAAATACAGTTATTTCATCTGTGCATATTCAGGAGCTGTTAATTAACATATGTGAGTGGGATATGTTTACAACACAACTGGGATATTGACTTCTTGTTACGACTTTGATCCCATCTCAACGTAGCACTGGGGACAAAAGACTTGTAATGGATTAATTTATTTCTGGAGTTCAGGAAAGTAAAACCAACATTTTGATGTCTCAGCTGTCTCAGAGGTTGGGTAGCAGGTTTAGGAAGGATATCCAGGAATAAACACTTCTGTAGCAAATGTTGGAAAGCATCACATTTTGAAGCTCATGGAAAATTAAAAGCAACTAAGATATAATTTGGAAGGATAGATGCTCTTGTGCCTTTACTCACAGTGTAGGGAGAGGAGCAGAATGGGGCAGCGATGGGAGGGTAGGGGAGGGCAGAGGATGGAAGGGTGAAAGGGGGTGTATTCTAATTGCTAAGTCTGGAGAAAGAGATAGAAATGAGAAAAAGCTTTTATATAAACCAAACAAATCTTCCATTTTACTCTGCAGTTTATAAAAAAATAGTATGTAAAATAATAAAACAAAACAACAAGAACAAAAAAAATCCTGTGTTCAGTAATCATCCCAGAAGTGCCTAGAAGTCCTTCAGAACAAAGAGATTGCCTTTCCTACCTATCAGATCCCACCCCTACCACTGCTGCCAAAGGATGTATAGACTATACAGAAGCTGTCTATGTAGAACACAGTGTCTCTGCTCATAAATATAACATACAGGCACTACAGTAGCACGTTGACACGCTTGTGGAGTTGCTGGCAGCAATTGTGTAAGCACATAACTCAGATGTTCTGACTTTCCAGCAAAAGATTTAGGTTTCATGGAAGTGTTTTATGTGCCCGTTTTCAGAGAAAAGTTGTAATTTCACAGATCCCACATCAACTCCAAAAACACAGGTAGTGTCTACAGGCTTCTTTAAAGGTGGAAATGAAGAAGAGGTAGAAGCAAAAGGAGACAGGAGAAAAAGGAGAGAAAGAGGAAATGCAAAGACAGAAAGAAACTATTGCATTACTTACTGAACCTCAGCTGTTGTATCTACTCAGGACCTTTTTTTCCTGTAAGTTTAACGGATTCTGCTAAGCCATATTCCCGATAGATTTGTCTTTCTTAAATATGGCTGTTCTATGCTTCTCAAAAAAAAAAAAAAAAAGAACCCTGTGCTTTTCTCAGTAAAACACATTTTGGTATTGTCAAGCATTGCAAGAACAGTGCAGGACTTGTTCTCACAGCCAAATTGAGCACAATCTGAGGATCCTTCCTAGAATGCACAACATCTGAATGGAAGTTTAGCACAGCAAGAAATACTAAATTAGACATGAATGTTTTGGTATACTAGAATTCTTCAAGAATTTAATATCTCATGTCATCTTTAACTTTGAAGTATCTGTAAAGCTTTGAGTTCTTTTCTAGGCTGTTTGGGCATTTTTCTCTGCACAGTACAGAGTGACTGGTCCAGGACAATATGCGTTTCACCCAGACTTGCCATAGCTGTGGTATTGCCATAGCAGATTCATGTTTACATACTATCTTCCTGGTCTCTCCAGGACTTGTAAGAAATTTAGAGCACATCCTTTGCCTTGGAAATTATGAAACCCACCTCTTGCTCTGAAATGCGCCTCAGTAAAACTATCCACAGCTACTACTGTCTGTAAAAACTAAGTAGACCTGCAGTATGACTTCTGCATGAGCAGTTAGTTTGAACTCTCCTCTGCCTTCTTCTGGAGCAAGTTCATATACTTCTTTTCCAGCCTGCAAGGCCATCTTGCAAAGGGTTACTGGATTGTGCTCTGGTACACCTCATCCTGGTGTTTTACTGGCCCTGACAACTTTTTTTTTTTTTTTCCCCCCCAGTATAGCCCTCTTGATGATGAGCAGTACTACCTATTTAGCAGAGATCCACATTTCCAGAGCATTAATCAAACTGAAAAGCAAATAAGCAAAAAAAGACAAAAAAAACATTGCCAGAACAGTCATTCAGTTCCTGTGGGTGAACATGGACACAGGACAGACAACTCTCATCTCTTTCGTAACAATCACTGAGCACCTACTGCTTCACGACTCACTCTTCAGTGCAGCACGGAACTGAACTTCAAACAAGGGAACGACTGGTCTGAAATACCTAATTGCATTCCCATGTGATGGGAGCTTTTTCCATCAACTTAAACCAAAAGGGGGTCNAAAAAAAAAAAAAAAAAAAAAAAGCTTATAACAATAAAAAAAGCTATGGCCTAAAAGTGATTTTTTTCAAGGTTTGATTTGTCAAGGGATATTTTTGTTTGTTGACTAGTTCTGCTTGTCTTTCAATTAAACTAATCCATTTTCTGATATATTCTAGTAAATTACTTTGCTGAGTGAGGCTGGAGGAACTTCTCAGCTGATGAAAACATCCCTAATTTAATTGGACTCAGCAACTACACATCTGTAATTACCTGTATTACCTGAGGCTTTCAACGAAGATTCATACTGGTGGATAAATTATGATTTATGAAGGAACATATTTGATGTGGAAAAAAAAAAAAGAGTAATTGAAAAAAATAAAATGTCATTGGTTTTACTTTAAAAAAGAAATCCTCCTGAGAATGTTGCTTAAAAGTGCCTCTCAGAATGAACTGCTCACTGTTTCATGATCTAAATTTGGTTTGTAACATATATGTTGTTCATTCTTAAGGAAGAAGATACCCACAATTATCAAAACAATCAGACAGAACAAAGATAAATAAACAGCTATTCATATTGATTAAATAAATATCACCAAGTCTTGAATTACTATAAAGACTTACTACCAGCACCTACAATACTTTCCTTACATGAAAATAAATAAAGGAAGAAATAAAAGATTTTGGAAGGGAGAAACTAAATACTGAAACAGGTTGCTATTAGGGATAGAAATCTAGGACAGGACAGAAAATGAATGGGTAGAATGAGATTGTAGAAGGTGGCACACTTGCCTTTAAATGCTTCTTAGCATCAAATCATGAGCAATTTGCACACGACTAGGTGTTCACTATACAAGCTCACTTTGGTAGTTCAAGTCTACCTAAAACAAAGAAACAAATGATTCAGCTCCAGTGCCATATATAGGGTGGATATTAAAGACAGAGACTATGATATAAATTACATTAAGTCTTAAGCAAGATGTGTTTCAATGACATTGAGAAATTCACTGATCTTGCTTGGTACAAACTATAGTCCAAGGGCAATTCCATATCCAGTTTATAAATGATAACTATCAATAGTGAGAGATCAGATTTATATTTTGTAGGAATAATACAACTTTGATAGAGACTAGGCAAGTAAAAGTGAATTACCAACCTGTTCTTGGAGACTTTTTAATTAACACCTTAAATGAGCTACTGGGAATCTTCCCGATCTGAGAAGTGGTGAGTATATTTTCAGTAATTACTAAATATCTATTTTCATATTTCATATTCCCTAAAGCAGCTGATTTAGAATGGGTTAACAGACCACTGTTTAAATTTGAAATCTTTTATCTATTGATTAATACATAATGATACTCTTCATTCTCTCCTGCTGTCCTAGAACATTTGTGGTTTAACCACTGCAGGTGTCACGGTTCATAATCTAGCCAATTTCTGGCACATAGAGTCAGCAATGTAGGGAGTGTAAATTTGTTTATTCTCCTAAATTTTATAATCTCTCCACTCAAGTATAATTGTGCATGACAAGAGTCATAATCGCTGGCTCTTTGGGCAAACTAACATGTGGCAGGATAAAGGATGAGACCTATCTAAGGACAGGAAGGCAAACTCTGAAGATTCAACTATAAGGGGAGTGAACAAAGGTGTAAGAAGATGGTGTGTTGCAAGTTGTGGAACAGAGATTCAAGACCCACTGCAGATGTAGACATTTATTTGTCTGTGATAAACTCCAGTCTGTTTAACAGCCTCTGAATTTTCTGGATTAGAATGCTAGTTATGTAGGAACTTGTTTTTCTATATTTGAGACTGTCAAGTGAAGGACTAAGTCTGAGCACTTGTGGTCTAACGAGACCAAAACATTGTTCATAAGATCAAACAACACTTTATATAATCAATAGCTGATTGTTTTTGTTTCATGTTCTCACATAGAAGAACATATTTTGAAGCTTTCAGTATGTGACTAAATGAAATTATTTCTGTGAATTTCACTGAAAGCATTTTATAGTATTTCTTTGATGGTATTAGGTTAGGGAGAGCACAGGCAACTATAAATGGTGTAGTAACTGTAACAATACTCTGACATCCTTATGTCCATTAAAGGATGCAGCTAGATATTTTTACCTAAGATATACTCTCTACAACAGAGACAGATAGGAACAGTAACAAGGATTTAATCTGTAGATAATTTCCAGAATGTGCTACTGAAAGTTGATCTGGAAGTGTGTGTAGAATAAAATTTACTGTTATTATTAATATTCCTATTCTGCTATTTCCAAATCTCTCCTTGTTCAGTCTCAGAAATGGGGATGTGAGGGAGGGGAGAAAAATCACTATATCTGTCTATCTCTACATGCATACTTATATCAAATTATTTCAACAGATTTTCTTTTCAAAAATTGTATTCCTATGGTAATAAAAGGCTGAACTATAAAATCTGTGAGCTTTATCATGCATTTTGCCTGGCAAAGACATAAAAGATTTTTTTAAAGTCCTTTGAATAGCGTATTTCCCTGTCACTCATATGGTATACATGGTAGAACTTGGAATAAACCCAAAGATAATTTCATGGCACAATTAGTAATCATCCAAATCAAAACACTCAGTGATAGCAGACTAGTTGTTTCATATGAATGAAACTGAATGTCTTCTGTATTAATATTGATGTTAATGTTTAACTCTCATATTGAAGCTGAGATACTGTAGGCCTTGAAAGAAAAAGAAAAAGAAAAGAAAGAAATAGTATGAATCTGATAGAATTAATAAGTAACACCACTTGAAAACATTTTAGGATTGGCCTTGTTTTGATAAGATCAGGAGATGCTGCAGTTGTCCTGAGCTGACACTACTGTATGGCTTTGGAGAGACAAGAGGCTTACTCGTAGTCTGCTTCAGACATCCTGTGTATGTACAGCCATTTTACATTAAACTGAAAAGAAGTGAAACTCTTTTAAAATATATTTGGTTGTAATGTTTCTGTTATTATTTTGGTAAGAGATTTTAATAACTTACTTACTTACTTCCAGACCAGAGACTCTAACTTAATAGTGATCTTGGAGATGCTAGCCAACTCCTGGTAAGATTGGATTTTTCAAGACGAACTGTCAAATCAGGTGCAATAGTCTCCCCTTTCCCTGTAGACAGTGCACCAAATACCTTTTCACTAACCTCAGCATTTACGACTAGCACTCATTATTACAGGAAGATGTGGAGACAATTAGACAAGTTCACAGAGAGCCATGGTATCATAGGTTGATATGAGAAAGATTCCAGGTGCCATTTTATTTCCCATCAACTGGCAGAAACTGGGAATATATTACTAGAAGGAAGATAATTCCATGTTTGTTCTTCTCCTTCTTTTTTTTTTTTTTTTTTCCTAAGTGTTGGCCACTGACAGTTGACTGTGGCCAACCGATAAGCCCTGCAATGGAAGAAGGCTCACGAGAGACAGGTATGGACTGAGTACCCCATGTAGCTCCAGAGAACTGTAGTATGCAACTTTTTAATCACAGCTGTTGCTGAGAACTGTCTTTATCCCAGTACAAAGGGGGCCAGAAAGTGACCTTCATTTTAGATGAAGCAATCATGCATGTTAATTGGACCATGCTTATCCTGAGGTGATCCAAAAGCATGCAGGTGTCTGCATGAGTCTAGCCAGGCTACCATGGAGAAAGGAAAGGAAAGGAGAGCAAAGGAGAGCAAAGGAGAGCATTGGGCTTGAGCTGGCTTCAACCTGTGTATTTCTGTCCAGCGAGTAGAGATTTAAAGATGCCCAATGTCTTAACAGCATATAGAAAATAGTAGTGGGAATCATATAGGTATTGGGATTGACCTGTATTATCGTATATACGTTGTGATTGCAATTTACTGCTGTATCTCCTTGCTAAAACAAAAATTCTGTGTAACATCAAATATCTTCAAGGTAAACTTTTTTATTAAACAGTGCACTTTCAGCATGTGTGCTCTATCTAAAATAACGTGGTGAGAGAGTCCTGGACTCTGAAGCCAAATGAGCATGAGCATTCTTCTGACACTGTGCATCCTCTCATACATGCGTTTGACTATTGTATTGCAAAGAATTGGAAAACTAGTGGGATTTGTTTCAAGACAAGCATACTAAGACAGCAATCTTCCAGCTGCAGTCACAAATCCTTAAATCTCTACCCTTGACCAAATTATATCCATTGAGCAACGTGTTTAAAAGTTCTCCAGATAAGATAAGATTTAGAATGACAGATCTGTGATTCTTAAAAAAAAATAAAAATAATAATAAAAAAAATATCCTAACAGAAATTTTAAGGTTCCTGGCATAATAGGGGAACATAATTTTAGCCTTTCCCCAAAGATGGATTAACACATACATCTGTCCAGACAAAGTAATAAAGTATATGGTAATACACACAAAGGCAAGAAAGGTTTTACACTCACCTACAGTATGTCAGCACATCAGCAGTACACAAGTTTGAGTCTAGAAAGCAAGGCACTCAAGACTGTCCTCAGAAGTCTGCTCCCACTGTAATTCACTAGGATCTGTCCTGCTAAATCAGAATAGCACTTCTGGAAATATCACTTTTAGAGGCTGTAGGAAAATGGAAAAACCATGAAAGTGAAAAACAACTTGTGAGGAAAGCTGCCAGCACAAAGTGCTACCCAAAGAGAAGACAGCGGCCAGCTGAATACTCAGGTAACTGCACACTGTCTCCATTCACACGAGTACAGCCACAGAGATCTACAGTCTGACAGCCTGAGCTAGAGCCATACACTGTGGGTTTTCTCTCTTCCCATTTGTTTAGACCTCCTCTCCCTCATGATCATGGCTGCTTTACTGATTATGTGAGGAAAGTCTGATTTCCTAGCATGTAAATCAATTTGCGGAACAAATCCTCAATAAGTGGCTCTTCATTTCACATTTTCCTCTCCTGCAATCAATATTCTTATCTTGCTATGACTACAATTCTAGCACCTCAGATGCTCTAAGCAGGTAATTCAACTAGCAGATGCTCTTCTTGTCTTAGGAAAGACAAAGTAGTCTGTTGTTTACAGGCAAAGACTTCAAAACTTTTCTCTCCCAAACCCCCCACCGCTAGGGGCTTATGTTGCTATTACTTAAATATTATTTAAGTGTTGGTATCTTGTATCCTCTGCCTGACTGACTGTGAATTAATACTGAGGACACACTGTATTTACACGTGCAGAAATAATTTAAATACAGTGTCAATATCTTCTTGAATTACTTTTTTTTTTTTTTTTTTTTGGTACAACCTACTACTTGCCATATTGATATATCTGTGCTATGGTAATACATCCTTTACCTAGCCAGATTCTAACTGCAGGTTTAAAAGTAAGAACAAACAATGAGCTATTCCAATATTTTCCTGGAGCAAGATATAGAATGAGAACATTATTAGACAGGGGCAGGGGTGCATACACATACATACATATCTGTGCACATACACACACTCATTTCCTATATACATACACACACATCACACATATATATTAATATATACTTAAATGTTAATATATTATATATGTAATACAATATACTGTATATTATAATAGTTGCATATGCTAATATGCATATATATACATAAATATATACTAATAGATGTCAGAGTTCTGTAAGTCATGTAGAGAAGCACAATAGGGTGCTTTAATGCAGTTATGTAGCTGACACTGACACAACACCAAAGATATTAACCTACTGTATTAGCTCTTTCAGGGCAGATACCATGATTACAGATGACTACAGGGACTAACCTCCCTCAAAATATAGAGTCAAGAGAAAAAGTGTCTTCATACAGGAAGAAACAACTTAGCAGCTACTGCTGAATTTCACATATCTGAATGAAATTCCATGTGTCAGACCCAGTAGGGCCTTTAGCAAAAATATATTGGATTATCCTAAAATATTCATAATCATGCAATGGTAGGTATCAAAACAAAAGTAGAACTGGACATTGTAAACTTACATAGGGTATATTTAATATCCTCAACAAGTTTATAGTACCCATTAGTTATTTGTCAGTACTTCACATGTGACATTAGAAAATGATAATATCTTTTCTTTATCAGCTCATTGTTTTTACTCATTATTTACCCTCATTGATGGTTTTAAGACAGTAATCTCTGAGGTCGTGCTTTTCTTGGCTTTGAGTTATGCCAAAAATACTCATTTTGAGTAGGACTCAGAATAAATATTTTGAGTAAACTCCACATTTATATTACAGAAAGACTTACTACCAGCAGCATGTTCTCCTCTCCTCTCCTCTCCTCTCCTCTCCTCTCCTCTCCTCTCCTCTCCTCTCCT
>PTEX01000539.1:59565-92464 GCA_003342815.1 Eudromia elegans | reverse complement strand
CCTCCCTCCCTTCCTCCCTCCCTTCCTCTCTTCCTCTCTTGCCTCTGGGCAATCTCTTCCACTGCTCTACCACTCTCACAGTAAAGAAGCTCCTCCTTTAAGAGATGGAACTTTCTGTGTTTTAATTTGTACCCATTGTTCTGTTACTGGCCACCAACAAGAACGATTGGCCCCATCTTCTTTACATTCTCCCCTCAGTTACTTATACGTATTGATCAGATCTCAGTCTTCTTCAAGCTGAACAGGATCGGTTCACTTGGTCCTTCCTCATAATAAGGTAGATGCTCCAGTCCCTTAATTATCTTTGTTTCTCTGCGCTGGACTCTCTCTAGGAGCTCCACATCCCTTTTGTCCTGGGTAGCCCAGAACTACACCCAACACTCCAGGTGCGGCCTCACCAGAGCTGAGCAGAGGGGCAGGATCCCCTTCCTCCTTCTCCTGGCAATGCTGCTCCTGATGCAGCCAGGATCGCATTTGCCTTCTTGTCCACAAGGGCATATTGCTTACCCACATGGGTAACTTGTTGTCAGTCAGGACTCCCAGATCCCTCTCCGCGGAGGTGCTTTCCAGCAGGTCAGCCCCTAATCTGTACTACTGGTGCCTGGAAGTGGCTTCATACTCAGACAAGATTTAGGGATAATACCATATTGCACAAAAGTTAGACAGAAGACTTTCCTGTGAGAGCAGGCAGGTAAAAAGACTCTGAACTGACTCAACATCAATATTTGATATTTTTGCTGTGGTCAGCTAGATATGTGGTCAGCCAGATATTTTAGTACCATCCTGGAATTTATTAAGGTAAGTGTATTAGCTCTATTAGAAAGATTTAGCTATGTTGTTGTGGATTATCATATTTATAAATACATGAAGTTATGCAGAAAAGAAAACTAACATTTTATAAAAAAATGCAGAAGAAAGTTAAATATTACCAAGCAGAAAGAGAAATGATTATATATATATATTTATATTTTTTTTTCCTGCCTAGAGCAGAGTAATATTCTTGTTTCTTAGTTTATTTCCCTAGTAGCCGCTTGATTAGAAAGGTGATAGGCACATTCTATTTTGTTCATTTATTGGCACTTAAAATTAACTATGTAATTTGGCAATTCATTCATATCTGAGCAAAGGAAAAAAAGAAAGAAAGTATTTCATCATCAGGAATAAGGAATTCTTCAAGCTAAAGGCTGTATCAGATCAGCTGTTCCACAATCTTGGGTCATAGAAACTCTTGGGACAGTGACACCAACAAAGCATTAAAGCAATATTTTACAACCTTGTAAACAACTTGCTATCTCCCTATAGTAATAAATAAGATATCAGTACTCATCAAGTGCATTATTCTGCTTCTGACAATTATCATTAACAGATGCTTCAGAGGAAGATGTAAGAAATCCCTATAAAGGATAATTATAAAATATTCTGCTCAGGGGGGATGTTTCTTTCTAATCCAGGGCATTTTGCACGTGGCTTATGCTCTACAACATGGCTTTTCCTGTATAGCACAATATGTGAACACTTTCAACTCTACTATTATCAGAGGGATTAAAGAAAATAATGCAACCACTCTGAGTTATGATTATATGTTACACCTTAAAGAGTTTTAGCAGTTTAAAATATCCATACACTGTTACTAGATACATTGTTCATCCTTATTCCTTTTAATGAGAACAAAAATGGAAGAAAATTTCAGTTAACCTTGAGGAGAGGCCAGGCCCAAAGATTGCTCTGTCCTGTCTAGGTGTATATTGTTCAAAGTGTTTGGTAGTTGAAACATCATTCATTTCAGGAAACGTTTTGAGATAAAGGGCAAACTATACAAGGTGGAAAGATGTACAGAGAAACAGGAAAAAGTGGAAAAGCAGAGACAGAAAAAATTGAGGGAACTGACATTGAAAATGGTCCTTCTTATCTGTGATTGTGAATATGAAACTCATGATTTATTAAACAAGTGGAAAAAAAAAAAAAGGAGATGTAAGATTACATTTCCTTAACTCTGCTGATTCCATTTTGTGGTGAAACTAGCATGTGTTTATGTATGTTTAGGCTATATCTATTTCCTGGTCCTTAATTCATTCTCTAGTAGATCCATCTTTAGCTGAGATCACTCCATATCCTTCAGACTTTCAGTATTTTCAGGGCAGATAGTTTAAGATTTCTATTACACACTTCCCACTATCATATTCATGGTATCTATGAAGAAATGTACATACTTCCACAAAATGCTTTTGATTTAAAGAGTCAGAAAAAGAAAGAAAAAGAGAGAGGGAAAAAACAAAATGCTTTTGATTTAAAGAGTCAGAAAAAGAAAGAAAAAGAGAGAGGGAAAAAACAAAATGCTTTTGATTTAAAGAGTCAGAAAAAGAAAGAAAAAGAGAGAGGGAAAAAAAAAAAAACCCTCCCAATTGTTTCCTCACTTGCATATACAGATTTAGGAACTCTGGTCCTAATTCAGGAGTCTAGTTTGGAATATTATGCATTTACTAAAGGGAACCAGTATTTTATCTTCACTTGAAGTGTTAATGCAATGCGAAATTGACCTCTAATCATTTGTTAAGACTACGATGGTGTTACATTAAGGCACAGTATCTGGAATATTCTTTGATATTCACTAACAGAAGTGGAACTGTAAAAGAACAAAGGCTCCAGGTAAAGCAAAGTTGTTAATTATAAGTATGGATTTCTCACTCTTCCTTTACAGTTTCTTAGCCTAATTCATTATAGCCAAGCACAAAAATAAAATTCTACTCATGCTTGAGGTTCTCAGCTGCGCTGCTGTCTTACAGATCTTGATCCTTTGATACATCCTCAGGCACAGACAAATTGTGGTATAAGTGTTCCTTCCTCAAAATGTGTAGTCCTGGGGGAAGTCCAGGTCTGTAGAGCAGCATCCACCATCCTTCTTTGAGAAAGAGTTGGACCAGATGATGTGCAGAGGTCCCTTCCAACCTCAAGCGTTCTAAGATACCTCAAGGCTTGCTCTTGTTTCACAAGGCTATCACTGCTATCATTTCCACTAGCTGAAATACATCTCTTAGGGAGATATAGACAGTGTAAATCTTGTAATTCTTTTAAAAAGCTATAGACATCCTGGTGCCAAAACCACTGAGCTACGACATTCTCGGCAGCTTATAATTGCTAAAGGAATGTGGACTTCTTTCACTTATTGATACCTCTGCTGAGTCGTTATGGCCAAAATACTGTGCATAAACAACAGACCCATGGCAGAAAAAAAAGTACTGATGAACTACAAGCATGGGAATTTGGTAAAGGAAACATGGCTGTGACTTGGGCATTGAACTGGTGTGACTGAAAAGCTTTCACTCCAAGGTAATTGATTAAGGCTTTGTAGGCAATAACATGCAAATGCTGAAGCAGGACATAGAAGGTCAAGGTGGACTCTAAGCTCCTTTTTGAATGTACTAGCTAAATCCTTTCAAATCCTAATTAGCTGAGATTATGAAGTGTGTATGCCACTCTGCCATAAAATGGGTAAACACTAAAAGAAAAAGATGACATACTCAAATCCAATGTAATGCATGTTTGAAAATTATTTCATAGGAGTCTCCTTTTATGTTGCTTGTTGAGGTTAATGCTCAATGTTTCTAGTGTCAGCTATATCATCACTGCATTTTGATATCTCAGTTGCTGTTGAGAAATACTCTTTTTAAATTTCACTGTGAATAGTTAGAGAAGCCTGGGCAGTCATCACAGTTGATGTTTTAGTGCAGCGTTTTTCTCTGTTCACCACTAAATGGACAAACTGGAAAGTGATTCCCTGTTCACAGCAGCCTAGCTTCAAATTCACAGGCAGAACTTCAGCTGACTTTTTTTTTTTTAGCATTACAATAGTGACTTCAAACCTGTGCTGATGAAAAAAATGGAAGTCTGACTCTGTTTAATGCTATAACTAGGATGAAGTTAAATGGAGGTTAAAAATGTAGAATTCTGTGAATGCAGAATCCGTAAGACTAGTGTGAATAAGTAGGGAAGGAATTCTGAATAAAAATAGAAACTATTGCTTGCTGCTATTGTACATTCACATCTTGAACTCTGTATGCAGTTCTCATCTTTTCTCTCCTAAAGGTATAGAAGAATTAGAACAGTTAAGAATAGTAGTAAGGGATGCCAAACGGTGGTTTCTACAGGAAAAAAGCAAATTGATCTTTGCAATAAGAGGAGGCAAGGACAGCTGAGATAGGATATGAGAAGTCATAGAAAATGTGAATATGGAATAAACTGTTCACTAAAATAATAAAATAATAATAACAAAAAGACATCAGGTGAAATGGGTCCTTGTCAGATTCAAAACAAAAAAGAAATATTTCATCACAATGTGCCTAAGTAATCTGTGTATTTGTTGCTACTGGATGAAAGGTATGATAAAGATTTGAAAAGCAATTGAATAAATAACAGGAAGTCAAAATTTATAAAGGACTTTTAAGTAAAAGTTGATATCTTTGTTATTAGAGACTGCTTTTCCTGCAATGCTCTGCCATATGGAAACACAGGGAAGTATTACATTATGCTTGCCTTATCTTCATATTCCTTCTTAAGTGCATTGCAAAATCTTTCATCTGACCTGACAGATCCTTCTGTATTTTCCACTACTGTGAAGGAAAGCTAGCTGTGGAGAAGTGTGCTCTCCTAGCCTTCGCAGCTGCTTCTTTAGCTAAGACAGACTCTAACCTCCTCTTCGAAGAAGCTGAGTAGGCCTTAAGACATATTTGGTGTTGCTGAGTATGCTGAGAGTCAGACACGGTAAAAGGGTAGTGAGAGACAGTTTTGTCCTGAGCATAAATGTCCTACATATCAATAATTGACTAAGGACTAAATGCACTAAAATGCCCAAATGTGAGTAAAGGCTTTAAGAATCTGTTTATATTTTCCTTGTTGTCCAGAGTCTGCAGAATTGAAATGCACATTTCCCTCCAGTGGAGCCAGATTACAATTTTATGTTTCTTAGACCTGATTTTTAGAAATTGTCTAAATCCTGATATTAATAAAGCTATCTGGGTGTGCAGCAGCTGAGGAATCATCTTTTTACTTTTGTTTCAGTAATTCTACTCTGATGCTGCCTTTCCTAATATGAATGGATGTCCTCTACCCCATTTTAATTCAGATACTCAGAGATATAAAACAATTTAAGTTTTGATTAAAGTGTCACAGAATCGGATTGATCCCACACACATAAGAAGTGACAGTTAAATAAMAAGCATATTTTWTYCTGWTTGTTTARCMTTTACTAGRGACTTCCTTCATGTGATRCACTTAGTTTTCTGCACCCAGATAGAATGAAAGATGAGATTAGTCACTGCTCCAGAGCACATTTGTCTCTGTGAAGAGCTAAAACAAAAATTGGACTTTAAGCAATCAACCTAGAGGTCTATCATTGACAGGACCAGGAAGTAAGTTCAGGACAGAAGCTTTCCTTCAATTATCAGGGCAGAAATTGCCGCTCAGCATAAAGTATCAATCTTGGAAAAGAGGTATTAGACAGGGTAAAATAATATCACCACAAGAAAACATATGTAGCTGTTCTCTAAGATTCCTTTTTTAATTTATTTATTTTTTTGCAATATAGCAATTTTGGTTTTAAAGGTGATTAATTTATATTCCTATGGAAAGGATGAAGCCGGAGATTCCTGCTGAATGTGCTTAACACAAGGTATTCATGACAGTATGAGAATGACCATTTCTTCTAGAATCAGTTCTCTTCCTGTAACTCATACCTTACGGCTCACTGTTTTTTATGCAACTCTGTTCAATTCACCCTAATTCTTTCTAAGACTGTAAGAATCGTTATTTCCTGATTTGGCAACATAAATTTTTTATCCTCTATTCACTACCGATTTTCATATTAACACTAGTAGTTATTTCTGAAGTCTGCAATTCATTTTAGGTGAAGGAATGAGCTAAATTTTTCTAATGAGGAATATGGCTTTAGTGAGATGTTCTCCATATTTAAAAAGATTCAGACCTGACACTAAGAGTAAATTTTCAAAGCCCTCATCTGATTTTCTTTGCTGCTGCTGCTTTCAGTGTTAGTGTACCCTGCAAAGCAATGCATCCATTTGTCCAAACGATATACTGTGCTGATAACACAATTAATCTAAAACTAATTAAAAAAAGAAAAACATGCAAATGGTAGCTCTTAGTCATATCATTTGATATATAATAAAAGACATGGAAATTCATGTGTTTAAGGTGTCAAATAAAATGATGTGTAGTTCTAACATGTAGAAACAATCTCTTTAAAGACAGTGGAGATCTTGTTGACACAATCAGTTGAGAAAATGGTGCTGTTTATCTCATGCTAAAATAGGAGTTTGAGTGGAAAAATCCCTTTCCATACCTTGAAGACCAGATCTCATTTGAGTCAGTCTAGCTAAGAAACAGGTCCTTTAAGGACAGATGGCTCCCACCTTCAGACACTATGGGAGTCAAGAAGCCGTACATGTCTGGGAAGCATTAGCCAAAATGAGGTAAGTATCTCCAGATCATGCAAGGGGATGATCATATGATCATCTCAGTGAGATGACCTTTTGGCTGCCTGTCAGCGAGCAAACAGAAGGATGTTCTTCGAGGAGACGGTTCTAAGCACTGTTCTCAGCAAGCTGCTCTGGATGATCTTTAGTGGATGATCATCCACTAAAGAAGTATATCCTTTTTTATTCAGTTATATCGTGAGGCATACAAGGAAGATTAAGATAGTTATCTGCAGGTAGGTTGTTGAAATCTAACCCTAAGCAGTCTGCAGCTATTTCACTCAATGAAATTTTATTCTTTTCAGGAAATTGGAGCCACCACTTTGTTTTGGTGCATTTCATTTCATTTCATATTATTTTTTTAAGTCCCCATGTTATTCTTTATTTGCTTCTTCTGGAAGAGTCTACGGTATTGCAAAAAGTGCTATAATACAACACAACTCAAAAGAAGAATCATTTTAATTTCCATACATTGAGTAATATATATCCAAGAAAAATGTAAGAACGGCATCTCCATTATATCTTTCTAATCACAACAGGACACTCTTAAGAGACAATACAGCTTTAAATTATTCAGTGCTCATTAAAACTATATATCTATGCCTATTTCTTCACATATTTATATATACATACATATAAAACAATATATATAACATACAGTATATATGTATATATGCATACATATAAACCCAAATATATTATTAAGATATATTAATATATAAATAAGATTATAAATATTTTAAATCTTAAATTTAAGCTTTTTGGAGGGAAATATTATATAGAAACATACTAGAGAATATATAGGCACATGCTAACCCCTTTAGGCCTAAGGTGAAACCTTTAATTGCAAGTACCAGACAGATTTTTAACATAAATATGCCAAAAAAAAAAAGAAGTCATCACTGGAGTTAGAACAACACTCAGCTACTCACTGAAAATACTTTATTCCTGAAGAGGAAGGAAAGGAAGCTTTAAGATATGAAATTGTTTTTGCTATGTCCAGTCTCCTCTCCCAGGTGTCCGGCTCGGAGAAACCAGACATGTCAATAATGAAACACTTGATGTTAATATAAATTTTTAGACTTTCAGTGGAAAGATCAGTAAATGAAAGTCACCAATGGTATTGAGTGCCTGGGAGTAAAATTTGGGCTGAGTACCTGCCTGTGAGACAAGGAGTTTTGTTAACAAAAATCAAACCTTCTTACTTTAGTTTTCTTCTAACCATTAAAGGATAATAACAAAGTGATCCATTTTATGTATAGGACAGATTCTTAGGTTTTAAACGTCTTGTCTGAATTGTGATGATGGTAGATGGTAGGCTCTTGCTGGTAGATGAGCTGTCATTAATAACTCAGAAGTGCTTAGAAACATCATCAAAGGGTGGAATGATATGTTGAGAAAAAGGAGTCTGTCATGTGAAATTAGATATAGAGGATTGCCACAGCTTATTTTTAAAGCTTTGGAGCACAATTATATTTCACCAAATCACTGAATTAGTATAGTTCAAGACACTCATCACCATTCGAGTATTCTAAAAGATATTCAGGACATTAATCACTTTCTGGAAGGTTCTTGCAGGAGTTGTGTTTAGTCAACATCTTGAAGAGCATAATTTCTTCAACACTTCATTTCACAGTTTTGTCTACACAGCAGAGTCTCATATTCCAGGCATTTCTTAACATACTCTGTGAGTACTACTGACATTTCAGGATGTTTTGCTTAGTTTTAAATTACTAGAAATGACTGTGGAGAACTTGATGGATACTCTGAGCAATGATCTACATTACTGATAAGCAACTTATAAATTGTTACTAAGCCATTCAGGATTTCTCCTTGTTTCATGGTCAAATTCTGGTTACTAAAAGAAACTAGGTGATGAAAAGTCCTGGAGTGTCTATACATGTGTCTACACACGTATGCATGCACATATATATGCACGATATATATGTGTGGGCATCTACTTATATAAATATATGCTTGTATGTATTTATATGCACATACTTTCACATGGCAGAAGAACCAACATGTGTGCAAGGCTTTAGATTATATGACTTACATGTAGGCAGCTAAAAAAGCTGTTTCCACCAAATATGGAACTTCAGTTTTATTAGTTATTCCAGCCAAAGAAGAAAGCATAATGAACTGAATTTAACTAGAAAATTTTGGCAACGGTTCAGAGTAATTTCATCCAATTATATTTAGATGAAGTTTTCTTGAAATGCAGGGTTTAATCAAAAGCAAAATTAGATTTCCCATTTAAAACTGATCATTTGTCTTTTAAATATCTACTAGGAGCAACACAGTTCAGTTGGCCGATTCTCTAATAGGCTTTCATGGAATAGATTTTCACACTGCTGTGGAATTTGCATTGAGATACATCTTGCAGTGTCATGATGGTGGTGATGGCACTTTTTAGACAGACTAGTTGAATGTTTATATAGGGTTGGCATCTAAATAAGTAGAGGAAAATGTAGATTTCAAATCACTTTTCTTCTGAATGCACAAGATTATGATAATGAGATTCCATAGACAGAGGTAAGATAGAAATTCAGATGTAACAACCAGGATTTTAGTTATTTATTTGTTTTTCAAATTGAAACAGATCTAGGATTAGGGTTGATGCCAGGAATGGTATCTTCATTCCTCCCATGGAATAAATGTTCTGTAGTATGCTATTACCAATGGATAGTTTTTGCAGAAATAATCACCACAATAATATGATTTGGGAGCTGGGTTTAATTTTCCAAGCCTAGAGCTCTGGAGTGACATAAAGACTAGGTCAGACAGAAAAAAGACATCTAGTGAACAAAGCGGTAATGATATATCTGAGAAGACTACTTAATGTGTGTAGGCATAATTAGGTGAGGGAATAAATTTGAAAAGAAGATTTTAAGAATATTGCCAGGTAAGAGGAATGATTGATGTTTGCTGTTCATAAGACACTAGTGATCTGACACATCACTTTCCAAGGTATTTTTCTCAGGCTTACTGATCCTCATAGAAATTAATGCGCAGGAACAGAACATTTTAGAGGTAGCCCATTTCTATCCTGAAACCTCTGAGAAATGCTTATATTATGTAATATGTAATAATACAGGAAGCACTTTTTTTTTAATAATTCCTGATTTATATATTGAAAAGAAATATATAAAGGGCCAACACTTTGTAATATAATTTTAGAAGTTACCTGACTGTAAGCTGTTTGGAAATACTAGAAGTTAAAAATGGCAATTCTGGAAAGCAGAATTGAGTAATTCTATGAGGATTTTTTTTGTCGTTCTTCAATTTTCTTCTTTGATTCAATTTTTTCTGGATTTTTTTTTTTTATAGAAAGTATATGCATTGCCATGACTGAGCTCCGCACTGTCATCATAAGGACAGTTCTCAAAAGTTGCCTTAAGATCCCATTGAAGACTCTCAATCAGGGCTAACACAAACAAAAGTTTAAATGTTTACCCAACCTTAAATCTAACACTCTGTTGTTCAATTTTATAGATCAAACTTATTAAGCTTAAGAAAATTAATGTTCAAGCAGAAGTAAAACATAGCATAACCCTACCCCATTGAGAATTTACACAGAGAATCAGTGTCTGAGATGAATGTGAATAGATTAAAAACTATTTTCTCAAACCATGATTCAGTTGTTTATTTTTTTAAGCAGTGATTTAGACTTCAGGCATACATTTATATTCTGCTGAGTTTGATGGACATGAGCATCCAAAGTTGAACATGTGCTTAAATGTCTTTCTCAGTAAGGGCTTTGGATGAGTTTTGAATACTACTGTTATTTGCCTTTCTGGTATATGGAAATACATTTATGGCACTTCTTTATTATGAAATCTATTTCATTGATATTCTGATGTTTCTTTTTCTCTTATAAAATGATATTACCTTGCTGTTGATAGAATATTCCATACTGCTTAAGTGAGTAACACTGCTTTTGTTTAAAAACTGAAGCATGGAAACAAGCAGCTGAAGAACAGATGAGCTATTTAAAAGCTGTTTTCATTCATATGTCCTTAGTAATAAAATACAAGGCGAAAGAAATGCAGAGCATGTGTAATGCATAAGTAGAATTATTTTGAAACAAGTTTCCACATTTTCTTTTATACGATCTTCTTTCAGAGCCACTCAGTAGAACAGCTTCATTTCTCACAAAAGGTTAGGTGTGCCTAACTACTCAGAGGAATATTGCCATCACAACATGTAACCGTGTTGAAATGGAGAATGAGGAAGGCAAATGCCAGGCTGTATCTGTGCATTTAGCAGAGCACCTGTGCAGCCCAGTCCCGTTGCTCAAACACTTCATCCTCACTGATGACTACGGACCACCACAGATGCCAGAGAGCTCTCGGATGCTTTTATCTGGTGACAACGTACCTTACTAAAGTGAGGAAATAGGACATGCTGAAGGTTTGACATGACAGCAGTCCTGTTGCAGGCTGCACCATCTCCTGCTCTGATCTAGATATTTATTTATTTATTTCCAGAACAAGTATATAGGAAAACAAAAGAGAAGGGATTTTTTTGTTTGTTTTGTTTACTTTTGGTTTCACGGAAAGGAAATGGCAATCTCAAGTAAAAACTATAAAGAGAGGACACAAAGGTCTGAGGAGAATGAACAGGCTGAGTAGGTCCAGGTATTGCAAAAGTAGCTGTTATTTTGCTGTACAGTTTCTAAGAATGCAGCTGTTATTTCGCAGTAGAAAATCTCTTGGCTGATGCTTTTTTGACATCTGACTTGAAACATGAGGCCTAAGTGGTATTATAGTAAATGAATATAATTGGCTGATGTTACTGGGTGGCATCCCCTTATCACCATGGTGGCAGCAAACTGGTTGTCTTGGAATCTGAATTTTTACTCTGAGGCTCACAAGTGTTCTTCAGTATGCTGTTTATCATGTTTAATATTTATTGCTTCTAGCAGGCAGGTATGAAACGGGAGGTGATCCCTCTCTTCTGTCCAATATGTTCCAATTGCTTCCACCTCCGTATGCAAAATTTCTTGCTGATGATTTTTAAAGGCAAAGGTGTATGAGGTGTGAATCAATTGAAACCATGCCCACAGGGATTGCAGAAATATATCTGAACATAAAATCCTGGCTTTCACTTATTACGACGTCAGGCAAATATACTTCCTGCATACAGCATACAGAGGGCAAAGAAGGGCCAAATAAGTGCTCCAGGGAGAAACAGAAACATTTCTTCTGAAATCAAAAGTGAAAGAAACATATTTACCACTATGATCTGATGTATTCCACCAGCTGATCCAGAAGAAAACGCAATTCAAGAGGAATGAAATGAAATGAAATGAAATGAAATAAAATAAAATAAAATAAAATAAAATAAAATAAAATAAAATAAAATAAAATAAAATAAAATAAAATAAATAACATTTCTTGATCTTTCTCTATTTCCCTCACTGCAAAGTCAAGTACATGTCTATTGCAGGAAGACTCTGCTTCCTTGACTTGAAAACTTGAAAATTTCACATAGTCATTACCTACAGAAAACAAAAGAGTCAATCTGGTTATTATCATTCCTGCTGTCAAAGGCTTTTCCTTTTTTTTTTTTTTTATTTTTTTTTTTGCTAATAAAAGCAGAGTTTTACCTGTTCTCCCCTCTCTCCTACCATATTTTTAGCCTTGGCATGTTGTCATTAATGCAAATGAAGAAGATTCTTTACTGAACAGGCTCTAGGATTTTTATTTTGCAATCCTGCCTCCTTTCTGAAAACACAGCTGCCAGAGGCATAAAAAACCACTTAGACAGAAAAAGAGTAACTTCTGATGCTGTTTTATCGTATTGACCTTGAATCTTTTACAGTTGGCAATATCTGGCTAGCCCTGTATTTTCCCTGTATTTGGTTGTCTGATATGTGAATGAGGGAAGTAAAATATCATTAAAAAGCAGCAGCTATGCTAAATGTATCTCTGTGCACGTGGCCTTTTCTAAGTGAGAAGGGCTCTGCAGCAAGGGCAGGAGAGCAAATGGGCTTTCTCCTGCCTAGAAGCTGATACGTGAAGCAACAGCATAAACAGAGAAGCTAAATTGCTTCCGTATCTTACTTCCATTATTAAATTCCTCAGCCATTTGCAGAGCTCCTGCCAGGTTCATCACCCCGGGGATGTGCGGGCTGCATCGATCCAGCCATCAGCAGACAGAGTTCGTGCATCCCGCTGCACGGAGAAGACTGAGGAAGCGGCTCTTGCTGTTGTTATTTCAGCCCATCTGCCCTGCTCAGCCGACCAGAGCTTGTGTGCAGAGTGACACCAGCAGAAATGAGCTCGTGGTCCTGACAGGAGGTTAGTAAAGTAAACGGAGCCCACGCCTCAGCATTGCTTTATTTGTGTGTTCTTTGTCTGCTGGTTTGTTTTCCTCTTTTACTCCAAACTCAAATTACTAAGGTCCTGCACTTTATCTATAGGATAAAATAAACCACTGCAAACCTACCCTCTGCTCTGCGCAGCATTGGTGAAATCTATGCCACGGCAAACACCTGTCTGCCCAAAACACTCAGCTGTTTTCGGGGGGAGATTCCTCCCCTCTCAGGTCTGGGGGCACCTCCAAGAGTGACAGAGCTGCTCTGGCTCCTTGAGGAGCCCAGAGCAGACCTCCTTTGAGAGGAACACTTAATGACTTATCACTGGCGTGTACCAATGGCTTGAAACACTAGGCAAGTCATATGTGAGCGAAGAAATATGTAAAATATAACAAAAAAAGTCTATTTCTTTCCTCCTTTTTTTATTTTTATTTTTTAATTTGCACTCTTTTTTTTCCATTTTTCAGCTGATAAGTCAATCTCTATTTGAGGAAGTCATATTCCAGATCACAGGACATTCCCTTTACTGAGGGTTTCCATCTCACTCGCTTATTCTGTAAAACTAATTTTGGATTTGGTATTAAGTAAGAAATCCAATCTCTCTGTCTCCATCTGTTTTCATGTGCACAAGATGCATTTTCTTTTACTCTAAAATTTCTTCTTCTACATTACTTAAGGCCGTAATGATATCGCTTATGAAAGTGTCTGTGGGAATGAAATGGCTAACAAGAGAATGTATACTTATTTTAACAATATCAGATGAAGAATTAAAATTACAAAGCACACAAGGGATTTCTAAGTCCACAGATAGGGAATACAATTTATGAGGAGAATGTGTGATCCACCTGCAGCCTCTGAAGATAACTATGATGATGAAGCTTCTCTGTGCTGAAATGCAAGGTGGTTGAACTTGTGAATTTTACTGTCAATTTTAAATTATCTTGGTAAAACAACTAAGATGGTGGATTGAATTCTGGGACTTGCTTATTTGCTGATTCCTTTTCAAGTTATTTTATTTTATTTTTTTTTAAAAGTGAAAATATGTCACTGAAAATAATGTACAATTTTGATCTTTTTCTTTAAGATAAGTGTCCATGGGATAAGTGAGGGGTGACATTTTAGGTAAAATATTTGTTTGCTCATGTGCATATAATATTGGAGCTTCCACAGCAGAGTACAGATTTGTGTTTACATCTGTTGAAACCAAGCTCTCTTGTCCAAATTCTGGCAAACTGGCAAAATGCTTCATCTCTTTGTGCTTCTGAACTGCAGAGTTAGACTAGTATCACCTGTTGTACATTTTAACTGTGACTTCTCAATACAAAAATCTTTTACAAAAGATTTGTTTTTCCTTTTTAAAGTATTTAGACTTGCTTGGGTCTTCTGGGTACTGAAGAACTCTAACCGATAATAACTGGAAAAAGAGAGGAAGGTCTTATGAGGTGAGTCTATAATTTTCTTAATGCCGGATATGAAACACTTAATCTCACACAGGTGGTTTCCTGGAAGCTGACCTGGAAATACTGTCTCAGTCTAAAGTGCTGATAAAAGAGAGGGACCTGTAAGGGGCTGGCTGGATAATATATGTTACAGCAAAAGTTGCTGACTCGGTGTCAACTGAGCAAGAGGATACTGATGGATACTGGAAAGCATGGTCACTGTCCAACTTGAAAATACCTTTGCTTCATTCAAGTCCCTATTTCTTCTTACCTGTTTTATTGAGGCTGAGAAGTTAGTGAAATGACAAAAGTTGTTACTTTTGACATGAATAAAAGCCCTGTGTAAGAGTGCTGAAAGGTCTCCAAAGTAGTTTCATAAGTGGCTGTATTAATGCAGTTATTAAACTACAGAGAATTATTTATTTACCAATAGATATTTTAGTTTTGGATTTTTTCTCTAATTATTTCAAATTTAATCCAAAGGATAAAATGTAGTTTAGAAGTTTATTTTCCTAGCCATTACTTATATTGAGACACTAAACATGGCCTTCTCTCTGCATTTTTACTTCTTTTTATTTGTTTGTTTATTTATTTTAATTCTGATATGTGTGTTTTGTGGGAGGCGGGCTTGCGGAAAGCATCAGATGACTCAATAAGAGTTGCTGAAGCAGACATTTATTACATTACTTAAAAGCTTTATATAGTCTTTTTTTGTACAGTCCATGCACTCTTGTTACAATATTATTGGCTAAAGGCACATCCTTCTAATCAGACTACAGGTGGTCCGACTCTTATCTTGTTGAGCTCACTCAGTCCCATGTTTGAAGTCGTTTCCCACTCCTCCGCTCGCTCCACAGTTCTATTTCTTTACTTCTCTGCTCCGAGTGTCCTTGCAGCCTCAGCACTTCCAGCTCCTGGCTGCTCCGTTCCCAGTGTCTTTATCTCTTTATTCTCAGAGTCCTTGTAGCACAGTGGAATCATCATGGCCTGCAGTCATGTCAAGACAGCCTGCACTTATGCTAAGAGAATAGTGAGTTTTGATAGGCCACAAATCCATATTCTTCTAAACCCTTTACCACAGTGTTTCATAGTTAAGCTTGTGATCTGGTGTTAATACTGATGGAAATTTTTCTGTGACAGACACTCCCTTAACTGTGAAGGGAAGTAATACGAAGAAGAGTGTATTCAGATAGAAAATGCTTTAAAGTGAATAACAAATCAGATCCTGAGATTAATGTGAAACCTGGAACCAAATGGAAACCAGCCAACAAAAAAAAAAAAGCTGCTATAAAAAATGTAATTATGTTCTATTGACAAAGCAATTTCTTTTTATTGCATTCTTTATGAGTAGAAGAGATGAAGCAATCCAGCTGAAGGCAGCAGTGTTACAGCTATGCTATATTTTAGACTTCATTCCAGTTAATGCAAGTTAATGCAAAACTTTCCAGCAAGTTAAAAACTTATAAATTTCTGAATGTGAACATAAAAGCCTGTTGCATCGAGTTAAGGACAGAAGCACATGCTCATCTGGATATGCACAAACTCTATAAGTTATAAAATATGTTCTGCCTTGTAATGGAGCGTGACTCTATAAGATGTGGAGTGAAACTAGTGAGCTAAATTTTACTCACAAATCAAACAGGTGCCTACTTTAAAGACAGAAGCTTTCTCCTTTGTGGAAACGACCACAGGCCACATAGTTTGCTGGAAGATGATATTAGCCTCATGAGCTAAGAGGTGCTTGAAGAGTTGTAGAAGTATACTAATTGAAAATTAGTAGAGGTATAGGTATATAGGTATATATACCTATACCTGTAGAGGTATAGGTATATAGAGGTACTATATACCAGTAGAGGTATAACCAGTAGAGGATTTGCAGTTGCTTGCTTGCAAAAAGGTGATCTTTTAATGTGCATCATGCCCATTTCTACAAAAAGAAAGCCGAAAGTTTGACACCTAGGGATTGACTCTGGGAATTTACAGTATGAATATAATAAACATACTTTAAAAATGCAGTTTGTATTGTCATTTTTTGTCAAGTATATATGCCCATATGGGACAATGTTGATGAATAACTTCAATGTAAGAAATTTTAAAGGTCAAAATGTCTCTTAAATGTTCCTGTGAATCTTAGCCAGACGAAGTAATTGGAGGTTTTATCATGATCTGTCCATTATTTAGTTATCTATACTTGAACTGCATATTTTGTTCTTTTGAGCTAAACCCAAAGTGCAAATTCTCCCCTTCCTCCATCTCTCACTGTCCTGAAGAAGAAAAAACACTCCCTATCTCCCTGCAAATATCTTGAAAGTGTGCTGCAGCTCTATATGAGGAGACATGCCCAATTTTAGTATTAATATTCCTGGAGAATACTTGAAAAAAAAAAGGAAAATCATTGGAGTGGTGGAGGTGATTGGAAAAGATTGAAGTTTAAGCAAGGAAGTGGGGGGTGGGTTAGCAACTGAAGCGTCTGGATGACATGAAAGAAGGGACTTTTAAATCAATATACCAGGGCTGAAAAAGAATAGTTCCCAAATGTATGCATGTAAATAAGTGACTAGAGATAGCCGCAGAGTGTGATCCCCTTCTATAATGTCTTCATGATGGGCTACCACTCAGAGAACAAAACAGCAGACAAACTGGCGAGCTAGGATCTTGTGAGGATAAGGGAAGCAGAGTGGAAGAGCTCACATCTGAACAAGCAGAAAGGGTCTTCAGAAAGACCAGTCTAGGAAGATCAGGAGCAGAGACTGTAGCAGAAATGTATGGAGTTGTCTGGGGATGGGTGAAGAATCTCCTGAGAAATGACAGATCTGGATTGGCAGACAGGGCAAAGGCAATGTCCAGGGCAGAGTCTGCTATAGACTACCTGGTGAGGAAGAAGCAGATGGGCTCTTCTTCAGAAAACTGGAAGAAGTCTCAATGTCTGCAGGCTGTGGGTCCCAATATCTGCTGGAGGAGGACAGTACGAGTCCTTCAGGAGTACTGCTTTTGTGAACTGAGGACAACTTCCCAACTAAAGCTGATGAGGAGCCAACAAGTACAGAGTCTCTGTGGGCTTTCATACGTAAACCAGAAAAGAATTGGTTTGACATATGAAGGTTGGGAGTAATACTGAGGCAGAGGAATTTAGGATCTTGCGAGGAATGAGCAAGACAAAAAGAAGGAGCACAACCCTGATCTTGGAGAATCTTTGATCTCTTCATGAACCTTCTTGGACTTCCTTGGAATATCCTTACCCTGTACGCAGCTCTGGTTAGGCCACAGTTGCCACTGTGTGTGGTTCTGGACTTCCCAGTACAAGAGGGATGTAGAACTTCTAGAGAGGGTCCAGCGTAGAGTGACAGATGATTTAGGGACTTGAACATCATCTTACAAGGAAAGACTATGCAAGTTGGGCCTCTTTAACCTGAAAAAAGAGAAGATTGGAAGAGGGGATCATCAACATCTATAAATATCTGACGGGAGAATGAAAAGGGCACAAGACCAAACTCTTTTCAGTGACAACCAGCAATAGAACACGGAGTAATGGCTGCAAATTGAAACACAGGAAGTTCCATCTCCATGTGAGGAAGAATTTCTTTCCTGTGAGGATGACAGAGCACTGGAACAGGCTTCCCATGGTGGTTGTGGAGTCTCCTTCTCTGGAGATCTTCTCAACTTGCCTGGATGACACCCTGTGCCACTTTTACATTTGTAAAAGTCCTGCGTGTTTGAGCAGGGGGTTTGGACTATATGATCTCTAGAGGTATTTTCCAGCCTCGACTATTTGGTGATTCTGTGAATATCATAAGGTATAATGCTGAAGAGGCATCCAAGAGAGCTGACTTAGAGGCCTGTTCCGGTGAGAAGGAAAACATGCAAAGGTAGCTGGAAAATTGCACAGTTGGACAAGCAGCTCCTGAGAAAATTCAGACCTGAAAAACATGGACATGGTTCCTCAAGGGGAACACACATACACTGTCTGAGTAAGCAGAGACAGGGCTAGAAGACCTAAAGACCACCTAGATTTAAAGCTGGCAAGGGGTATTAAAGACAACAGTAGAAAAGGCTTCTGTAAGTGCATTAGGTAGCAGAAGCAAAACTAGGGGAAATGTGTCTGCTGCTAAGCAAGGCAGGGGTCATGATGTGAAAAGACTTGAAGAGGGCCAAGGTACTCAGTGCCTTCCTTGTCTTAATCTTTACTGGTAAGTCCTGCAACAATATTGATGGGAGATTGACAAGATAGAAAGAAGCTTTGTGTAGAAGGCTCCGGAGTTCCTGATGTACCTCAAGTTGTCCATGATCCAGGAATTTGTCATCGCAGAAAAGAAGCCCAACAGTCTCCTGGGCTGCATGAGGAAGAGCATTGTCAGCAGTCGGAGGGAGGTCCCTTTCCTCAGCACTGGTGAGACTGTATTTGTGTGCTGTATCTAGGCCTGGACTCCCCAGCAAAGATTCACAAAAACGGCAAAGGGATTGGAGGAACTGGTATGAAGGAAGGCGGAGAGCTGTGAGAGGTGTTGGTGAAGACAAGGTTTAGTGGCAGTGATCTTATCAGTGTGTAGGAATATCTGATGTGAGGGCATAAAATAACATGGCCAATGTCTTCTAAGCAGAGCACAGTGACAGGGCACTGAAACAAGGAAGGACCATTTGAACACAAGAAAGCACTTCTTCACTGTAAAGATGTTGACCCTGAAGCTAAGTGAAGAAACTGCAGTTTCCATACTTGAAAATATTAAAAGAGATAGTTTTGGACATAGTTTTGGATCCACAGTTTTGATAGCTCTCAAAATGGAAAACTGTGAACAAAGGTAATTATTTAGGGAATTTAAGGCTAAATATTTTCTTATGACACCTACTCACATAATAGCTGTGAGGACACCATGTATTGGTGTGTTAGCTGGATAAACCTATGCTTAGATAGATATAGAAGAGACTGCTAGTCCCCATGGTTATTATATGAAACAGGACCAGTTTTCTACCCAGACAAATTTAGTGGCAGAGCATGAACATCCACTTTTTCTTCTTTGCATAGATGAGAAAAGAGGTGAAATTTTGTCAGAATAAGACTCTCAGCCATTCTTATATTGCTGTGGACATTGACCTGGAAATGTCATCACCCATCTTAATGGCCTTTGGCATCAAAAAGTATGCATGATTAATCATAGAAGAGATGGTGTCTCTTAAAACTGTATTTTTTTTGTATATCACTCCTCACAGATTTGGCATCTAGGTTTAGTAGCTGCTTTAATGACCTACAAAACAGAGGCGTCATTTTATACAGTACTAAAAATATGAAATCCAGATACGAAAACATATAGTGAAATGCAATAACCAGTTTTGTACTGCACACAATTTCTTACTGTATTCATATGAAAAAAGATGTTGTACAAAGCACTGAAATCCACAGTAGCTAAAGAAACAGGTTTTGGATGCACAGTCATTTTTACCAGTGGCTACCGAAAAGGAGAGCTTCCTAAATAAGAGATTAAAAATTGTTTCTAAATACTCCCTAAACAATAAAATTTCTGCAGTTAAGAGATTTATCTCTTCTGTTTGCACAGTTATACCACATGAACAGGTGAACATGATTGCTTTTATTATATTCCTTTTTCTTAGGGGAGTGCTTTTAGAAGTTGGAGGTTTTTTGTTTGTTTTGGTAAACAACTACTTATATATCTTTAAAGATTAAACTAAATTGGAATATTCTCTCTGCATTGCCACTAACAGCCCACTGCAGTAATAAATTAACTCACCCAGCAAATGACCACTGCATTGTAAAATGTTGAATTAAATTACCACAACAGAATGGATTTCTGCTGCTTCAGCACAGTTGTGGAGGTCCTCCTCATATTGCCCACCAGTCTTCCTTAGTGTCTTATTGCAAAAAAAGGGTTTCTGAGTTACAACTCCCAACTCCATCACCATGAGTATTGCACCTTTGGAATTGTTTGGACAGGCAGTCTACTTCCATTGTTCTTGCTTCAACTGTCCCCTTTTCCAAAGTATTTTTCATGCATATGTGTGTATGTGTTAAATTATCCTTCTGTGCTGAATGCCTCATATTCCAATCCTGATCTGTACATTTAATGCATCTTATGTAAAATAAATAGTAGGTTTAGATCTGTAGTATTTTTGCTAATGTTCATTCATTTTATATATATATATATATACACACAGCTATAAATATATATTTTATATATATATATATAAAATAAGAGCACAGAGGAAGGAGTGGTGGTTATATAGAGTGTAAAAGGCTTATGCTGCCAAATGTAAAGAGCTACACTGCATTTCTACTCAAAGCATGGAGCAGTTGCTATTCAGGAAGAATGTGTGTTCTGAATTGCCTTTCCCTTTGATGAATCAGAGCAAAGACAGGTGGAAGATCAGACTTTAGACCAGGAAATAAAACCAGGAGTATTAACCTCCTGAATGAAATGCTAACCCAACAGTATAAAGGGAAGTGCTTGTAGAGGCTTCTTATGAATGAGGAAAACGAGAAAAATAAATGTACTAGGCTTTTAATGTTTTATCAAGGCTGATACGAGATGATGAGCTCCATACCCATCTATTTTTATTATCTGCATTTATATATTAATATAATAGCATATACAAACCATCATTTTGACTTGGGTATGATCATAGAGTAAAGTCAGGGCCTGTGAATTATTCCAGTAAAGATGAGTTGGTGGGGTAAGATACTGATGCATCAAGGAAAACAAAATGTTTTTCAGTCTGAGTGAGTGCCCTGTAAAGCTGAAATTCAAGGCTGATATTCAGGCCTAGGCCTATGACTTGGCTTCCAGATATGTTAGTTTGATAGCAAGCATAATTACTCTTTTATTATACCTTGACTGAATTATTTCAAGGTTTGCTAATTAGTGCCTCACAGAGTTGCAGGGAAGACCTTGCCTCTTCTGGAAAAATAGCTTGAAGTCTACTGGGAGTCTGGCTGCTGTTCTTCAGTCACAAGTGACTGCTTTATGTGGCAATGATTGATGGCTTCAGTAACATTTTTACAGACTTATCATATAAGTGATTCTTTCTCCCCTGTTTCCATCCCTCTTTGTTTCCTCAGTCTTCTGTAATCTGGATATATGAGAGGAAAACTCAACAGAATACTTGTCAAACTCACTAGAACATATCCTTCAATATGAGCTTACACATCTCACTTGGGTTTTGCCTTCTTTCTAAATGACCTATTCAGAAAAAGTTTTAGAATTTATATATATATAAAATGTTTGTCTTATATATATAAATTTATACCTTGTACAAAAGAAAAAAAAAGCTTTTTTGATTGTTTTGAGGGCCTGTAGGAGTATCACAGACAGCTGCTTTGCGATACTACAAATTGAAGGCTTTATCATATCAATTGCTCTACAAAGGCATCTTGTATGTTTGTATATATTCTATTTTCTCATTATAGAAATACCTGTTCAATCAACAGTATTGCTTACTTAGGGTAAACAAGAGCACTGCAGTGGGAAGGACATTACTTAGTCTATCAATCAGGATACAAGCTAAACAAAGAAGATGATGCCCTTTAGGAAATCTCCCTAGAAGTTTTACAAGTTTACGGGGGATTTTTGTGATGAAAAACAACAATATAGTATTTCCAGTCCTTATCCTCCCCAACAAATAACAGAGACAAAACATGCTGCAGTGTATAGAAAGTTATAACATAATGGAAGAAACTTCAGACTGGAAAGAAAATGATTACTTTTGCTGCTTCAGGCACCTGTGTGTTCTGTCTTGTTATGATTTGTGCTTACTTTTCTGTTGACATGCTGTAAAGTCCTTGCTGTACACCTAAAACCTAATCCAAGAAAGTTCTTAAAGGTATAACTGGATACATGAGATGCTTTATAGAAGTTAGTGAAATGTTGAGCCATTAGTCTGCTTTTCTGTATTGAGACCTCGGAGTTAATTCACTCTCCCAAGTCTTTAGAAAAAAGTGTCTCAGAATGAAGCTCCCTTTTGCTACTTTTGCACTGTGACATCATACTGGCATTTTCCACATAGAGAGAAAAAATAAATGCATTTTCGCAAGACTGTGCTGTGCTGTGCTGTGCTGTGCTGTGCTATATCACCTTTTCCACCTCATGTGTTATAGAGAATTATCTAGCAGTTTAAGAAACCAAGCCTATTTCAGACAGTTTATTTAAATCTGTCTCTTCAATTTCAAGAACTCTCTTTTCTACCTCTCCTAGAGATCTGAAGCTGCTGACAGTTATTGAAAACCAGCAGAGGAGAGTGAGAATGAAGCAACGAGGTCTTTCATACGCCAAAGACTTGATGATGGGTAAACTAGTATTTTTGCACCAGCAAAGGGAGAGAAATTTTATATGACTAATGCTGAAATTGCTTCTAAGAACCCAATCTGCTTTTGTGGTTGTTGTTGTTTTTATGTATGAATAATATAAAGGCATATTTTTTTGCACTTTTCACCCAGAGATGTAGGAAGAGTGAGGGAAGGCCAGGACATATGTTCCTCTCTGTTCTTGCCAACCATCCTTCCCTCCGCACATATGGCATAGTTCAGACTAACATTTAGATGTGTTTCAAAGTGTTATGTTAGACTGTGAGTATGAATGATTTGCATACTCAGGTGTGTTCCTTTCTGTGTTTACTGTGTAGATCACATTTCTGACTGGAGCATAGCTATCCGCAGAGGACATCACACCATTACACCCAAGGTTGGGTGGGTTCAGTCTGATTGTGTAGAGCTTTTGCATGTGAAGGGGAATACTCCAACTTAAGAAATGTAGGAGATTAAAGCTGACTAAAAACCTTTTACTATCAACTTAACTTACAATCTCTTCATTATCTGGTGCATGATTGTAAGAAACAGCTGTTGTTTCAAAGAGGAAAAAAAATACCATCTGACTGAAGAAGAGCAGAATTTGCATCTATCATCATTATAAATGAATTTCCAAAGTGTAACATAGAGGAAAAATCACACTCCTGGACTGTAATGTGTAAATGAGATTCTGTGTAACAAATCTCCTTCAAGTTTCCCAAGTAATACTTGCAAAATCAAGGGTAAAAAGGCACATAGAAACTGTCAACATGTAGCATCAGTCAGTCAGCAGTATAACCGGGAGCAAACATATTAAGAAACCTTCATGGTCACTGAAATTAATGTTAAATCTTTGGAGTTCTATCACCGGTCACTTTTGGCATTGGTTCCTTTTTTTTTTTTTTTCCCTTCTTCATTGCACTTGGAAGAATTATTTGTCTTAAGATCAGCTTAATATCAGTTATCTTTATTTGCAGAGTTATTATTGCTAAACTTGCAGGTTATTCTGGGTAAATTTGACTAAAACTCCAAATCTGGCACTGAGAGCCAAGTTTCATTCCTAATGATTAAGTCAGCAAGAAATTTTGTCAGCAATAGAAAACAAGTCTCAAATCAGTGCTTGGGCAGAGGGGATCATGGAAAGCACTTCCTTCTTATCTCATTCTTAAACAGATTTGGGTTTATTAAATCAATTTACAGTTGATATGTGTTGATGCTACACTAAGCTGACGCTTAAACACAAAGGATGGCAGACTTCTTCATGAACTAAGTGTTACTGGTTGTGCTAATCCAGAATGAAAATAATTTTAAAATAGCAGGAGAATGAGGGAAGTGACATAAAGTGAAGTGTAGTCTTTTCGATAAATTCTCTTAAACTATGTATTAAAGGCTTTATAGAAAGTTCAAGTGGGGAAAAGCCCCCAAAACTCTTGTCTGACATGTGAAGCTCAGCTTTCCGTAAAGGTTGAAGTACCATCACTTGGCAAATGCAACAGGTTTGCCTTATGATTTAATAACTGGGACCCATTTTGGACTTACCCCGGGATTAACATTTTTCAGATGGAAATTTTTTTAGAAAGAGATGTGTGGAAGCTTTAAATCATAGTATACTTTTTCCGTGTGTTCTTGGAAAAAAACAGTGTACTCTATTGTTGTTTTGCCTCCTGACATCTTCAAAAGACATAGATTAATTGTATTTTATGTATTGAGACATAATTTCCTTTCCCTCTCCCACCCCTCCTTCCTGTGGCTTTATCAGCTGGGCTATATCCCACCTCCTCCCATACATTGATCTCTAAAAATTGCCTGAATTGCCTCTTCTTTTTATCTCTAGCCCAGTACCACTGGTTTGTAGATCTATTGCAAAGCTGGATCTTCCAAAACTAGTTGAAAGAGCTGTTTAATAGAGAAACCTTTTTTCTAGACTAAGATCAAAGGTGAGAACAGACCAAAACCATATTCCTATTTACAGATATGTGTGCACACACCTGCACACTCACCCATGTATATGTATATATACAAATATTTGCATATTTGTAAATGCTGTAAATGCTTGTCTCATACTCATCTTAAAGAATCATATTATTAATGTGTGGGATTGGGAATATATTTTGTGGGTTCTAATGACACCATCCATTGTCCTGAGCACAGATCAAGTATCTTAGGGATGGCAGACTAATCCAGCAACACATTCACCCTAAAGTCATCAAACATTATTTATAGTGGGTGATTAACTATAGAAATAATGGAAATCCCAATTTACAGTCGGAGCAAGCAGAAGCTCTGGCATGTGACAATTCTGTGTGAAGTGATGACTTTAATGACTTTCTATTTAAACAGAATAGAGGTCAATTTTTTTATAAAGGCGTTGTTTCTATCAATACTCAGTTAATGGTGATGGGGCTGGGGATGGGAAATAGTGACCAATGCTACTGTGATATTACAGAGCTTGTGGGTAATATGTTGCCTGTGAGACTAAGCCCAAGGATCCATGAATTTGAAGGGTCAGTTATTCCTGTTTTAATAATTTTTTCGATATCTCCAGCAAAATGTCTACCTCTGTTTTTGTATACTCTCAAAAAGTGGCACTCAGAAATAATGTGTGTAAAAAGAAACTGCTCTGCTCAGCAGTTCTAAAACTATATTTCAGCTGCAGAAAATGTTTCTAATTAACACAGTCTGAAGAACGGTAGATTAATGGTAGACTAAGGATTACCTGCTCTGACTTTTTCTTCTAGTCCAACATTTTTTCTGCTATACTGTACATTACTTTTTGCAATGGTATGCTGAGTCTGAACTGTTGTCACTTCCATAATAACCTACTGACCACCAGCCAGCTATGACCCCATTTTGGATGGAACACAGATGGGACTATGTTCTGTTCAGATTCTAAACACATCTGTTTTTATGAGGTTTCAGAATCTTTTTTTTTTTTTTTTTCAAACATTTGTGCTCTACTATATAGCCCTATCTTGAATGGTATATGAGCTATTTTAAATAAAGTCTAAATTCTTATGGTAGAAAAGCACTGTGGTATCAATTAAATCAGTAAGAGGAACTTTCTTCACGGCAGCATTTCTCAACAGAAAGCATTCAAGCTCTACAAGAGAGGTTATGGACAGAATGTTGTGTCTCCATTGCAATGTCAGTGAGTAGCAAAGGGAAGCTTGAGAAATGTGTTAAATATATGAAAGATTACCTTTTTTTTGGTCTACATTTCACTTTTTACAGTATCACACAGTCAGCACATTGATTGTTTTTTGATGTGTCTTTTATTTACACCCTTTTTATTAGCATTTTCTTTTTACTCTGGCACAACATGGCACAACACTGCAAAATGGTTTGGGCACCAAAAATTTGAGCTCTTTTTCCATAGACCCAGCTTACTCTTGTTGATACAAATAAAAGTTGTGTAAAGAGCCTGAATCTGAAGTTACAGAATAACTATATCTTTTCTTAATGAGATAGAAAATGGCTTACATTTTACTTGTCTTTTGTATAACCACATTTTCAATTCCTTTAAAAAGCTAAATGCCTACACACTCATAATTAGACTAGAGAAGTCCACACAGCAAATGTTGTGCTAATAAGGAAAGATTCTTCTTTCTCTGAAATGCTTCACTTTTTAATTCGCTGTAATGAGCCACTGTTTCCAAATAGTGTGGAATCTTTATCCACAGCAGTCAGAGATCTAGTTCTTATAATGCCTACATAATTAAGAGTTTCTCATTTATCCTCTACTTTTAACTTAATCACAGTTTGTTTGAATCTGCCGAGTGTATTCTGATGGGACTCTAATGAGTCTCGTGAAAAGTCTTACAATATTCTGGTAGAAGGCAGACTAGCCTAGATACAGCCTATATTATGTGTAAAGGATTTGTTTGTTCTGCTTGGCTTTGTTTGTTTTTAATAGAGAAGGAATAAATGTCGACTCTTCCTCCCACCAAAAAAAGAGTTCACAAAAACATTATATATGTTCAGAAGCAAAAACAGCATTTATAAACACCAAGGGAATCAAATCCCTGACTCAATAATTCCTTCTAACCTAAAATGTAAAATCACATTTTAATTACATATAAAAAAAAAAGATTATTCATTGCTTAAGCTTTGGAATCCACCCCTCTGACACACACACACAAACATATATTTATTTTAAAACTCATAATGAATGACTGTCTTTAACTTGAAGGATTGCTAATCTTTTTTAAGTTAAAACCATTGTAGCAACAACAAACCTCATATGTAACTATATATATAAAGATATTTGTAAATGTCTTATGTATCTCTACACTTCCATATTTTTATGTATTTTCTTACTGTGCTTGTATCTTTCAGTGTGGCTTATGTGGCTTTGGGAAAGCACAAGATGATTCTCAATTGTTAAGAAGTCACAAAATAATTTCAATTAGAAAAAAATAATTAAAAGTATTTTTTTTAAAGAAGATCTTGGAAGGAAGGTGTTGACCGGCGCTATTTTTTAACAGCTCTCTTCTTTTTTTTTTTATTGCAGAGGAACTATGGGTACTGAATGAATCCATACCAATACACACAGCTTGAACACACACATTACAGTCTACTATAAGCTTGTGAAAAGTCAGAACTCTAGGTTTGCTTTAAGATGCACACTTTCTACTTCACTAATCAGTCTCTTGTTTCATCTTCCATTTTAAGAAATAACAAGAAACATAAAATATTTCAGAATAAGGTAGGTGCCTAAGATGAAATGGCTTCACCTTTTGAGAAGTCTTCTGCAGCACTTAAGCTGGATAGCAGTATCAACACACACACATCTGTGAGCTTGATCTTAGAAGTAAATGAGGGAAGATTTTTATTTGGTTAGCCTAACAAAGGAGAGGCTTAGATGTGGCTGATGCTTACTTGGTATGTATCAGGGCAGCAAATGTTTAGAAGGGAAAATTTACTAGCCAAAGATCACACAAAATGTATCTATAGAAGTGGCCTACCAGTAAATAAAGCTGGAGATCAGCTAAATGTTCTTAGATGTTGTGAAAGTGTCTTGTGCAACAGCATTATCTTAAAGTCTGGAAAGATGAATAGAGTTACAGTTTAAAACCATTATCCTTCATCTTAAAAAGAAATTTGTGAGATAAGTAGCTTGAATGGGAGAGGATTTGTAAACCCAGGAGATGTCTTCCAGTGCCATATTCCTTTCACTTATAAGAGAGAGATACACAAATTAATGTGAGATTCTTGGGTTAATTCCTTGATAGTTAATACTCATAGATCTTTTGAATTGTATACATAGGTGATCTCTGAGATGCTGAATATGTTTCTGAAATGTAAGCATGTACATGAGCATTTGCAAATCGTCATGAATTTCTGATGGACATTTCCAGTTTATTGGAATTGTACTTGTAATATATAGGTCATATAATTAAACCTAGTTGTCTATGAATCATTAGTAAGAGAGAAAAGAACATCAAAGCAATGAGCTGATTACTGAGATTTTATACAGCAGAAGTCTGGCAGGTTGACTTGCACTTTGGAGAAAATTGTAAGCCTCAGTCTAACATAATATTAAAGTACTTTGAAACAGAACCAACAGTTCTAAGGGTACTTCTCAGGTCTATAAAATTAAGCACATGTGTAAGTGTTTTACTATTTCTGTGAAGGACTGAACAACTACTGACCCAAAACAGACTGGAACTGTCCTCTGAGGTTGATCTATCTTTTTATTTATTTATTCATAATTTTTTTTTTTTACTTTTTCTTTTTTTAATTTCTGATAGAAGCATACTCAGATTCTTGACTAGCAGAAGTCTGATCCAGAAGCAAAATTAAATCTTATAGTGCAGTGGAAAGGCTGATTAAAATTTCCTCTTCAGTTGATCTTATGTTTACAGTGTTGTGAAAGATGGCATAATCCTATTAATGCACCATGAGATGTCCTCATTATAATAAATACAGAGCTGTGTTCTACATTTATATCAGGAAAGTCCACCACAAAATATTGAATACTGACTACAAGACAGTAATGAAAACTAGAGCCTTCATCAACGTGACAGACAACATTATTTTGCAGTTCTTTCCTTCATTTGATTTCAAATTATCTATAAGGTATCTGCTGAGAGAATTTGAATCTAAACTCTTTGTTCTGATGTGACTTCTCTTCACATCTCTTTCCATTGATTATTAATAAACAGCAGAGACTTGATTTATCACACTAACCCAGTATAAGCAAGATAATTATTTACTTTCTGAAAGTAATAATATATGTAAATTGCCGCCATGGTTGAGTCTGGATGGACTGCTATTTGACATGTCTTCTAAATTTTCTGAGGATTGTGGCTAATTGTGTACTGAAGACTTTTTTGTTCTTTTATAATCCTTAATGCAAGCCACAAAGTCTTTTCTATGAAAATAAATGGAAAATTTACACTCGGTTGGTGGAGAGATTAAGTGATGTAAATCGCTGCAAACTTGTGGCCTAACTGAGAGCATCTGCAGTATATGCCATTGAGTAAAGCTGTGCTGTTCATTCCATTGGGAGGAGACCTGGTTCCAGTATAACAACAAATTGGTAGTTAGATACTGGATGTTTTGCGGCCCCAAATCTGTGGAAAGTATAAATTTTATTTTATATTATTAGAATCATAAAATACTTAAGGTTGGAACGGACCTCTAGAGGTCATCTAATCCAACCCCCCTGCACACACAGGGTCTCCTAGAGCATGTGACACAGGATTGTGTCCAAGCGAGTTTGGAAGATCTCCAGAGAAGGAGACTCCACTACCTCTCTGGGCACCAGAGCTCCAGGGCTCTGTCACCCTCACCGTTAAGAAGTTCTTTCTCAAGTTGCTGTGGAACTTTTGGAGCTTCAATTTTTGACCATTTCCTTTAGTTCTATTGCTGGCTACCACTGAGAAGAGGCCAGCCCCATCCTCCTCACACCCTCCCTTGAGGTACTGATAAGTATTAGCTGGATGCACCTCTATCTTTTGAGGGCCCAGAAGATCATGTAACAAAGATTTTCTTGCCTGACTTTGAAATGCTTTTATTTCCCACTCAGAAACTTGAGGAAATAATGATATGGTAGATATAAAAATAGCCGTGTAACTGGATATTTGGGACATTTATGAAAGTGCAGGTTGTGTTTAGAGACCAGCTTTAAGCAATACTCTGTACTATGAATGTGAATAATACCTAGGATATCCAAGAACTAGTTTGTTTGTTTGTTTTATATATCTTCCTTTTTTGTTGTTTTGGTTTGGTTTTTGTGGGGGGAGTAGGCAGTGAGCAGCGATTGCATGTGTTCTGAATTGCAAAACTTTTCTTTCAGAAGTCAGGAAGATGAGGAAGGATGAGGAAGCCAAGCACATTGAAACTTTCATCCCTAGGTGCTAGAGATATCGCAGGAGAGGAGCTGGATGCTAAATATAACTGTGATTTCCTCCCAAAGAGCTCTAAATGCTTTGCTTTTTTGACTCATTCCACACTACAATTAAAGTAATTCTCAAGTGATGTAGTGGAAAAAAGCTTTAAGAGTACAGAAAGTACAGTTATTAGGTTGGCCAGCAGTGGTAAGATAAACCCTTTTTTAATCCTTATTTCTTAAAGGTTGTCATTACAATAGTAATAGTTGGGCTTGTGTATATATGCTTTTGACTAAGACAGCATGTAGCACAGCTGACTGCAAATTGCATCCAAGATTGCATTGGTTCAAACCATCAAAATTAAGAAATACCCTTGGCAAATTTCCCTGTTTCTTTTAACTGATTTTCTCTCTCTCTCTCTCTCTCTTGTTTTAAATATATTACTTCTGACAGTGTGGTTGCAGCCACTGAGGTTTCCAGGGGAGTCTCATAACAGTAGGACTCCAAAAACTCTCACTTAACTGTTTCCTTTCTGAATTTATTTCCCTTCCCCAAAATCTGGCTATTCTTTTGCAATATAATTTTTGCAGGTGTTATTGGACAAAAAAGAAAAGTTCAAAACTAAAATTTATCTTTATTTGCCTCTTCAGTGTGTAGTGCATTTTCCTTTTCTTAAGTTTCACATATTAATATATTTGCTTGTCTTTATATGCTGTAATATTATCTTTGAATGTTGTTTCCTGTTCTATTATATCAGTCACATATACAGAGATTCCTCTGTCCCTGTAAGGTCAATCCAGAGGAATATGAATGGAGATTCAAGTAGTAGGAATGTTTTTCCAGCATGGAGAAACTTACACTTCTCTTTTAATTTTTCAATTTATTGGAAAATATTCATTCACAGTAAAGCTTGAGGAAGCTGTTTTCCCAGCCAGCGATATATTCACCTCAGGTTCATGAATGGAAGAGCTACATCTGGAAAAGATTCACCATGTGTGTCTCAGGTTCTTACCTTTTTCTAACTTTCAGTAATTTAGAGTACTGTTTCCGTATGTAAAGTGTTTCTGGTAGCCTTGCAAAGCTTTTATAATAGTCTGAAGGCTGAGAAGGGAGGTGTCTCATCGCTTTTGTGAGTGGTTTGTCATAGAAAGCCTGTGCAATGCTGCTGTTTAGAATATGTGTTACAGACAAGAAGAGAGCAATCCATGTACCATTTTCTGACTTTCAGTACACTTAGATGAAAACTGGGATGAAGAAAGAAGTGATCAAATATGACTGATGAGTAAGAGCTAGAGAAATTGCGAGATGACATTTAGCAAAGCAAAAATTCCCCCTGGGTCCTGTGTGGGCACATGTAGCTTGTAGATAAGTGCAGGGTCAACCTTCCCTTCCCTTTGAAAGGTTTCTGGAGGGTGCAGGAAATGCAGCTGTGCGAGTTTCAGGTTTCCAAATGCTTTTTTGTCTTTTACATCTTTTGTGGATCCTGAGCACTTTTACTGGCACCCAGAATTATTTTCTTTCCCTTCTTAAACGTGTTAAAAATCATCAACTACTACAGGAGTTCTTCAACGAAGCTTTTCTTTGCTTACATACTAAAGGATCAATAGGGTTGGATGTGTAAAGGTCTGGGGGCAGGTTTATGCTGCTACTTCAGAGGACTTTCTGTCTTTTAACTGAGTAACAATTTACAGCTGATACAGGCCATTCTTCAATGAATTTGCCCAATAGAACTAATACAGAGAGTATCTAGATTTGCCGCAGCACAAGAAGGGCTTGCAGGATTCTTGCAGGATTTTTGAAGTGGGTTTCTGTTTGCCAACAGGTAAATGACAAGGGCCTTATCTGATTACAGTAGCATTAAGTCTGGCCTTTCCCAGTTGCATGGTACTTTCCAGAGTAAAATACTCATTGCTAGAGTAATAAGAGGAGAGAAAGTGCCAATACTTTGACTAACGTTCTTCTTCTTTCCTCCTGTACTTGGACTGTGTGAAATGCAATATTGGATTTCCAAACAGATGTGAAAAGAAAATTCTGTAGTCTGCATAGTCAGTCAAAAAGCGCTGGGAGAGTGTTTTTATCTCTTATAGACTGTATTTCTCGTCATCTGTGCCTCATGGTTAATCACAAGCCACCTTTAGCTACTGAACTATAACTACCTTACCAAAATTTTCCAAATTAGTGAGCAAGTACTATCCTGGGGCATGGTATTAAGGAAATTTTGCAGCAGAATAATAGGTTTCCAGCTATGCTTCTGTCTCTGATTATCTATGCTGGTTCATGTAGCAGGCAATGGGGTGAATCAGATTTCATTCAAGCAACTGTTTGTAATATAATATCCTGGAACTTTGATTTCATGAAAAAAAAAGAAAAAAAAATAGGTTTTCTGATGGATTGAGCAGAAATCTTGTCAGAATAGAACAAAATGCTTCCATATTCCAATTTTCTTCTCCCTCGCCTTTTTCACTCTCCAAATATTGACAAAGACCCTTACAGCAAGTTAATTAAAAGTCTTTTGCATGCAAAGCATCTTGTTATCAGCAGGTCCGAAGACCTGGATATCTCCCTTTTAACAGTGCAGCTGGTATTAGAATTGCCAAACAAATAACTCAAGGCAAAATGGCTAATTGAGAAAGACACAAAGGCCCTTAAGCCAACTTCATAAGAGCAACTGCTAGCTAAAATAATTAGACCTTCCGTTATCCAAAACTGAGCTGGAAGATTTGGGAGAGCAAACTTTATAAAGATTTCTACCAGTGTTTGGAAATCTTTCTGAACACTTTCTTTTCTTTGCTTGCTTCCTCAGTCTGTTCCTTCCCTTATGTTTATTCAGGAGATTATCAAATTCTCAATAGAGTCGAAATAATTTTGAACTTTTTGTAATGGACCACGTAAGGAGAGCAATTAAAGAGTGGTTTGTATTTCCACTGTTTTTCATACCCATTAAATGCTTGACATGAAATCTGAAGCCAGAGTCCATCATGGTGAAGAACGTGAGAAGACAGATTGCTCTCAGGCTATTTTGCATTAAGCTC
>PTEX01000539.1:31629-49411 GCA_003342815.1 Eudromia elegans | reverse complement strand
CTTCCTTCCTTCCTTCCTTCCTTCCTTCCTTCCTTCCTTCCTTCCTTCCTTCCTTCCTTCCTTCCTTCCTTCCTTCCTTCCTTCCTTCCTCTCCCTCTCTTCCTTCATCCCTCCCTGCCTTTCTCAGTGAAGTGTAAAAAATTATCTTGGGTTGATTTTGCACCTTGAAGGGAATTTAAAAGCAAAGTTGAATGTGGGAATGTCAATTTTTCCCTAAATTTTTGAGCCAATCTGTAAAGAAGAAGCAGTTGATGTGTTTTGAAATATTTTTAGATAAGGTTAAAATAGATAAATAAATAAGTACTGAAAGTCTAAAAACAGGACAAAGACTTAAATAAATCAGTCCACTAACTTTCTTCTATTGGTGATGACTACCCTATAACTCACATTTTGACTTTGCCCTGAGAAGCAGTTTGACACAGTTTCCCCAACTCTTCTGAAATATTAGAATGCGATCATTAGGATGGCTACTGGATTCGTGTACAGGCATTGTATGCTCCTTGGTAGCTTTTGTTTCTGTATAAATGTAGATTTAGTTTATGTCCCCCCAAAAACAGTACAATATGCCTTGCATGTGCAGAAAAATCAGTAAAGCAGGAGGAACCATGCTTCCTCCTATTTTCCTCTTAAAATGACTTTTTTTAATATGGCATAAATAGAATAAAAAGAATATTTATTCTAATAGCACTGTACAATTTATGTACAACATATGTACATAAAATTACTATTTTCCTTACGTCAGGAGAGCACTGGAGTCTCCCCATACAGATAAAACTCATGCTCAGAACGTGATAAAGCCTTCTCTGTTCTGTGCATGCCTTGCAAATTAAGCTGCTGATAACTGTTGCCATGGATGTGTTTGTTTCTCCCAACAGTATCATGCCATCTGTGCCTATTAGACTGCAAGTACTTTATGTGATGACTCTCTTCATGTCCTAAATCTCCCCATCAGGAACCTCCTTCAGGCTAAATTGTCTCAAACAGAAGTCATGCCTCGGAGGACTGTTTTATTAAATATGGTTGCAGAGTGTTGAACTAGATTGGGACAGGCAGAAAAGGGATTGCTTGTGTAAGACTTCTAGTAATAGAAGTAGCAGTAGTAAAATAAAAATGCAAGCCAACTTCTCCTTTTCCTTCATTCCTTGTAAGCAGGTAAGAGTTGTTTCCTGGAGACTTCCTGCAAAAATGAATTTTCACAGGGAGCAAATGATTTACAATAGAAGAAATACTAATACTCAGTATCCAAAGAAATTAGTACATTAGGAGTAAGAAATATCTTTTGATTAGGTGGTATCCATTTCTCTTTCTGCCAGAAGTATATATATGTTCACATTTTTTATATTGTCTGAAGAAAGCAATATGAAAAGAAGAAAGAGTAAAGGCTTTGAGAGAGAGTAAAGACACTATAATGCCATAGCTCAGCCCAGAGAGCAAGATTTGTGCAGGCCAGGAGGAAGAACTAGTTTTATATGAAGTCATCAGCAGGTGCATGTGGTAGGACAGTGATGTCTGTGATGATGTTTCCTCTGTGATTCACTGAGAAAATTTCCCAACCCTGTTCTGGGGAATATTGCCTCTGCATTTTTTCTCCATCACATATGTGAAAAACTTTTAATTGGAGCAGAGATGCTTTCCCGAGTACCTTGATGTGAGCGGGCAGCCCTGATATGCTGCTGTCTCTGGAAGAGTAGCTTGATAAACCCAGACATAAGACCAGTTATGGGATATTTTCCATTCTTTGAGTTCTTTGAATGAAAAAAATATATGCGTGCACACATATGTGCATGTATACTTATGTGTATGTGTGCATGTGTATCTGCATGTGTTTACATATGTATATATGTATACATACACACACACACGTGTGCTTGCGTTCATGTGTAGGAAGGAACACTTTTTGAGGGGCTGGAGTGCCAAAAGGAGGAAAAACCAAGAAGAAATCATTTGTTTCAGCTACTGCCTTTAATACATGTGTCATTAAAAGAGAATGTGGATTATGGAGCTGTATTTTGTGTTTAACACAGGATCAGATCAGAAATTGGCCTTCCCTCTAAAATTGGCCCCTATTTTTAGTAAAGATTATTAGAGAGAAGAGGCACTCTGTCTTTACATCAGATACCTGGGAGGGGGCTGTGTCTAGCTGTGCATAGTACGAGCCATCTCCACTCTCGAAACAAAGCTAAGCACGTGTCCTCACTCCACAATCACCAAAAAGCTTTTAGGACTATGGACTTCAAGCTTTCACTTTTCTTGGTTATTTTAATTTCTTGATCATTCCTAAAATTTTTATGAAAAATGACCAGATTTATGACAAAAGTATTCCAGCTGTTTTGAAGAACAGGATATTTGAAATATACATGCAACTATTTTAATTGTCAGTCCATGGTTTGTCAGTATATCAATTCAATGTTTCAGAATGCTTCAAAATTCAGAACATCTCTAGAATTTTTACAAGAGGAAGATGTTTCTTGAGAATATTAATAACAAATATTATGTTCTACAAAATGCAGAGCTTCATGTATATTACTTCTTAACTCCATATATGAATTCACAACTTGTAGTTATACTTTCTCCGTGTTAACATTCTTAACTGAATAATTGGCAGAACTAGCCTTCAAACAAACAAACAAAAAAAAGTCCTATTTGTGGAGTCATTAATTCCACAGGGCCTTTAAAACTGTTGAGTAATCCTTTACAATGAAAAGTTTTAAATTCCACCAATCTTACTTTGTTTTATTAAGAGTAGGGTTTATGCATTTGATTTTAATCAAAATATGGAAGTCCTTTCGCCTCACTATCAAAAACAACTAATCGTAAAATCATTTATACTTCATGATATGTGATATAGTATACAGATCAGCATTACCTGACTTTCCCCAGTAAGATCATCTATTTTAATGAAATTAATTTCATTAATTTCATTTTAATTAAAAAGATAGTTTTAATTCCTTTAGACATTATTGAAAAATCTTAACATAGATTTTGTCTCAAATAGTTACTGTGAATGAAAAATAATGTTTCTGGCAATCTGATTTGGTGCGTGAGGACAAATAGGGAATTTCTTTTTTTGCTTACTCTGCTCCTGTTGTTCTGGGAATCAGAAGTCAATCTGCAGAAGAAAAATTCAGATTTGAACTAAAACTTTCCACAGCAAATTTTAGATTTGAAACAGAGGCCGTGTCTCATTTCTATTCATCATCAAGCCTGGTGAAGTCCAGGCTCAGCAGGGAACTGACAGAAACTGCAAAACAAATACTGATTCTAGTTGCTTTATATGCACCCATGGAAAGCTTTAGCTTTACTTCTCTAGTCTTGTCACTAACCTTGCATATCTCAATTATTCATGTGCACTTTCCTGAAAAGGCTTGATTTTCCATCTTTCTGAGGAACAAGTCTTAGTTGGAAGGCCATAGTAGGGGTTTGGAAGTACAGTGTTTTCACTGCAAGACCCACTAGCTATCCTTTAGTAGTGGAGTAGAAAGTATCTTCTTTTTCCAGCTGTGCTGAGGCTGAAATGTGTGTGTAGGAGGAATTACTGAGTGTGCTGACTGTGTGTGAGAGGTCAAAGCCATCTCCCTTCACAAGGTGGTAGCAAAAGGACCAGGAGCTCAGTTGAATCAGCAGTAGTGGGATGATGGCTTATAATGGAGGGAACAGGGGAGCAAGATAAAATGCAAAGAGGCAATTTTGTAGAAAAAACGTATAGCAGGTGAGAAGTGAAAGAGATGCTGAATGGAATGCAGATGAATAGGCATGCAGATGTTTGGGATTTAAATTATTTACTGTAGATGGCCATATTTATAACCTCTATTTTCTCCATGTTTTTGTTGGATCAGCAACAGCTTGTGACTAAAACATCTGGTGGCTTTCATGGTTTGTTTTTTATGTGTATATATATATACACACATATACATATATATACACACTTATATATTTATATATAAATTATTTTTTAAAAGCTACATGTAATTTTGTGTCAAACAATATTATCCTAAATCCTAAGAGACCTTCTTCCTAAAAGGAAAAGAAGAATGAAGAAAGTTTCCCTGTTTGGTTTGGTTGTTTTTTTTTTTTCCCTCGTCATCTTTGAGGATCATCTCTGTTTGTTGAAACTCTATCCAGTGCCCAGGATACTTGATAGAGAATACCTTATGTTGCCTGTCATAGGCGTGGCGACCTGGTTCAGGAACGGCTCGGCGGCCACCTCAGGCCGCTCGGTCCATCAGCTCGCAGACACCTATGTGGTAGATGGCAAATGGCGTTTATTGCTGCGTAACACCGCATTATATGGCCTGAGTTTACAATGTCACTTCTTTCTGCTTACATCATAAATCAAATGCTACTGGCTATTAGAGAGGTGAGGGAGGGGGGCTCTATCTTTCCGTACAGCATGACATCTTCTGGTTGCCAGTCCCTTACTACCCACAACCTTACCAATGTAATATTTCCTCTTTTGCTGTTGCAGTACCTGGCATTTCACCATGATTTACTTTGTTTATCAAGGACGTAAAATTTTCAAATGAAATCAAAATTTTAAATGCTTTGATGTTTAAATTCCCAATCTTAAAAGCTTTAAAGGGTTTTCAGGATGTTGGCTCTTAGTCAATCTTCCTTTCTCAAACCAATAGTCACAGCTGAACCAACTGGTTTCAGCCAGTCATGCTCTGTATGTAATCCCACTAAAACAAATTCAATCACCTCTATTCAGGTAGGCTGACATTTTTCAAAAGGCTAATTGAATTAGAAAACACATCTTTGCAGACTTGTCTGAAAATCTTATTGATATTGCCCTTGAAGGATAAAGACTATAGAGAAAAAAAACAGATCTTTTTTAAATAAAGTTTTGTACAAGCAAACACAGAAAAAAACTGCCTGGAAGATCACCGGCGTGCAATCCCAGGGTTTTTCCAATGCTGAACAAATTTCCTATCAGGACATTAGAAGAGCTTTCTATGAACTTCTAAATATTTGAAATACTATTGTAATGATAAGGCATACTATCTTATCCCATGAATCTAGCCTGGAAAGTCTGAACCAGAAAAGTGTCTTTCGTATATCTACACCCATCAAATGGCCTATCTTCCTTAGATACGGCACACTTTAAGGAAGAAGTTAAGACCAAAAGGTATCTTTTTATCCAGTTAGGACAATCTTTCAAACTGCTACCAGGCTTGCAGAAGCAACCCCCTCATTCGGAGAGACTCTGAACAGCGTCTTACCTAAACCTCTATTCCCACACGGTCACAGACACCTACACTTCTGATCGTAGAGCTGGAAGAAAGTCTCCTCTGCAAGCAATGAATAGAAATTCATTCTTCCACACCATCTGGAGACAAAGTAACTTGGAGAAGCACATGGCCACAGTGGTGTATAAGCCATCAGTCAGGCTTGAAGAATAAGGCAGCCTCTGCTCAAATAACACTGACATACTGGGAGATTCTCCTTTTAGGAGCATTTAGGGCAGATAATCATAGAATCATAGAATGCTTAAGATTGGAAGGGACCTTTGGAGTCATCTAGTCCAACCCTGCTGCACACGCAGGGTCTCCTAGAGCATGTGGCACAGGGTGGTGTCCCAGCGGGTTTTGAAGATCCCCAGAGAAGGAGACTCCACCACCTCTCTGAGCAACCTGTTCCAGTGCTCTGTCACCCTAATAGAGTCATAGAATACTTAAGGTAATGATAATGCTTAAGGTGACAATGCTTAAGGTAATAATGATGCACCAGTGTTCTCACCATGGAACAGTACATCTTTGTCAAGTAGAGGAACATTTTACATGCCTGCTCATGAGCAATTTGAATTTCTCAGGAGTATAGGTGAGAAGCTGAAAGCTTTAAGAATATCTTGTCAGGATTTTTATTTGGTTTTGATTTTTTCAGAACGTCAAACATAGTCTCATAATCCCATAGCTTAAGAAGTAACTCATATTTCTGAATTGCATATATTTCATTAGCTACATACTGTAGATCATCCAATGCAGTATGACTTGCTATGATCTAGGAAGCTTGGCATCTGCAGAAATTTTGCAGTCTTCTTTATTATGCCAGTCATATTTTAAATGGATACATACATTTTGCACAATCTCCATATTTATTTATATGATTGGCAAGCTACTTATGATGTCGTATCTCCTCTGCATCTTATTCTTCTTATTTTACAGTATTCCCATCTTATTCTTCTTATTTTACAGAGTTCAGAGAAAAAAGAGACAGTGGAAGAACCTATACATTTTGAGTTTGTTTTTGAAGAATCGATGCTTGGTCTTAATGAAGGTGCTTGAGGTATTCCAATATGAACTCATTCTAGTTTAAATCAGGCTGCTGTTATGATTTCGTATTGTAAGTCTTTTTCTAGTGAACTTGTCATGCAAGACAATTTACAGGAACTGTTCTGTACAGATACATGCTCGAGTGACTATAGTAACCACCCCTGTTTAGAGTGCATGCTTGAAACCGTTAATCAGAAAACAGCAGGATGTCTTCCTCTAGATGACAGGACAAGTAAGAGTAAGAAGAGAGAAAGGAGCCAAATATTTTAAAAGATTAGGCTGAACAATTTTCATATTAGTGGATGTTTGCCTATTTTTGCTGATACATGTCTGCCTATAACTCACCTGCCATTTCATCACAAGGAAAGCAGGATTATTCAGGAGAAAATATCCTCAGCAGTAGAAAGATTTGGTTGTGTAAAAAAGATACTATTTCTACTAAAAAAAAAGAAAAATAATAAAAAAAAAGAGATGTACCCTATTTAGTGAACTATCATAAATTTTAGATATTAATAAAGTTGAGGGATGTCCTTGTATTCTTTCCACTTTCCTGAGTGGATTGTCATATTGGGTTAATGCATTTTTATATGAAAAAAGAAATGTGTACTTCATACATTGGGATTCAGTTAGTGATCTGAGAGAAAAAAAAAAAACTATGATGTTTTTATGTGTGTGCAACCACAACACCAGAAACATTTTGGACAATCTGCTGGAGGAAGGAACTCACTTCCAATGTTGCAACTCCTATGTGTGAGTCTCCAGTGAAAGACGGATTCAGCCACCCTGTGACTTTACACAAGGGCCAGAAAATATATAGTCAACTAAAAGAGGAGAAATACTGTAATTTACCTCAGGGAAATTGCTTGTTTTTATGTCTCCAAGGAAAACGGAAAGTGACGTCTGGTGTTCTTTTCAGATACTTATCTTCTCATAAAATAACTGGACATGATTAAAAAAAAAAAAGAGAGACACAAATTTGGTTGAGTATGAATCATTTAAATCACATATACATATATATAAAAATCATATATATCAGACTTGATATGCAATGAGACACTGGACCTACCTGCAATGAGACACTATCTGCACAGAGGTAGTACTCTCAGGAAAATCTAGAGTGAGGACTAAAAGTAGGTTAAAAAAAACTCAGTAGCATTACAGGTTATTTGCTGAATATGTTAAAAATTGTGGACTCTGTAGAACTATCCACTGTCTTAGCATCAGGACCACTCTTTTGATATTGATAGGAAAAGAATATGAAAAACAGAATCATCACAAAAATCAGGACAAATTTACTCATTTATTCATAACAATAATAAAAAATTTCCAGTATTTTCAATTTCACTTGTTTTTCCTACAAGCACTGAAATGTGCTTTAGGTGCTTGTTTTTTCAACTTTCTGATAGTATTCTTGTGGATCTTTCTCATCTGTCTGTGTCACACATGTACTATCACCATATGATTTAGGTTTAATTAGCACTGTTTCAAAGCTTTTTCAACAAGTTATAGTTTTTTTTTTTTTTTTTTTTAACAAATGCTAACATTAAGTCCATACAGATTTAATATATTAAAATGATCATGAGGCTTTCTTGCCTATGTAACTCCTGGATAAAAAAGTAACGTGACCAGATTCATTTTTTCCTTTCTGCTCACTAAAGCATGTATTTTTATCAAGTAGCAATTAACCTTTGGTAACTGCATATTTAAATCTAAACACATTTTTGTAACAGATCATTTGAAATGTAAATACTTTTGGTACCAGAATGCCTTTCAGTTTCACAGAACTGTTTCAATTAAGCTCTGCTTTACAGCTGTTCAGGCTACAGTCACACAGGATATCAATGCTCTGAATAATAATAATAATAATAAAAGATATATTACAAAGAAAATGCTTCACTGACCCTGAGAACTTGCTGATTACTTTTTAAGTGAGCGTTCTGAGAGAGAGACTGTGGTTAAGATTTATTTTCTGTGCTCTTAATCTCTCTTTCTCATGTGTGTGTGTGTGCATGTGTGTATGTGAAGACATGGGAGACAATATCATCTGTCTCTTCCTTTAAAAGTTTGTTTCAGCAAGACCCCCAGTTCAAAAGCCATGTACTTACTGTGCGTGTGTGTACGTTCCTTTCTTTCAGTTTTGGAATATGTAAAGGATTACATTTTTCACCAGGATTTCACAATTGCATGTTGAAAAAGCATTGCAACAATTTAAGACTGACTGATATTTGTCTTCACTAAGTTGCATCATAAGAGTTCTTTCTCAAGGTGGCTATTTATAGTCCTTTTTGCTTACTTTTTTTTTTTTTGTTAACTATATGGATTGCAAATATTTAACTGAGTAAATCCTCTTGAAAAGGAAGATATTGTGTAAGAAATCCTGTCAGATTTGTTTTTAACACTCTATTTCTCTATTTCTCTGTTGAGAAAATAACATCATGGTTTTGAAGCTACATTTTCCCTCATCATTTTACATTTTAAGCACCAGCATTTATAAGTTCAGTGCTGCCATTTCTTATGATTGCACTGTGGGCCTCACAATATATTCCTAAAGCCACGGCTACTGGAATTATGAGTGCTTCTACTTTTCCTAAAGAGAAATGAGACATTTCTCTGCTCTCAGCATTTTAGGTAGAAAGAGGAAAGGAAGAAAAAGTTGAGGGCAGTCCAAGCGTGGAGCTGCATCCAGGAAGGCAATTCACAACTCAGTCCTCAGGCAGCTTCTACAGTTTTCTTAAAGTAGTATTTTAAGAGTTTGTGGTTTTTTTACTGAGAAATTTGCAGCACTGAACTTAGAGTTGAATGATGAGTGCCTATGATATAGAGCTACAACTAACTGAAAAGTTCTTTAAATTACTTCAGCTAAATTAAGAAAAATTAAGAAACCTCAAAAATCTTCCAGCCAGTGGATTCTGTAGGTGAAAAGGATCAATTGATGACCACTCCTTCAAGTGCTTCAATTCCATCCTAAATACCAGAAGAGTTAATCTAAATGATGCCTCTTCCAAATGAATGTTAGAGTGGATATAATCTACTGGAATAGCTTAGTCCTATTTCCACAATTCTAATTATTTCCCAAAGGGCCTGGAGTACTCAGTTTCTTTTCTGTTGTGAGTTGATCATGTAAAGAAGCCATGACTATTCTGGCTACTTTAATTAAACACATACCACAGAATAAGCCCTCTCCATCTGCTTGACTTGATGATTAGGACAAGAAAAATCGTGCATTTCAATACTGCATCAACGAATTTGGTAACATTTTTTTTTTGGAAATTTATGCAGACAGTGAAGGAATAACAACAATGTGAGTAGGGATTGTCAAGAGGCTTAAACAGAATCACTTGCATTGTTTCCACAAGAAGTACAGAACAAGGGAAGAGCAACATCCAATGATTTACTCAGTGCATTTTTATAATACTACATATCTTCCTTTATGAAAATTCTGTAAATTTTACTTACTTTTTATATAAAAAAAATGTTGATTACGAATATGGTAGTATTCAGAATTTCTACCATAAACTTCCTGTAATCAGGGCTAGGTCTAGTTTTGTCTATACTCTTATAACAATGAGATTTGTGCCTCATGGAAGACATTAGGAATGCAAATAAAATAGTAGAGAGTAGACAGCAGGATTATGCTTTGTTCTGCTCAGTCGCATCAGTTTAGAGAGTTTGTCTAGGTAATATCTTGAACATATTTTGTTCAAAGATTTTTTTTGTTGTCTTTTCCAGGACTTATCTACAATTTGTAATATTCTTTGGCTGGCAAAATAGATGTGTCTCTTATTGAGTCTGTGTAAAAGACTGAGATAGGAGAAAAGTCTGTATGGAGAAAATCTGTCTATATAATCCATACAGATATATATACATACATAGAGATTATATATAACATATATAAAACATTCTCACCTGTTATTTTGAGACTTCATTTCAAACCAGGAGATGTCTACAATTTTCAGCTGGAATCCCTGGAATACCACAGATATGATTTGGTGCACTTTGCAAATTATAAAAAACCTCACTGCACCTCCCTAAATAAGGCATATTATTAGCAAGTACTATATATCAATAAAATTAATAGCCTATGAGGTGAGAAAACACAGAAAGGAACAAAGTATGATTTGTTTTATTTACACTGGATTTCTTGAATAATTCTGAAGCAATGATTCTATAATAGGAGCAGTATGAGGTACTAAGCTAAGGATGGCAACACAGGAAAGAAGCTTAAGCTGACATTTTTTTCTTGAACTTGTCTCCATTTCTCTTCTAAGCTTAACTAACATGAAAATTTGGGGAAAAATAATAAAAAAAGAAGACATAAAGGAAATTATCTCTCTAAAAATGCATAAAAATGTAAAGTAGGGTTTCCAAAAGTCTAATTGAATAGATGATAATGAGGATGGGTAGCTGATAATGAGGACTAGCTACTAATCATTTTTATTTAAGTGGCCAAGCTCTGAAAATCCAATTAGACCACAAAGGATATTTAGAATGAGTAGTTACAACACTGAAGATTATCATTCCTCCAGGAGAGATGATTTAAAATGAAAGGAAAGCTGAATGCCTTTAAATGGGTTTATTAGAAGTAAGAGTGGAAAGCTGTTTCTGCTGAACACATTGGTTCTTCAGGGCTATGCTGCTAAAATTTAAGTGCTTAGTTCTGAGCCAGATAGAGAAAGGTACATCAGAAAAGTCATGGCTGTTTGTTTTCCTGCAGTCAAATGAATATAGCAGATAAATCAGTCTTTGCAAATTAATAGCCCGTCTGTTAGACTTGGCCAGTTCCACCCTTACGTTGTCATATCCGGCAGGCAAAAGGTTGCAGCCCTCAGCAAGACGTTAAAACACTAGAAATCAAATGTCATCTCTAAGAAAAAACAAGCTTGAAGAAAAAATTAAGCTGGATATTTTTGGGATATGCCCTAACTGCTGCACTGTATGAAGGAGAGGGCTCTTTTTATTTCCCTTTCGATGAGTTGGGCCTTGCCCGTGATAGTTCCTTTACTCCAAGAAAAGGCTCAAGACAAGGAATCCTAAAAGTCCCTTCATTCAAATCCAGGTACTGAATAACCTTCTTTTTAAAAAAAAAAAAAAAAAAATAAATCAAATTAAATTAAATTAAATTAAATTAAATCAAATTAAATTAAATTAAATATAATTAAATTAAAATAAATTAAAGAGCTTTATGTCTAGTCTGTCTGCTCAGACCATCCTATAGATTTGGCAGTTTGCCCTCCTTTCAATGAATGTTTTGCTGATCTTTATGGGTTTTCTAAGGACAGATATGACTTGAGTATTGTGATAATAATACTGACTCTGACTCCCTTTTAGGGAGCTTTGGTTAAGCACTGAATATTAACTTGAGGTACGCAGATAACGATAAAAATGTCCCATGCTGATGGCAAAGAAAAGGTGTGTGAGGCAGGACCCATAGCCTATCTGCAGTGCCACTGCTTGAAAGTATATTAAATCCAGAATCCAGGTAAAATGTAAGAGGAAAATGTTGATCAGGTGTGGTAATTAGGTAATTGGTACACTAACAGTACTCTTTTCTTAGACTGTAAGCGCTTCAAGCACTTCTTCTACTAATTGTTTACATTAATTAAAGAGTGTTTTCAATCTTTTTTTAACTTTCTCCTTGCTCGTAAGTCCCTATCAATTGTAACTGAGTGTGTGCTGGACAGTGCGCTGGCCTAGGTGACTGTTCATGATTCCTGGTGTTAGTTCACGGGACACAGCCTTCAAGAAACAAATTAAAGCATGAGCTGCTCTTAAAATGATACCAAAATTCTCAGAACCCTTGCCCAGATGGACTAAAAGACTTCTGGTAATGCCCATAGTCCCAAAGTGAATTTTATTCATTTCCACTGCCTTTTTACAATAAGACATACTGCTAAGTAACTGCGATATCTTGGGAAAACACTGCATTAACAGAAAATGAAATACTATCCCTTGTTAGATGCAATTTAAGCATGTTTTACTGTTTCCTGCCTCATATAAATCTTTAAATAAAAGTAAGAAAGAGATAAAAAACAACTAGATGATGCACTGTTAGTAATAAAATATGTGCTAGAAAAGAAAAAGCAAAACAGAAAAGCTTTTAGTATCCTATCCTTCTAAGAAAGGACATAGATTTTCATTAAAACACTGGGTATGGAAAAGTCATTGCCCGTATATGAAATGGGTGACAAAGTATATTAAATGCAACCATAAGCAACATTATCAGATTTATTCCACCAATGTTAAACCTCAAAGAGAATCTGAACTGATTGCACTGAAATGTAGATTTCCAATGAGAATTCATTTTTCTCCTTGTTGACTATATATACATATATATATATATATATATAAAACTCAGATTGTGGCCTTGCCTGCATATAACAATGCAGAGTTTAATCTTGTGAAGAAATTACATCACTTCTCCTATCATGAGGGATAAATTCTGTAAGTGAAGATTGTCATAAAATGGTTGACTTATTGCTCAAAATAAAGTATCTTTTGACAGCTTTTTTGTCTCTTACATGACCATGATTTTTTAAACTATGACGAGGGTATTTTTTAGGAAAAGAAGATTGGACCAGTAAATGTGCCATACATGATTTCTTGAGTAATTTTTACCCTGGACTCTCAGCACATACACAGATTCCACTCTCTTTGCTGGACAGTAAGGTTACTGTGATAATTTCTGGTAACTGAAGCTTTTTCCACTTAGCTTAGAGGCATTCAGTACTGGTATCTCCTGCAATCTCCTGATTGTATCATCTTACCTACTGGCACTGAATCACCGTATTTTCCACTCTTGGAACACTATAAAAATTGAAAGCACTTATTTACTTGACTCTTTGATACACTAAGTATAGTTTCAGATATCTTGAGATGTTGCAGCATTATTTCCTATCTCAGTGATAAATGCCTTTAAATAACAGATAAGAGCAAAATTCTGCATTACTCTCTATCCACAGCTTTCCTTGGTTATGAACTTTTGTTCCCTGGAGATTTTTTTCTTCCTTTGAGGATTTAGAGAACGAAGAAATAAATGAGGAGAGAGAAGTGGTACAGGGAAGCTGAAGAGTGTTGTGGCATAAACAGGAGTGTTAGTTCAGACATGATCTCAAAAAGAGCTTTTTACCACATCTCCCACTTACCTATTTTGAAGATAGGAACGTATGTCTTTTTCCAGGGAAAAGGCTCTGTCCCCAAATATTAATTCCTGATGAAAGTTAGCAGACTCAGATATGCTGGATGAATTGCTCTTACCCATTACCGTGAGTGCAGTTTTGGTTGGAAGTGCCTGTTTGCAGTTACATGTTAGTGTTTTTACCCACACAAATTGTTTTGACTTAAATGGGTTAGAACTTGCACTCGTAAGCGATTTGAGGTATTGATCTGGCAAAGCAATGATTTCTGACAGAGAAGAGGCTATGAGTAACTGAAGTAGGACTGTCACTCCTTCACATAGGAATATGGTGACTTCCAGAACTTATCTTCGCCCACAGCTTAAAGAGTCAAACCAAAATGTATATAGATACTGTATCCTCTAGTTTCAAAATAAAAGTGTGTGGTTTTTTTTTTTTTTTAATCTGTTTTCTGAGTTTTGGTCTGCCTTTCTAAACCATGTCCTAAGGGGATCTTGCCTGTCAGTCTGATTTCTTCTTGCACTGACCAGAAGTGCTAGCAGATAGACATACCTACAGGGAGCCTATTGGTTTTTTTTGTCTCTCCTGGATACAAAACACTTTTCCTTCTACCAGGTTCTCTTCCTAGGTCTGCTCCTATTTCCAAATTGAAAGGAAACACTTCAAGAAAGTCTGGAAAAAAATCTAATTCAATTTGAAATTCGGATTAAGGTATTCAGATTATAAAGTATTTTTATTCAGTCAGCATGGGTTGTTAGCCAATTTTTTTTGAAAGGTGAAGGTCCATGATCCATGAGGACGCTTTTACTGAAATAATTGCTCGTGTTGGATCTCTCTCTTAATTTGTCTCTCTTCATTCCTCTGCTGTTCTTGCATGCAGTAATAAAATTAAAATTGAAACTTATCTTTCAAAAAATCTGTAAATGTGCAGCTTTGTTTGCTTATGATAATATATCTGTTAAAGCACGGTTATTATTTATTAAGAGTTTAGTGAGGTCAGAGAAGTTATAGAGTGACCTAAAGCAACCCTGTATGCAAGAATACCAGAATTTTTCAAAAGAATATATATTTTAAAACTGGAGGAAACACACAAAATGTCAGAATTCTATGAAATTTGTAAATGTGCAAGCAAAAATGTCCATTATACTATTATTAGATGTGGATAGTAATTATATTAGATCTCCGGAGAAGGAAACTCCACAACCTCTCTTGGCAGCCTGTTCCAGGGTTCCATTGCTCTCCCAGGAAAGAAGTTCTTCGTCATGCGGTGACAGAACTTCCTGCGTTTCAGCTTGTGTCTATTACCCTTGTCCTGTCACTGGACTGCCTTTGCCACTTCCTTCAGTCAGAAGATATACAAAAGGCCATTTTTTTTTTCTTTTTGGACAGAATAATGTAATTCAGATTGCCTCTGTTTATAATTATAGAAACTCTCAAATTACTTGATTAGTTCAATTTGAGAAATGAAATGGTCTTCTTACTACTTGTTTTTGATTATTACTTGCTTATAGCACATAGGAGGTTTTATTTACATCTATGTGTGAATGGGGAAGTTACCTAATTCACAATCTTACCTTACTTAACTTTTCTGTGTGTGCATGTGTAACTTGTGTACACTTTTATTAAATCAAAACATAATCTGGTTTGACTTCAACGGCACACTATGTGGGTATTTTTCCCCTAGTATCTTCATTTTTAACTTGTACACAAGTCCTTATTATATAAGTTGTTTCAGATTCCCATGATAGAATTTTCATGCTTTGATTGTTTAAAAGAAAGGTTTGTACTAAGTTCTACAAAACAGCTTTACTTTAGGAAGATGAGAGTAAGTTGCAAATCAGGATTTCATAATAAGAATCTCGTCAAATGTCATTTCAAATTGATTTCCATTGAGTTGGACAATATTTTGAATGACAATATTTTTTGCTCACTGACTGCATTCTTCTTGTGAATTGATGAAACACKGTGTCAACATTTTATATATAAATTAGAATTGCATGTCTCCTTGATGCTAAATCTGCTTACTTAAATTCAACTTGTCAATTTAAAATTCAACTTTTGAGGAAAAAAACAGTCACTTTCTTTCCTTTTTTTTTTTTTTTTTTTTTTTTTTTTAAAAATAATTTTTTTTTTTTTTTTTTGACAACAGATACCTTCAGTAGAATCTATTTATTTGCACTGCATGAATCTATGTAACTTCACCTGGCTCTGTGACCCCTCTGCCTCTGTTATCTTTTCCAGGGTTTGATTATGTTTTTAACTGGTCCTTCATACATTTTCTATTACCTGCCTATGAAAATTCTGATTGTTTTATGTGTTATCATCCTGAGTTTCTTGTACTAAGTATTCACATGACCTCAAATATTCACCTTCCAAGTCATTCCCACACTTCTGAGGTGAGACATTTTGTCTCTGCACAAAAAAATCCTTTTAAGATATTACTTTTATCCTACAAAATTACAAAGAAACAACTCTAAATTAAGTTGCATTTTGATATATCAGCACAAGCAGAATAACATATAGATTCCCTGTTGCTTGTTTTTGATGATCTGCTTAAGGCAGCTGTATTGCCATGATAATGTCTGAGTTTCTCTGTAGCTCAGCAGTAGTCAAAGGTTTGATACCCATCTCTGATAGGGGGAACCTATGCAGAGCTTCTTCATCAGATTAGGGACAGCTTCTGCATGGCTGAACACTGAATTCTTTCAGCTTGTTGTCCTGAGACTTATCCTCCTCGTTAGCCTTTCCATTGATCTTTTAACTGACACCTGATGATATGATAGCACAGACTTGCTGCAGCCCAGCTGTTCTGGAAATGGAGTCTATATATAAGAACACATTTTAATCTAACTATCATATGCACTGAAAACAGTCCATTCTTCTCCTTCTTTTGTTTTTGAAAACCTGTCTTCATCTCATGCTTTCACTCCTGAGGTAAGAGTCAGATTTTCCTTTGCATCAGGGAAAATTTGAGCAGATTGTGCTACCTACTAAGGATTCCTTATGCTGACTATCTGTTTGCTTGTCCTTTTTCCCTTTTTACTTAGTAGAACTTGACAGTTGATTTTCAGTTAGAATTAGTACAAGTATAGTCCATTTTTCTGGTGCATGAAACTTCAGGAGCAAGGTTAAATATGTCAAACTCATTATTAATAGTTAACTTCATTTTTTAAAATGTTTTTCAACATAAAGAATAAATCAGTTTTATGCTAATGAAAAATAAGAGCTAGACAGTTCACAGTAATAAGACTGACTTCATCAAGGCTTCAAGAAAACCTGTTTAATATGTAATTTCTTCATGAATTTCTTTCAGATACAAATGTGATTTCAGATACTGTGTATCTTGTAATTTTTTTTACCACTATATGAAAGAAATCTTAAAACACAAGAAGAAATAATCACTCTTCACAGACTGTCCCTCAGCACTGAGCTGTGCCTTGGTGTTGTTTTCTGTTTATCAAGGGTGTTCAGGACAGTGTGTTCTTTGCTTCAACAGCTCAAAAAAAAAAATGTATTTTTCATGTGCTTTTATTCATCATAGCAAGCAAACACTTAAAAGAATTGGTTGATCCTATGTGAAATATAGAAACTCAAAAGAATTTCAGGAAAGAACAGCACTGATTAGCCACTAGATGCCTCTCTTTCCTTCTCGGTTCATACATAAAAACCTCTTCCAAAATAACTCAATGACTGCATACGCTGTAGCGTTGGCTGCATTTTCAGCATGTGTTAGTACCATCCTGTGTCCACATACATCTGCCAAGAATCAACACACTGAAATGTTCCCTGTCTTAAAAATTGGGAGCAGATTGGCAAACAGCTGTCAGAACAGGTAGGTGAAGATTAGAGTGCATGTGATGGCCTATTTGTGCTAAGATGGCTTTTAAATAATGGACTGTTGCCTAAGGTTCACCAGTTGTGCTGTTATTTTAAAGGATAACTTGACATTTCCATTCAAGAGCTTTTGTCAAAATCCCTTTCTTATTGCACGTTAATGTGTAGAAAGGAGGAGGAGATATCTCTGGAAAGGGACATGACCTCTAATTGTTCAGTTGTCTCCTTTGATTTTTTTTATAGAGGATATGCAAACTTGTTGTTGATATTTTAAGCTACTTTGAATGGATTCTCATCTACAAGTAGGTTTAAAATTACAGATTTGATCTGGGAAAAGAAAGACTTTTCTGTGATCATTTTGACATCGACTCCCTCGTAAGTTTGATCTTTCTACCATTTCATCTGCAAACCCAATTACGCTATCCTGGTATTACAGAGGGATACATTGGTAAGTGGAAATGGTGTGTAGCTACAATAGAAAAAAGCAGCAGGTGCTTTGGTAGATGTAGTTTTCCATGCTAGGACATACTGCAGGAATGGGGCACT
>PTEX01000539.1:14401-27583 GCA_003342815.1 Eudromia elegans | reverse complement strand
CTTCCTTCCTTCCTTCCTTCCTTCCTTCCTTCCTTCCTTCCTTCCTTCCTTCCTTCCTTCCTCCCTCCCTCTCCCTCCTTCTTTCTCTCCCTCCCTCCTTTTTTCTTCTTTTTGTTGACATTTTTGTCAAAAAAAGGGATCTGAAATAACTCGATTTGAAATCTTCTTTTCTTTTTACTTTCGTTCTGTCAGCTGTCAAAACTTGTCCCCACAGCAGCACAAGACATCTTGGGCCCACAATAGTTCTGTTTGGATTATGTAAATTGAATGCCAGGTTTCAATAGCTATTAAATAGAATTATAATGCTTCTGTTTTGCTCAAACTTCTAGGAAGATATGCATGTCAATGCTATCATCGTCCAGATATATCAAGAGCTTGAAGAGGGAAAACAAGTATTCAACAGAATATTAAACAATGAATAATTAAGGAAGCTCTAACTGCCTGTGTTCCAGCTTTTGTTACAGCCCACCGCAACTATTCTTGCCCAAAAACCACGTAGACAACACAGACTTCTTTTGTTCTGTTTTGTTTCGCTTTGGTTTTGTGCAGGAGGGTTTTTTTTATTTATTTGTTTGATTACTATTACATTGTCTGAAAACAAACATTTATCAGAATTACTCACAGCACTTGGAAACCTATGCTTACAGTGAAGGGAAATTTCAGGGACAAGACTTTCAGCTACAAAAACACATTCATTTGAGGACAATAACCTACAATAACATCTAAAAACATACAGTCACAGCGGATTTAGAGCACTACCATCACCTGAATGATGTGTCATGTAAGCATGCGGATACCTGTGTGCAGACCTATGTTTGTGGAGTGCTGCTGACACAGAGCGCGATGGAAGCAAAGCAAGGCAGCATGTGGTCACTCAGAGACCAGCTCACACTAGGACATTTCCACCCCCAGTTCCTCCAGTCCCATTCACACACGTCTCGGGGCCTCCTAAGCTGCTCGCTGGCTTTGGACACAAGCAGAGATGACGTTCAGGCCCTGACTGCAAGGCATCCAGACACTGCTCTAATGGCCATGTATAATCCTTCAGCTAAAAGCATTTAGCTTAAAACAGACGCTGGTTCATGAAGCCATGAAAATGCTGCCCCTGTGCAGTGCTCACTGCCTGGCACTACGTAGTCCTTGGTCCATGATGAGCAGTACTGTTGACGTGCTCACATTAAAAATTGTAGCATCGTAAATCCTAATGCCTTTCTCCTCCTGTCTCTGTATTCCTCCTGTTCAGGTTGCACTTGCAAGTGGACTGCACTTTAGAGCCTCAGGACCTCTTTGCATCTTCCCTCAGAGCTCTTTACAGTGAATGGTCTGATTAGCATGAAGAATGATGTCCGCTCCATCATGTTAAAAATTCAAACAATACAATGACAAAACACAAACAGTACAATGACAAAATACATGTCTGTTTTTATCAGAGCTTGTATAAAGAAATAATAATTTTTGACAGGCAACTAAGGGGGGAGATGGTAGGAAAAGCCTAAAATTGACTAAATTTGAATGTAACATTACCTGCTATCTGACTAAAAATTTAAAGGTGATATGTGACTAAACAAACGTATATTCTTTGACTGATAAGAGTTCAAAGTGAAATGCAAGAGATACCTTGCAGAGATAATCAATAATAACAATAATAATAATAATAATAATAATAATAATAATAACAACAATTATTATTATTAAATATAAATATATTATAATATAATTATATTATTATTATTAAATTATTAATTTTATTATTTTATTATTTCTTAATTTAAATAATGTTATTATATAAATCTAAGATATTATAAAGATTTTTATTAATAATATATATGTATAAAGACACTCATAGATCTGATAAATATTTTGACAAACGAGCACATGTGGGACAATGGAAATTAGGGTTATGTAACTTCCATTGGCAGCATTAACTTACAGGGAAAGCCACTCAAGGATCTAATGCAGATCTTACCAGTTGGTGAGTAAACCTTCTTAAGCAGCCTGTCAATAAAAGTTTTCAGAACAACAGTACAGACACTTTGGCATCCTCCTGGCAACTGGTAGACTCATGTGCACATATGAACAAATTTTTGCTATTATAAAGATCTCAGAAATTTTCTTAAAAGAGATAATAAACCTTTACACATATATACACATATATATATTTGTCTGTGTGTGCTCAGTTTAAGAATGTGAACACTGAATGAAAGAAAACTGAGTGTCCTGAAATGTTCTACTCTTTTGAAGATGTTTTTTCAAGTAATCTAGGTAGCTTAGAAAAGTAATTTCAAGTTAAAAATATGCAGCTTCCTTTTTTAAAGGTAGAAATGAAATACAGATTGTGCAAATGGCTCCCTTTCCAAATGGTTGCCTTTCCAAATACATCCATTAAAAAAAAAAAAAAAAAAAAAAGTGCTGTTCAAAAGCGTCCATGGCTTTCTCACTGTGTTTCTCACTGTGTTTCTCACTGTGCAAGGCCAGGCATCCCCCCTGGCTGCTAGCACAGTGAGTTGAGTATGCACAACTGGCGGTAACGGCAGCCAGCTCGCTTAGCAGCATTAAACGTTGCCCTTCTCCTTCCAAAACTCTTGTGGTGGCAGTGGCAGCAGGAGTTGGATCAACTCTCCAGGTTTATTGCTCAGCACATCCTTCCCTGCTTGCCACATATTGCTGAGACAGGAATGGTCTTGGTCTGGTTCATCCTCATTGTAGCAGAAATACATTTTTTTTTGCAAAATTTTCTAAGGAATCCTGAGTCCCTTGCATTAGAAGTGTCATTTTAAAGAACATATAGCATGACGATCATGTTGCAGATTTAAAACAGGCTTAATTTTGTAGACATTCCTACCTTTCTCTAACAATTCTCTACCAAGGTATTTAAATTAATACTATTCCCGTATTTCCTAAACCTCCCACTAAAGATCTCCATGTCATAAATACCTGGAAATTCAAACAGAAGTTAGAGCCCTCCTATGCATTTTTTTCTGCTCAGATTCTGGAAAGGACTCTCATTTCCTTGCAGGTTCTTCTTTAATAGGCAAGGAAGTGTTTTTATTTATTCTAGACAACTCCAAGCGAAAAGCTTGGATAAGTAGACAACATGAATTTTTTTTTGTGTTTCATATTGACTGTGGGAGCTTCGGGAAAAAAAACCCAAAACTCAAAATAAAAAGTGAAAGGAAGTGTGGAGCTGGTCTGTGTTATGATGGTTCCATACAGCACTGGAAAGTTTTCTATCTGGGGTGCAACACATTTAAAGCTGGCACTTTTCAGTCTTAAAAATCTTCACTAAGCATAGAACTTTCATTAAAAACATTCTGCAAATGAAAGACCTGTTTTCTGAAGACTTTCTTTAATGCTTCAGAAGAATTTTGACCAGTTTGAAGTTTGAAAGAAAACAGATTTCTCTGACATCCTTTTTGCATTTAATCTAACAAAAGAGCGCCGTACATCTCAGTCAGAGCTCCTGCCTGCATCCTGAATGGGCATGTTTATAGTCACATCTGCCCATTCTTTTAAAGTTTGAAAATCATAAATGTCATTCAACTACATTTAGGTATTCCTCATATAAAATTTCTAAATCCCTGGCTTTGTTTTACTCTTCTTGCAGTCCAGGATGAAAATCCAATTAGCTTCAGAGCACAATCTGTGCTAGTTAGTCTTCTGCTCAAGGCCTTTTACAAAAACCCTTTGTTTAAAACTGCTGTTATATAGGGCTGCTATTGGAATAGATAGGAGTTAACACCATTGCTGTTTATGCAAAAAGCAATGAAATGCTAGAATGAGGCTGTGGAAGTCCTTCACATCAGAATTTTATGATTAGTCTGAAGAACCTCAGTAGAATAAGTGTTAATAATAGTGTTAATAGCTTAAGTGTCATTTTCTCTTCCCTGTTACTTTATGAGGAGTGAGTCTGTCTTTTTAATTCATTAGTATGCAAATAAAAATTTCAAATAATTGTTAAAGCCTGACACTCACTCCATGAATCTTTGGCCACAAGGTTGGCTTTAAAGAAAAAAAAATACTAAGATGATATGAAAATAAATTAATTAACGCACACAAGTTTAGCCATGCACCTCCAGAGAAATGATGAATAACTCCACGGTAAATGCCATACTGGAAGTAGAGTTATTGCAAATACCATAATTCTAATTATCAAATTTAATTATAATTTAACATTTCCAAGCAATGTATGAAAATCTGTAGAACATAGTTTCCTTTGTGAGCCGACTTTGAGGAAGAACCCAGCTCATGAAAGGAGCAGTACTCAAATAGCTGTTGCAATAAAACACAGGAACTATGTTTTTTGTGTGGGAAGACATGGGGAATAAAAATGCTGATAGCACAACAACAGTCAGGAAAAGACGTATAATTTTCCAGCTTTTGAACTCCAGATAAATATCAAACTGCAGCCCTTTCTGCTTAATGGAAATGCCTCTTTGGTTTATGAGTGCTGATAACTGTCCTCTTACTTTTCCAAGAGCTTGTTATATGGTGGTGGCTTTTTTTTTTTTTTTTTTTTTTGTTCTGCATGTTTATGTCCCTTCTTTTATGTTGTTGTTGACTCAGGTTAGCTCAAATCTATACCGACATCTCTTCCGTATTTATCTATACTATTCACATAGTTGGGAGATAATTACCAGTCTACAGTGCTTTCAGGTTTCTGTTTAATACAAGCCTTTTCATAGACGCATCCAGCTCTATCTTGCTCTTTATCACTGTTGCCTTCTCTTGCCTAGGAGCTGAGGAATCCCCTTCGGGTGATCTCCCCGCTGGAAATTTCACATTCTCCATAGATAATAGTAAATTTTCCTGGATGACACATCCACTAGCAAGAGGTAGCAGAGTTTGCATCTAAAAGGTAGGTGCTGCCAGCAGACCTGGCTGTTACCAGACAGGACATGGCGACCAGGCAGTTCAGTTGTGGGCTATAATGAAACAACATTACTGATGTAATGAATGCTAAAGACTCTATGCTGTTTCCTGCTCTATTCTTTATCTGTTCCATTCTTTTGGTAAAACCTGTTGTGGAATAACGGTTCCACAGCTCCCCATGGGTTAGTGCTCGGTAGAAATCCCGCCAGCCACCCTATATGTGTGTACAGTGTATATAGTTATAGTTATAGGGCACTTTGGTTATATGGCTGCCTATTAAGGCTGTCAATCACCCTGCTCTCCGCTGACCCCAGGGAGGTGGGGGCCAGAGTGCTCCTAGCTCTGCCTAGAAGTTGCTGGGCAGACTAGGAGCCTCCGGCCGATGACAGCCCGGCAGCTTCCCACCAGGAAGCCTGGCCTATCACAGGTGGGATCGAGAGCCATCCAATCCTGGTGGAGGGAAGCGCCTGGAAGGGTGCCCTCCACCAATTGGGGGCATCCATGGCAGCCACGGGCAGCTATATATTCCTACGTGCCCTTGAATAAAGTTGGACCTTTTGCCACCAACCTCCTCGTGTGTGGATCCTCTGTATCTGTGTGTGTGCTGTGTGTGTGTGACACGGCTGGTGCGTGAGTGCGATTGAGGGGTTGGTCGGCGGAGCATCCCCCACTCTCGCCAGTCCTCGGTGCAAGACCTCAACACATCGCCAGTGTCGCCTCCGGTGGCTTTCCATCTTCCATCAGAGGCCCGGTCTGTGGTGCCGGCGAGCTGCAGCAGCGAGGACTCGCTGCTTGGAGCGACTTTCTCCACCGCAAAACCGAAGCTGCAGTCTCTATTCAAATTCAAATTCCACTTAGGCATGACCTTGGACTATCTGCTCTTGGTGATCCTGCTTGAGCAATGAGACTGAACTCGATGGCCTTCTACTTCCAACCTCAAATGTTCTGAGCTTCTGCGGTTCATCATGATGGAATGAAATTTCATATCACTCAAATTTCATAGAATCATAGAATCATAGAATGGCTAGGGTTGGAAGGGATCTGTAGAGGTTATCTAGTCCAACCCCCCGGAACACGCAGGGTCCCCTAGAGCATGTGTGATGTCCAGGCGGGTTTTGAAGATCTCCATAGAAGGAGACTCCACCTCCTCTCTGGGCAGCCTGTTCCAGGGCTCTGTCACCCTCACTGTTAAGAAATTCTTCCTCAAGTTCCTGTGGAACTTTTGGTGCCTCAATTTGTGGCCGTGTATAAATGACAGTTTTATCTCTCTAAGATGATGTTTTCCTAGTTATTCATGATAGTGAAGCAAGAAAGGAATTGCTATTCAGTGAAATGAGATTTTTCAGTTCTAACCAAATAGCATTTTTTTTTCCCTTTTACAGCTATATAGCTCTGTTTAAATCACATTTGATGTTTTCTCCATGTGCCTTCTGCTACAGTTTGAGTCCATCTTATAGAGGTAATCACCAAGAGCTTATGAGACAAAATGTTTAGTCTCCAGTTCAATTTCATACTAACATACACACAATTGGAAATTAAACTGATCAGTGTGTTTGCAACAGCAGCATCAGCCTCACTGACTGGGGAGGAAATATGTGGAAGACTCATTTTTTTCCCTCAGTATTAGATTGTTCAGTACAGAAAACTCTGGGCTACTATCAGATTCTTCAACATAGAGAAATTCTGTCTAAAACTTGTCTAATATGGATTTCCAGATTTAACAAAGCTGCATGTCTCCCATGGAACAATGACAGGCTTCTGAGAAATTGTTCAGTTGCTGTTGCTTTATTGGAAGAACCTAATACAGTAATGCCTAACAGTTGTCTTTTCAAGGGCAATAGATAAAAGCAAATAGACTATGCTACCCATCCACTGTATATGTGTGGTAAGTGCAGTGTGGAAGTGGTTCAGAGTTTACACAGTTAAAAGTCCAACTGATTTCCTTATTGTGAAGAACCTAAGGGCTTAGAGAAATCCAGCTGTTTTTTTGTTTCCATGTTACTCTTTCCCATTGGTGTGGAAAACCTTTGTGATCAGCAAGCTGACTGTCTTTTGTATGATTAAACAAAATTTAGATGAGTTTATGCAGAATTGTGTTGCGGACTGTCCCGCTCCCCCACACCCTTTAAATATGATGCTCAAGATAGGCCCCTCCCAGTCCCCATCATTTTATTATACCGTGAGAAGTCGTCGTTGATTGGCGCTGAAGGAGCTTTGCTTGAGGAATGTTCTCAAAGAAGGGAGTCATCTGCTGTGCTTTAAGAACCTTCCTGAACCCCCTCGACCCTTCCCCGGCTGCACCTGTCCCTATCAATCATCCATTGTACCCGCCTCCCTGCCAATCCGATCCTGTGAGCCTTTCTCCCCACCAATCACCTTTCCGATAAGTTGCTGTGCTRTACCAATCGTTTTACTGAATTTATTGCTGTTTGTTATATAAGGGTTTGGTTGACACACAATAAAGTTCTCACCTTGCTTGAATCCTCTCGCATACCCCTYGTCTTTGTGTGATTGAAGTGTGGGTGTGTGAGTGCGTGTGGTGGGAACCCCCTCTGTATTTTTCCTTCTCCTCCCTGCATCCCTTTGTCGGTTATCTCCCTGCTGATTCTCGTGGATTTCCCTGTGAACCTTGGCAGTGTCGGCGGCGTGGAGTTGAAGTGTCCCTACCCGGGTCGTGCTCTGCTACGGGCTAGCTACTGTGGTAAATACGGGCTGTGGGGTCCCAGGTTCCATAAAAGGGGCAACTTCAGAACTGTACAGTTCAGTGGGCATATAAAGGAAAATAAGACGGAAAAACTAAGCAAGATGTCTAGCATCAAAGAATGAAACTTTAGAATATAAAGTATATTGCTTTAAAAGAGGAGCCCAAAATGAATTACTTATAGCATCTTAGAAGTGCAGTACCTTGAGATTACAAAGGCATTTTATGGTGACACTTATCATAACAGGTATCTTTTTGATTTTTACTTTAGAAGCTGAACACACACTAACTCTCTGTGAGACAAAAGAAATATATATATATATAAATAAAATTCTGAAACTCACATCTACCACATCTGTAAAAAATGAAAAACTATAAGAAAAAATGATGAGAAAATGATTAGAAAACTATAAGATTATGAGAAATATGATGATAAAAATGATGAGAAAACTATAAGAAAAACTATAAGGCCGTTGAGCACCTGGAGGCTGCTGGCAGAACTGCAGCTGGTGTCAGTAACACCAAAACAGTTAGTCATAGACAGTCCAAACCTAGCTGTGGTCCTAGGGTATTTTCCCAGTGGATTCTTCAAAGAGGCTACCTGTTTTTTCCAGACAGATGTCAGACAAAGAAGTCTTTGTTTTCCCATGAAGATATGTGAAGGAACTGGCCAGTCGTATGCTAGGGATCCATTTGATATGTGAACTTTAAAATCTCTGCACGTCGGAGGACGGTTTCTATATGTGCTTAAAGCAAATCAGTACGGCAAATCTGTCTATTTCCATAGGCAGTCCAATGTTCTAAGAAAAAAATCATAGTTACAGAAAATAAAATTTTGTTTTCTTTTATAGATGTTACATGAGAAATCTGAGATCACTGATGGGAAGCCAGCAAATTGAAATTCCTGTTAAAATCTGGGATAATTTTTAGATCTGCCATTATGAAGAACACAATGCCTACATAGCTTTAAGTCCTACCATCTGTAGTTTCAGATTTGCAAGTATCACTGCGTAGCAGTCTAATATGGTATCATTATCTTAAACCTAGACCTACATAAGCTGGCTTTTTTAATTGTCTGTTTAGCTTGGCTATTGATACCAATTAGTAGTGCTGAATTGACACTTTGTTAGGTGTTTGCCTGGAATATGTACAGATTCATGAAATATTAAACACTGCCTGTCATTGCAATTAAACATATTGATCCAGTTGTATGAATGGACATGGCATCCTCAGACTAGTATATATACTTTCTTAGTGAGTAAGTAGGTCTTAATTTGCCCTGAGGAGAGCTGGAGAGCTGCAACGATATTTAAGTGCTCTGCTTCAACTGCTACAGCTGGAAAAGCAAAACAGATTGCTTCTGTAATCAGGTTGATAAAAAATCTTCAGAGAAATGAAAACTATTTGTTCTGCTCTATAACTATGAACTGAAAGTAAGACCAGATGTACAGAATTCCCTGTTCGGCACTCGCAACCACAGCCAGGATTATGGAGTCCTCTGTTTTAAACACATCATATGGAATAAGTTTATAAAACGCTGAGAGACGGAACACATGTTTCTATGAGATTAATTCATTCTCACCAGTTTTGGTTCTGTTACAGAATTTTGAGCCAAATATACCAGGGAATTGCACCACAGCCCTAAATGAGAAAGCTGTTGCTTTTCCTTACATGAAATGAATATGAGAAATATCACCTGAAAGATGCCAGGAATTGATTAGACTGTACTGGAGCTGAGGAATAAACATGAGAAAGGCCCTTTGAAACCTGTGATGTTTTCTCAAGTACCTCACATGATTTTCTGTTTAAAATTATCCATTTCTTAAAGAGGACAAAATCAGGAAAAATGAAAAATCCCAATGAAGAGGTTATCTTTCTGATCCTACTCCTTTGCAGATCAGAGAATTACAGGAGGATTGAGTTTGGAAGTGACCTCAAGAGATCATCTAGTCCAATGCAGGGACCCCTAGAGCATGGGGCACAGAGTGGCATCCAGACAGGTTGGGAAGATCTCCAGAGAAGGAGACTCCACAGCCTCTCTGGGCAGCCTGTTCCAGGGCTCTGTCATTCTCACAGGAAAGACGCTCTTCCTCACATGGAGATGAACTTACTATGTTTTAATTTATACTCATTACCTGTCACTGGCCACCACTGAGAAGAGTTTGGCCCCATCTTCTTTATATTCTCCTCTAAGGTATTTCAAGCCTGAATTTGCAGGGATAATAGTCCTTATTCTCTCTTTCTTTTGTTTATGGCTACATGTGTGGACTGTATAACTCAATATAGAACTGATAAAAAAAAAAGCACCTGAGGATACTCGACACCCACAAATCCATGGGCCCGATGGGATGCACCCCAGAGTGCTGCGTGAGCTGGCGGATATCGTAGCTAAGCCACCCTCCATCATCTTTGAAAGGTCCTAGAGAAAGAGGGAAGTGCCAGAGGACTGAAAGAAAGCCAATGTCACCCCGGTCCTCAAAAAAGGCAAGAAGGAGAGGTCAGGCAGCTATAGGCCGGTGAGCCTAACCTCCATCCCTGGAAAGGTGATGGAGCAGCTCCTCCTGGCTGCTGCCTCCAGGCACATGGAGGAGGAGAAGGTGCTCAGAAGTAGTCAGCATGGATTCACCAAGGGGAAATCATGCCTGACTAACCCGATAGCCTTCTATGATGGCGTGACTGGCTGGACAGATGAAGGCAAAGTGGTGGATGTCCTCTATCTGGATTTCAGCAAGGCCTTTGACACTGTCCCTCATAGCATCCTCCTGGGCAAGCTGCTGATGTGTGGATTAGATGAGCGGACAGTGAGGTGGGTTAGGAATTGGCTGGATGGCAGGGCTCAGAGGGTGGTAATCAGTAGTCCAGAGTCCAGTCCAACTGGAGGCCTGTAGTTAGTGGTGTCCCCCAGGGCTCAGTCCTTGGTCTGGTCCTGTTCAACTTGTTCATTAATGACCTGGATGAAGGGATGGAGTGCTCCCTCAGCAAGTTTGCTGATGACACCAAACTGGGAGGAGTAGCTCATAGCCCTGAGGGCTGCGCTGCCATCCAGAGAGACCCAGACACACTGGACAACTGGGCGATGAGAAACCTCATGAAATTCAGCTCGGGAAAGTGCATGGTCTTTTACCTGGGAAGGAATAACCTCAGACACCTGTACCAGCTAGCGACTTATCTTCTGGAGAGCAACTCTGCAGAGAGGGACCTGGGCGTCATGGTAGACGACAAGTTGATCATGAGGCAGCAGTGTGCCCTCGTGGCCAAGAAGGCCAATGGGATCCTGGGGTGCATTAAGCAGAGCGTCTCCAGCAGGTCGAGGGAGGTGATCCTGCCCCTCTACTCAGCCCTCGTGAGGCTGCACCTCGAGTCCTGTGTGTAGTTCTGGCCTCCCCAGTGCAAGAGGAATGTGGAGCGGCTAGAGAGAGTCCAACGCAGGCTCACAAACATGATTAAGGGCCTGCAACATCTTCCCTATGAGCAAAGGCTCAGAGAGCTGGGCCTGTTCAGCCTGAAGAAAAGTAGGCTGAGAGTGGACCTGATTAATGTGTATAAATACTTCAAGAGAAGGAGTGAGGAGGATGGGGTTGGTCTCTTGGTGGCCAGCGACAGAACTACAGGGAATGGCTGCAAATTGACGCACCAAAAGTTCCACAGGAAATTGTGAAGGAGTTTCTTAACAGTGAGGGTGACAGAGCATTGAAACAGGTTGCCCAGAGAGGTGATGGAGTCTCCTTCTCTGGAGATCTTCCAAACCCGCTTGGACACCACCCTGTTCCACATGCTGTAGGAGACCCTGCATGTGCAGGGGGATTGGATTAGATGACTTTTGGAGGTCTCTTCCAACCTTAAGCATTCTATGATTTTATGATTCTATGATAACTGAAAATTACCACCATTTCAAAGAATCACAGAGTCGCTGAGGTTGCAAGGGGCCTCTAGAGGTAATCTAGTCCACCTGTCAAAGCAGAGTCAGCTGGAGAAGTTTGCCCAGGACCATGCCTGGATGGCCCTGAATATCTCCAAGGCCCTGTGAATATCCCCAAGGATAGAGAATCCATAAAATCCAAAATCTCCTTTTGCAATCTCTACCAGTGTTTCACCACAGTCCCAGTAAAAAAAAAAGAGAGAGAGAGAGAGAAAAAACCTTATTCTTATATTTATACCATTTGTTTGTTTTCCTCCAGTTTGTGTCTGTTGCCTCTTATCCTGTTGCTGCTACCACTGAATAGAGTTTGGCTCTATTTTCTTTACCTCCTCTCCACATCCGTTATTTATTTATGGTCATTGATAAGATCCATCCTCTACCTTCTGGTCTCCAGGCTGAACAGTCCCAGCTCCCTCAGCCTCTCTTCTCATCTCATCTCCTCCAACCCCTTAACAATCTCAGTCGCCCTAAGTAAGTATCAATTTAGTTATGCTAGAACTGAAGCATGTCAAATCACTAGCCACTAATGGAAACAGTGACTACTTTGTCTTAACCAGCAGCTCCAATTATGTCTTATTCCTGAAGAATAAATCTTTAACCATTCTCAATTGGGTAATATGCCCTAATGAATGTAATAGTAAATGACTCCCACAAATGTGGAAGTCGGACATGCACCGCTGACCTAGATAAATAAAGGTACTTCACAGAGGCCTGCTGGACCCAGCTAATTACTGAAATCTCTCCTTGAATGATAAAAAAATTACTATTAGCTCACAAGCTTTTGTTCGTATTAGACTCTTAAAGGACATAATTAATTTTCCTTCCTTCTATTTATTAAAAAGAATGGTTTTCAGAGTCTATGTGCATATATCTTAAAACATTGGAGACTGTGTAAGGAAAATAGCATTGTGGCTATTCATATATATATGTATATGTATATAACACAGTGAAAGGGAAAAAAAAAAAAGTATGAACTCTGTGGTTCGATGCCGAAGATCTAATCTTTTGAGTTCTTTTAGGGTGAGGAAAGAAGGCGGCTTCTGATAAAACTAAATTCTGAACTACAGGGTAGGCTAGCTTACCTCTTTATTTTACTTTGACATGAGAGCATAAAGGATGGGTTCAAAGCAGTGTGGAGCTAGAAGATACAGGACAATGAAAAAATAATGAAGTAAGGATAATCTAAATCTGTGCATTTCAGAAATGTTATGTTTGTTAACAGTAAATAGGAATAGTTAATAGTAAATGGTAGATCAAATATATTGTGGTATGCTTTACACTTTGTACTGTGCATTTAACAGTTGTATTTGTTTGCTATGTCTCTTGATATAGCTAGTCAAGATTTGCATGTTCAGTAAACTGTCAGTTTCAACAATGATAGATTGCAAAGGCTCATATCCATATGTTTCTCATTTATAAATATACAATAATGATGTAATAAAAAAAATTTTAGACTTCTGTACATTGTTAGAAAATCTACCAGCTTGATTGAAAATGTCAAAAAAGATTATCTCAATGTATGCCTAATGTTTGCTTGACAAGACTGTGTTGCAGAAAGGGACAGTATCTCTGTATACAAAGTTACATTCTTTGAAGGTTTCCTTCCTTCCTTCCTTCCTTCCTTCCTTCCTTCCTTCCTTCCTTCCTTCCTTCCTTCCTTCCTTCCTTCCTTCCTTCCTTCCTTCCTTCCTTC
>PTEX01000539.1:0-14110 GCA_003342815.1 Eudromia elegans | reverse complement strand
AAATAGAACAAAGTGAAACGTATACATTTGGAGAATAAGTACTCCCACTTAGCTGTAATCACTACTATTAATTGGTCAGTTTTTTACATAAAAGCAGAGACGGCCATTACCCACACAACCTGGAGCCATTAAAAATGTCAAAGTTAAAGCTCACCCCATTTTAAAGAGGAAAGAGTATGTGAATTTGGGCTTGCAGAGACAATAAAAAGAGATGCACAGTGTTTTGAACTGAGATGTGTCATCCATGAGACTACGCACTCAGGCTTACATTTCTTGATAGTAGGAAAATGCAGATTTACACTGTAATCAGTTGATATATCAGGCTCATGAAGCTCAGAAACAAAGATTTTGGAACGTGAATATCCTAACCATCAAATAAGATAAGGAATCAAAATTGAGTGCATATATTCCACATTGTATCGATTTCTTATGTGATTACTAAGAGACTTCAGTCTCTCCGTGTTGCCAAACGGCGGTTCCGCAGCATTATGTGTGATGCTGCTCGGTGAAAACCCTGACACCTACCCTATATGTATATATGTATATATGTATATATGTATATATGTATATAGTTATGTGTTATGTGGTGCCCTGGGTGTATGGCTGCCTATGGGGCTGCCAATCATCCTGCCCTCTGGATGACCCCAGAGAGGTGGGGCCGGTGTGCTCCTAGGTCTACCCAGGAGTTGCTGGGCAGACTAGGAGCCCTGGGTAATGGCAGCTCCCCCCGCTCTTGCCAAAGGATGCAGCCAATGGTAGGAGTCGGATACATCACCCAATCTGAGCAGGGGGAACCTGCTCGAACGATGCCCTCAACCAATCAGGGGCATCCACAGGATCCGTGCGGACAGCTATATATTCTGATGCATCCCGAAATAAGTTGGAACGTTTGCCATCAACCTCGTTGCCTGTAGTCTGTGTGTTCCTGCGTGTGTGTGAAGGGCCGCAACTGGTGTGTGCGTGTGTAACCGTGAGATTGATTGCATCCATGTCCCCTGCTTTCCCCTTCCTGGCACGGTCCTCTGGCGTGAGCATGTCATCGGTGACAAGCGTGAGGTGCAGTGTGGTCGGCATGCTGGCTGCATCCCATACCCGTTTGGTCGCTGACAAGAGGTGACCCTGACGTGATACACACCGGAGAACACGTCGGTGGGTAAGAGCGGAGAGAGTTTGGGAGGTGGACGGGATTCCATTCTCTCATGAAAGGGAGTTTGGCGGGGGTCAGTTTAACCTACCTTTTCAAGAACGGGTTTGTGGCAGTGGAGCCGACCTGCCACTGTCAAAGGATTCATTTAAGGGTATTCAGGGGTGGGGGAATACTTACCTCTCAAGGGGTATGGCTATACTCCAGGGGAGGGCGGCCGTAGCCAGTCGGGTTCGGGCACAGGGGGCCAGGGGCCACAATCCAAGAAGCATGTCTGCGGGGGCCACTACTCGCTAGTTGAGTTTAAGAATACCGCGCATATATTCTTTTAATTAATAGAGATAGTGGGAGCTGAGACTTCCAAAGGTAAAGATGAGGGTCTTGCCCATCTTGAGACCCTCCTAAAGAAAAAAGGGATCACAGTGCCCCAACTGAAAAAAATGGTCAACTTTGGCCGTAGAAACAGCTATTTTAACAAACAAGGATCTTTATTTAACCAAATAGAGTGGGAGGGTCTAAAAAAGATCCTGCTAGACCCAAGTACAAAGGGCCCTAAAGTGTACTCACACTCACATCATTACTCACATCTTAAAAGTATTAAGATATTGGCTCAGTGCGGCCGAGTGGGCTGTGGAGTTCTTAAACGATAAATCGTGGCCGTGGCCGCTGCAAACCTGGGCAGAGAGGGACTTATTGTCTCGGGGGAGGAATACATCTCAGTCCACTCCACGGGAGGCTGGAAAACAGTTTGGGGAGGCCAGTCCTCATCACAACCAGTGGTGACCATCTTGATGGTGTGCCAGAAGATGGAGACAGCGGATATCTCGCAACCTGCGTCAGCTCTGCCTCCATCTGGACAACCACTATTCCTGGTGGCGCCGCCTTCAGCCATGCCTCCGCTATCATTGGGATCGGTGGGGGGGGCGGGGAGGGAGGGGGAGGTCGGGGTGGTGCCCCGCCTCAGGGGGAGGAGCCTGGGGCAGGTTCATCTGGGCCTGCCAGGAACACTCGGTGGTGTCAGCTGATGGATTGGGCAGAGCTGGCCAAACAGGCCATAGAAGGGGGGGACACCGTTGCCAGGGAGACGATCTCCACATTTGCTCTGCCAGTTTTCTATGATTTAGACAATCAGGGGTTTACCCGCGGAACATTGAGACCGTTCGACTGGAAGCTCCTTTCCCAGCTGAAAGTCAACGAGAGCAGGATTGAAGGGGAACCGGCACAGCAAATGATTGGATACATCTTCTCGAGCTCAATATTATGTCCGGAAGACATAAAAAATTTAATGAGATTGATCTTAAAACCCTCTCAGTTCATCCTATGGCAGACCACCTGGCAAAGGTTTTGTGAAATATCAGAAGCCAAGCCCTGACAAACGGGAGATCCACTCTTCGGAGTGACGGCTCAACAGTTATTGGGGGTGGACAATTCTCTACTACAGGCATGCAATTACAACTAGGCCCTGAAACAAATTTAGAGGACATAAGAGTTGCCAAGGAGGCCCTAGGTGCAGCAAAATTTGAACCAGGCGATCCATCATATGCTTCTATCAAACAGAAACACGATGAGCCTTTTTCCAATTTTGTTGACAGGCTGGTGGATGCAATGCGCAGGGCTGACATTCTCGAAATTATGAAGGGTACTTTAGCAAGGCAACTCACTCTGGAGAATTGTAATAAAGAGACTAGAAATATTTTGGTCACCCTCTCAGCCACAGCATCGCTGGAGGAAATGTTAGAGTGTATGGCCCGTGTGCCTGTGGGCCCACAGACCATGTTAATTAAAATGCTCCAGGATATGAGCAGAACTAATCAGGAAGGGCAGGAGCAGATCTATGCTGCTATGGTCGATCAAAATGAGAATCAGGGACGAGCCTTTGCAGCTCTAGCTGGTCAGTTCAGTAAGATGAGGAAGAGTCAAGCACAAGTGCTTGCTGCACTGGCTCTCCTGTCCCTGCCTAGGGACAGAAGGAACCAAAATCCAAATTTTAAAGAAAGGTGTTACGATTGCGGTAAAGTAGGGCTTTTTGCCTGAACTTGCTGGGTTCGTAATGAACAATGGATGGGAAAATGAAACCAGCTGCCAAAAAACGGTGAGCGGAGTGCACCTTAAAGGAGCCACACTCAGATAAAAGTACCTACATTTGTAACAACATCGAGTTGTCGGCGCCCCCCACACCTGTGCAAGAAGGTATGGGTTCATGCCCAGATGAGCCCGAAGTCAACGTGCCTTCTGCTCCGTTAGAGTCAAAGGACATGGACTTGGCTCAACGCCAGGATATGCTAGGACATGTAGATTTGTCGTCTTGCAACTTAGCCGGTAAGGAAGCCATGGAAATGGCTTCCCTTTCAAAGCCAGGAGAGATAAGTTTAAGAACATCACATCCAGTAACCTTAATTGATGCTGCACTAGCGATGATGTCGGCCGTCATTGAGAGGAGCTGTAACAGATTTCCATCTGCAAGTAATGGGGGGGACACAGCCCTACTAACAGGACTATCTGGAAGAGCCATCAAAGGGCTCAATATTCTGCCAGAAATGATAGAGATGCAAAACAAAAGGTCAGTGCAGGTGACCGTGCAAACAGACTACCCTCTGGTATCTATACCTGAGAGTAGTAAGATTGCTCGGTTGATCCCTGCGAGCAAACTGATGGGGGACTCTAGCCTGAAAGCAGAGGCTCAATCTATTGAGCCTGTAGATTCAAAGGCCTTTTTTACAGTTTCCATGGAAAGGAGAACCCTTGTAGATGTAAAATTCAAAATGGGAAGTGAGTCCCTCAGGACAAAAGCCTTATTGGATACTGGAGCCGATCTATCCATCATTTTGGAGAAGATCTGGCCAAAAAATTGGCGTTGTGTTAAGACTGCCCAAGGAGTCGAGGGGGTCGGGGGCAGAACCAAGGTAAAAAGAAGTGCCTCGAGCATTCTAGTTTCCATCGAAGACGAAATTGTTCCTGCTGTTGTTACCATTCTGGCACTCCCAGAAGGAGTCAATGCCCTCATTGGCAGGGATATTTTGGACCAACTCATTGCGGTGCTTATGATGGGTGGAGCACAATTAGCCGAGCCTGGGAACTCGAGAGCATCTTCCACCGTGTTTGACCCAGGTGGTGGTCCAAAAAAGGGGTGCAGCTTGTCAGCAGGACAATAAGTAATTAATAAGTGCACTGTTCCAGTGCAAAAAGAAAAGGGGGAGAGCAAGGGAAGTGGGTTAATAATAAGATTTGAGCATGTGTTCATATTTACTTTAATAGGTATCCGTGGAGTTCCCTGCCGCATCATGTGGCTGTTATTGCTACTACCTCTAAAGCTGGCCATCCCAGCGGAAAGTATCCAACAGGTGGAAGAAAGGCAAAATGCATGGGTATCCTGGGCGAATCCATCTGGAAATCAAGACTTTTGCCTATCCATGGCTTCAGTGTCAAATCCTTTCCTTACATACTTATTGGGTAAGCCAGGGTTTGATGAAAGGAAATTCAGGGAAATGAGCAATGGGAGTTGTACTAACGCTACAAGTGCCTCTAAATGTGCGGTTAATCTTATCAAGGGGCTAAATGTCGCCCTCCCTTGGGATCCACCTGAGCTTAAATTGATAGTCACAAGCCTTTGGCAACTCATCTCAGAACTGGACCCAGACGTGTTTTGTATTCGGGGATAAATATTTTAGCCATTGGGGAAGATCAAACCTCCTCATTCGAACATCTCCTGAGGATGTGGTTGATTTGTCCCCCCACCCGAAATTTGACTTCAATACCCCAGATGGTTTTCGCGGGGCTAACGGTTCTGTTTTAAACCATGGCCGCGGCCCCTTCGCCTTAGGGGCATACGGTGTGGATTTGTCCACTATAATTCCCTTTTTATGGAATAATCATTTGGCAAAGGCTTTGCTGGAAGGCATCTTTCTGATCTATGGGGATAGGACCTGGCCTGGAGTGCCCCAATATGCTTACGGAGGGCCATGTTACCTCGGCCAGTTATCGATGTTGACGTCCATTTGCATGAGGGCAGAGTTAAGAAGAAATAAAAGGGCTATTGAATTGACCCCGGATTGTGACGAACAAGTTTGCCTATTCTCCACAGGCTCCCAGGTGGCTTTATCTATATTTGTGCCCAGGGCTGCTGCAGGAGCCACATTAAAAGGGCTCTCCCTTCTGGCCTGCTGGACGGAGAGGCAAGCGAACGTGACTGCTGAGGTCCTGAAGAAGCTCCTCTAGGGCAGCCTCAAGCATGCCCTCCTGCAGGACCGTGCAGCTATCGATTTTTTGCTGCTAGTGCAGGGTCACGGTTGTCAAGAATTCGAGGGCCTTTGTCGCTTCAATCTCTCGGATCATAGTGAATCTATTCACAAACAATTAGAGTGGTTGAAAAACCACACACGAAAAATCATACAGAGTCAAAGCCCAATAGATGAATGGTTTCAATCTCATTTTGAGTCGCTTCCAGGGTGGGCTACAGGATTGGTTAAAGAAGGATTAAGATTTTCAGTGATTTTGCTGCCGATTTTTTGCCTTGTGGCAAGCCGCTGCGTGATATCCAATACACGGAAACTAGCCGATGAAGTCTTGCTCGTTCAGAAGGGCAGTAAAAGCCCTAGTTTCGGGCAGAAACATTTGCTTGGGGAGAACAATTTTGAATATGTAATTGTAGATTGAGACCTTAAACTAGGAAACTGTCAATGAAAACATGTTACATAGTTACCATAGTTATGGTTATATCGTTGCCTATTGTGACATCCTGGAGTTCCACCCAAGGTGGTGCTGGGACCCAGTGAATTCTTGAGTATGCAAACTTTTGTAAAATTCCTGTAATGAATGCTGTATTTACCTTGTCAAGTTCTTATGAATGTGAACTCTGAAGCCGATGTTTACCTCCAAGGAAGCTAATGGCAGTGCGTAAACAGTTGCAGTTATGTTGCAACCTCATTGCCATGTTCCTTGGAGCTACAATTCAGCGTGCTTCAAGATGAAACCACCTGAAAGAGTAAAAAGAAACCTTACCGGATCTGGACCTGTTTGCCTGGACTGAAGGACTTATGTGTTGATCTCCAGACCTTTTATTTGAATCACGACAAAGGACCAAGGATTGTTTTTCATGGACTTTTTTTTCAGACCTTTTCAAACCGATTCACGGACTTTTGCTTTTGTAAAGGCTAGCTGACAGGGTTTTCACTGAGCAAAAAGAAAAGGGAGATTTGTTGTGGAACGGCAGTTCCGCAGCGTTATGTGTGATGCTGCTCAGTGAAAACCCTGACAGCTATCCTGTATGTATATATGCATATAGTTATGTGTTATGGGGTCCCTTGGGTGTGTATGACTGCCCATGGGGCTGCCAATCATCTTGCCCTCTGGATGACTCCAGCGAGGTGGGGGCCGGTGTGCTCCTAGGTCTACTCAGGAGTTGCTGAGCAGACTAGGAGCCCCAGCCAATGGCAGCTCCCCCCGCTCTTGCCAAAGGACGCGGCCAATCGTAGGAGTCGGATACACTCCTGTTGGAGGACAACAGACCTCCTGGTTATTTTTGATGCACAGGAAAAACCAAGCAGAAATCCTGCCTCTATATATGTATGTAGTTGTATAGTAGTTGTTGGGGCTATGGGGATGTATAGGGCTGCTAGCTGTCAATCACCCTGAACTCTGGTGACCCCTGAGATCTGGGGGCTGGAGTGCTCCTGGGTCTGACCAGCTCTTGCTGGGCAGACCAGGAGCCTCTGGCCAATGGTGGCCCAAGGATCTCCTGCCGTTGGGGGCCAGCCAATGATGGTGAGGATCCTGAACCCTCCAACCAGAACGGGCTGGGTCATTGGGTGATCCGCCACCACCAATCAGGGGTTACAGAGTGGCCTACCACTGCCAATCAGGGATGCCGGAGTGGTTTAGCTTCTTTATATAATCCCGTGTGCCCCAGATTAAAGTTGGGCATTCTGCCACCAACCTCTGTGTGTGTGAAATCCTTGTCTGTGTGTGCGTGAGTGTTGCAGGCCTGCGGTTGGAGTGTGAGTGTGGTAGCAGGGTTGGTTGACGGATGCCCCCCGCTCTCGGGTCAGTCCTCGGCTCGGAGCCCCGATAGCACCGCCCCACCCCGATCTCCAACAGCGTGACATCTCTTGATGGAGGGGCCTGGTGTTGTCAGGCCGGCAGGCGGCAGCAGCGGACATCTAGCTGCTGAGGATCCCGACACACCACCCAATCTGTGCAGGGGGAACCTGCTCGAACGATGCCCTCAACCAATCAGGGGCATCCACAGGAGCATGGACAGCTATATATTCTGATGCATCCCGAAATAAAGTTGGACCGTTTGCCATCAACCTCGCTGCCTGTAGTCTGTGTGTTCCTGCATGTGTGCAAAGGGCCCGTGATTGGTGTGTGCATGTGTAACTGTGAGATTGATTGCATCCGCGTCCCCTGCTCTCCCCTTCCCAGCATGGTCCTCCGGCGCGAGCACGTCATTGGTGACGAGCGTGAGGTGCAGTGCAGTCGGCATGCCGGCCGCATCCCATACCCGTTTGGTTGCTGACATCTCAGTTGATGTCAGTGTCGCCCTGGCACCTCTTGGTTTTAATACCAGTGTAATTTGCTACAGTTCCTGATCTCTACGATACGAAACAGACATAACTGCACAGAGTCCTAAGTACATGTTTTCAGATTTCAGGGACAGGATTGATTATAGCAGTAACTCAAAACAAGTAATTTAAAAATGCTGTATAAATAGAAAAGTTGTCATTGGTATGTTTCCTATTTCAGGCGAGAAAGAAACTACATGTAGCATTGATGACTGACTTCGATTTACTTCAGCTCCTCAGGATCAGAACAGGCCTAAAACCTGGAAGAGGTTTCTATCAACATAATGTCACTAAAACAGAGGATAATTTTGGCACATGCTAGTGATGGTCCCCTCCTGTCTGGGTTATAGAAGTAATGTGTCTTTTCACAAAATAATGTACAAACTGAACATGGCTTCTGCTCACAAGGGAAAGAGAAGTACCTTGGTGTTTCCCCACAGCATTCTAAGGTTCCTAAATCACATCACTTTACTTTTAATTTTCAAGAAATGAAATATTTATTCTCTTTGGTCTTACAATTCTCATTTAGCCTCTAAATGTATTTTATGAAAATACAAAAGGAAGATCTCACAAGACTTCAGTCGATGTTACGTCTTCAGGATAAGTGTCTTTACTTTGGCTGCTTTGAGAAGTCTAAGAAGCCTTTGAGAAGCATTGCTAAACAGATCCCCATCAGATGAGGATGTTGTACTTGTATCAGTAAAGGGTTCATAATAAGATTCTTATTGAAAACTCAACTGTGTGTCTGCATGGTTCGGGATTGCACAGTCTAAGCCCTGGCAGTCACCTTCACCTTATGTATATATTTGTATATAGTTCTATACCTGTATATAGTTAGTGGGCATTCGGTACATATGGCTGGCAGCGTAAGGTCAGACAGCAGTCAAGCAACAGGCTGACCTCTGGATAACCTTTATGAGGTAGGGGCCCGCGAGGGCCCAGAACAGGTCTAGAATCTCCGGGCAGAGAGAACGCTCCAGCCAATGAGGATATCTGTAAGGAATGTCTGATGCTCTAGCCTATAGGATTGTCTGATGCTCTAACCAATGAGGGATTAGCGAAGGTGCTGGAATCATGGGACTGTTCAATGACTGCCAGAGCTATCTGTGGCAGCTATATATACTGTTGTGCCCCGCATTAAAGTTGGAAGATTTGCAACATCGCTCCTGTGCGTGGGTGTGTGTGTCTGTGCACGTTTGTGCAGGGAGTGGATTTGCAGCTTCTCCCCTGTGCTGCCCCTGCGTGACCGCCCGAGTCAGCCCTGACCCTCTTGACGTTGTCACCGGACTGAACTGACGGACCGGACTGGGCCGACTGCCATCCCCCACACTCAACGTGTAATACATTGTTCTAAAATAGTTATAAAAGTACTATCACAACACTGAGCACAGGCCACAACAAGAAAGGTGAAAGTCAGAAATTATTTTTTGTTGCAGGACACGGTCCGGCAATATCCCTCCTTAAGGAATGCATGGGATGGGATTGGAATCAGCAGCCCAATCTGTATATATGTAATTATTGTAAATAGTTTGGGGGACATTTGCAGGGAAAATGTAGCTTGGGGTGATGGGGGTAGGGTGGCCCTGGGTTGCTTAGCAACCCTGGAGCCCACCTATGGAGGACAAGGATTCTCCCGCTGGTGGGAAGCTATTGCTGGGCGGAGGAATCAGGGTCACCCCCAATTAGGGACCCCCATGAGTGGCACCACCTGGGGAGGGCCAATGAGGGGCCGCGGGGTGGCCAACCCACAGCCAATCGTTTCCCCTCCCATGTAACCCTAAGTGTATAAATCCCCACTCCCCCATACAATAAATGGTTGTGTTGGCAGTTTCATCTCGTGTTCATAAGTTTCTCTTGGTGTGTGATACATAAGGCCTGTGTGCGTGGTGTGTGTGAGGCCCACAACCCCGGCCCTTACCTTTCATCCCTCTGGGTCGGGTCCACCGTCCTTCTGCGCTCATGGCCCCCACGATACTTACCTTCAGTGGGCCGACGGAGGGCCAGGTCCACGGCCAGTTGCAGTCCCACTACTGGGTGCCTGTGGCTGGGCTGAAGGGAAATCTCCGCAATTTTTACTGCAACGTATTAAAATACAAAAGCATCTATGGGGCTAGAAATCAATTGCAAGCAATCAGCCAGATCTTAGTTGTTATTAATTCAGCAACTCATTCTTCCCAACATATGCAGAGCTAAATTAGAAAGATATTTCAACACAGTCAAGATCACATTTTAAGAAGTTTATGTTAATTAGTAGGATCCTTAGTTGACAACTTTTGCTAACTGAAAAGCTTAATTTCATCTCTAGAGATAAAAAATAATTTGCATATTTTCATTCTCTTTAATACATGTTTGCAAAATATGGAGTATTGTAGCATTTCTAAATTAGAGTCTGTTTTTCATTACTGCTTTCAGAAAAAGAGTCAAAGCAATGTAGTTGGAAGAGTTTTGTTGTTGCACTTTGTCAGGATTTTTCCTTACCAAAATCATAAAATTTACAGTAAACTTTGAGGTAGCAGCAATGGGTTTACAGTGATCAACAAGTAAGTTCATACTCTTCCATAGTACTTGTGATTGGTCACTGTGATTATTTGGATCTTAGAAACAATACAGTTATTATACAAATACCCAATCAGAGGCTATTAACTTCTACTCTAGTGGAATAAATCAGGATTTTTAAGTCTTTGCTTTTTGAAGTTTGCTTATTTCCAAAATTGAAATTATGTTTTCATGCTAAATATCTCTCAATTCTGCATGAACAGTACAATGGAGAAAATAAACAAAAATGTGAATTTTCACTGAGATCACAGGTAATGGCATAATTTTGAACCAAGGAAAGTAAAAAGAAAAACAGACAAAAAAGAACTTCATTCCCATTTTTATGTTATGTCAGTTTTGACAATGAATTATTTTACTGGGAGCGGACGTGCATCCCTTGCATCTCCATCCTAGAGAGAGAGCTGGCTAAGTGAAGGTATCTTGTTGGATGAGACCAAGAACCGCTCCAACACTGGTGAGAGCTGCTGTAAAGGAGGCTGGAAGTGAGGGGATGCCCTCCATGTCCACAGCTGCACCCATGGGTGAGATGTGGATAGGCAGGTGTATGCTACCTGCTTTTCATAGCACAAGAAAATTGTGAACCAGGAAAGGGGAATTTAAAAGCTGTGATTAACTGTGATCCCTACCTTTTACTACCCCTCCCCACCATCCCCTTGAAAAAAAAGGGTTGTTCCTTCCACAAAACACCCTGCAGATTACTGCAGTGAACTACAGCACAACCCTAGTGAGTTAAGTGGAAATCAGGAGAGCAGGGTAACATCACCTAGATATTATTAATAAAAGCTAGTTGCTTTTATTTTTGCTAGTGTTCAGGGACGGCAGGCAAAAATTATTCATAGCTATCTGTACTCATGAGGAGCAAAGATTAATCAACCCTCTCTTGATAGGCAAAACCATTCTGAAATGTAGCCCTGTAGTAGCCAGCCCAGGAGGAAGACCCACACTGCCCTTCAACCTGCTCAGCTGTGCACGCAGACTCAAGGCTCAGGCTACCACAACTCCGTCACCAGATGGATCCCAGGGAAAATCCACAGCTAGAGAGTCACAGCGGGAGGGCCGGAGGGAGATGGGGTGAGGGAGACACAACCAGGAAGATCGAAGGGGGAGCTTCTGCACAATCACGCCCCACACTCGCRCAGCACTCACACAGAGACACCAAACGAGACGGCGGGTGATCATCCGACAGAAGCCATTTATTAACGAAGGATTCAACATTTATAACTTTGTGGGCAATTTCAGAGGAAATGATTGGGTGAACCGAGGGGAGGTGGATTGAGGGGATAGGATGGGAGAGATTCCCAYGCCTGGGATTGSTCTGAGGGGTTTGAGGGACAGTAACAGGTGTAAGGAAGGGARGGGGAGCAAACCTTCTAGAACATACTTAAATCTCRGAAAGTCACTATGASCGACTAGRACATTCTRTAATCAGGGGGACACAATCGACGAATCAGGGACAAGGTTCCCATAGGAGAAATAAACCGGGGGAAAGCGATGGGGGAAAACCAGGGGCCCTGCCTTGAGCATAGCGGGGGCGTATGCCGCCTGCAACATAGCCCGTAATCATGCGAATCTTTACAGCTCTCCAAAACCTATTTTGGTGAATATGTACCAACTTTTGACCAGGCAGTACAATTCAGCACCTACTCCTTTGTTGCCAGATTTGTGACAGCTTTAGTTGACACGTATTAGGCCAGCTGAATGTAGTATGATGGCTGCACAGTTTGACACAAAAAATCACACCGAATCACAGAATGGGTGAGGTTTGAGGGGACCTCTGGAGATTATCTAGTACAACCATCATGCCCAAGCAGGGAGCCCTATGGCACAGGGAGCATATGGCACAGGGTGGCATCCAGGAGAGTTTGGAAGATCTCCAGAGAAGGACATTAACACCTTGTCTTTTAGGAATTTCCAATGGACAGGCCCACGATACTTTTGTATTACCCTAGGTGTAAACATTCTAATGAGGGAAGGAGCTTCCTGTCACTTTGTAGAAGGTTTGCTCTGTACATGTGAGGGGGGAAAGAGTAAGGAGAAAAAAAAAAAGAGCAGGAGTTGGCACACTGCGTGAAAAGATTAAGACACCTGATCATATGAGGTTCTTGGTCTCAACAAAATCAAACATTGAAGCATTAGAGAATGAGAACTGCATGTTTCTTAACACTTGTGGTTATTTGACTTTGAATGTGCTGGTCATCAAATAAGTTTAAATCAAAGTAGATCACATTCTGTATTGCTATGACTGCAGTCCAAACAGGAGAAAGAAAAAGGTCAAAAAAGTTCTAGTGCAATAGTGAGAAATATCATGGGAGATGGAGATCTGAATTTAGGACGTTTCCAAAGATTTCAAGGTGGAATCTATATTAAAATAGCAGTTGAAGTACAGATGTGGAGGTATCCTTCAATAACCAAGTAGTTTCCTTCTTCAAAAAAATGAATTAATGCCAGGCTTTAGTGACGGAATTTCTTTTTCATTTCTTACCAGAAAAGGACAAACATCCTCTTAAAAACCATGCCTTCTGGCAGGTAGGAAATTTATGCTACTTTTTTTTGTTGAAAAAGCTCCATAATATTGTTGCAGTCCTGACGGATTGGTTTTGGGATTGCGTGGCGAAAACCAAGGCAGGCACCCTATGTGTACATATGTAAATATTGTACATAGTTGGGGCACTTGGGCTGTGTAGTGGTCTCAGGGCTGTCAATCACCCTGCCCTACAGTGACCCCAGAGGAGTTGGGGCCAGAATGCTCCTAGCCCTGTCCAGCTGTTGCTGGGCAAGCTAGGAGCCTCCGGCCAATGGCATCCCTGCGTCTTCCTGCCAGTTGGTGTGGCCAATAGCAGCTGGGATCCAAAGCCACCCAATCCTGGAGGGGAGAAGCACATAGAAGGGTGCTTCCCACCAATCAGGGATGCCCATGGCAGCCACAGGCATCTATATAGTCCTGCATGCCCCAGAATAAAGCTGGACTCTTTGCCACCAACCTCTCGTGTGTGGAGCCTCCATACCTGTGTGCGTGTGCTGTGTGCGTGTGATATGCTTGCAGTGTGAGTGTTGCAGAGGGGTTGGTTGGCGGAGTGTCCCTCGCTCTCTCCCGGTCTGCGGCTCGGAACCCCGGCACGGCCCCAGTGTCTCCTGCAGTGATTTGTCATCCTTTGCTGGAGAGCCGGCATTGCAGTGCCAGCAAGCGGCAGGAGCTGGGGCTCACTGCTCCGGGAACAACCCGTCTCACCGCAGAATGTGTTCATATCTTTGTAAGCATGTTATAGGTAGAATACTTTCAATATTTTAAGGTTGAAATGTTTTCTGAAATGTCTTTCCACTATCTTTCTAACCTAAGTATGCTTACAAACCACTTTAAATGTAAAGGAAAGATATGAGAGAAGAAGACTAGCTTCTCCCTTTCCATTTGAGAAAGAAATATGCAGGTCAAGTAGGCAAATCTTCATTCACACACAAAGCATCACAGAATGACTGAAGTTGAAAGGAACCTACAGAAATTATCTATTTCAGCCAAATTATGAATGCAGTATTTATTATGAATGCTTTTATTATGAATGCTGCATATACTGCAACTAACTTGTCAGGATGGTGTATACACAGCAGAAGATAGATGCTCTTTTAGGACATTCAATCTCTTTACAAGAGGAGGAGACTCCTTCATTAATTACCATGTTCCATATCACTTCCCACTATGAATTTCTAGGACTGAAAATTGTTTTGCTGAAAAATGAAAAGATGCTGTGATTGGTTTTCACCTGGTTTTCTCACCTATCTCATTTCCTGTGGGGAATTTTTGATTCTCTGTCTTACTTTAAAGACTGATTGCTCACTGTGACTGAAAGTGGTACAG
>PTEX01000538.1:97387-113095 GCA_003342815.1 Eudromia elegans | reverse complement strand
TTTGTGGCCCCCGATGCCGGCGTTCAGGTAGGCGATGTTGACACCTGCGGGGGGGGGGGACACGAGCGCCGCTGGGGTCTCCTATGAGCTGCAGCGGCACCCACGCCCCCCCCTTGGGTCCCCTCTGTCCCCCCCACGGAACCTCCTCCTCCCCAGGGGCTTGCATGGAGGGAGGATCCGGCCACGAGGGTCTCCCGCTCCGGAGGGCACTTTCCCGTCACCATCCAGGGACGCGGCGGCCGCTGATCCCGCCCCCCCCCACCCCTTCCCCATTCCCGCTGCTCCCGGGAAGCGGGACTTACCTGGCATGCCGAGGAGCCCCCCCGCCACGGAGAGCTGGGGCGCCTGGGCAAAGTTGGAGAGCATGGAGCGGGCCGAGGTGGGRAGGCCGCGCTGGAGGGTGCTCTGGGGCTGCGGCGCCTGCGGAGGGGCACCAAGAGCCGGTGAACGGGACGCGGCGCCGGGCTCCGGGCGCTCAAACCCCGCCGGTCGGGAGCCAGGGAGGCACCCGGGTTCCGGGCGTTCGCTGGGGACGTGGGGGATGATCCCCAGAGCTCCGGCACAGGCTGCCGCGGAGCGAGGGATCCTCGGGGGCCTTTGCCCAGGAGGTGGGAATGGCGTTTGCTTTGCTGCCACCAAGGAATGTGGTCCCGGGCCAAGCAGCCCCTGGGATAGCCGGGGCACAGCAGGGAACAACGGGAAGGCAGGAATAGGGGCAAGGAGGCAGCGATAGCACCGGGCCGAACGCATTGCCCCGAGGAGCCCTCGCTCGAGGACTAGGGTTGAAAGCAACCCCAAAACGCAGAGGAAAAAGCAAAATGCTCCAAGGGCAGCTGGCCCCAGAGGCTGCTCTGGCTCCTCTCGCAGCACTTCCATGTGCTCCGCGCGCGGGGCCGGCCGGAGCTGCTCACCTGCCGGAGCGTGTGGTGCCGCATGATGTTCTCCTGCTTGCTGACGCTGGAGACGGCGGGAGCGGCCGTGGGCGACAGGGCCGCCTGCTGCTGTAGCCTCTGCTCGATCTCCTGCGGGGAGGGAGGCAGGTGAGGGGCCGCGGCTCCCCCCTCCCCGCGYCSCGCCCGGGGCCTCGCTACCCGCGGAGCGCCCGGCGGCTCCTCCGCGCTCTCCCTGCCATCGTGCTCCTCGTGCCCGCGCTCCCTCTACGACCAGCCCCACGACGACGGCTCTTGCTCGCTTCCCGTTCTCCTCCGCGTTCAGTTTTCCCAGTTCACAACAGGTCGCTGTGGTTTATTCCTGCGCTATCCCAGGGCCTGTGGGTACCCTCTCCAATGCCCATCTATTCAGACTTCCCTTGGCCCAAAGGCAGCGAGCGGTTAAGCGACTTCCCAAGGCGCTCCGGGGAGCCCTGGCAGAAGCAGGAACAGAAGCCAGCTGTCCTGACTCAGCCCGCAACCCACTCCGCCTCCCACTGCTGCCAAGGGAAGGATTACAAACCCAGCGGGAAAAGGAACGGGGCGGCCGCTCGAGCTTTACGTGCCGGACAGCCCCGGCGGGGAACCAAAACTCCTCCGGGAAGGTAACGGAGCCCTTCGTTTGGGCTCCAAAGCTTGGAGAGGAAGGGAGGGAAGGGAGCAGCAGGTCCAGGAGCCACGTTGGGGCTGGCTCCTCGGGGSGGCGGCGCGCTTGCCTGCTCCTGCTGCAAGGCCTTCACGAAGGCGTTCTTGAGCCGGTTGGTGTGCTCGGCCTTGAGCGCTTTCTTCTGGTTGGACGTCATGCACTGCTCGCACAGGATCTTGCCGTTCTTCTCCTGCTTCCAGTGCGGGGTGAAGTCGGTGCGGCACTGGGCGCACACGAAGGGCTCCACGCGCAGCAGCGCCGCGCAGCTCTTCCCTGCAAGGCGCCGCAGCGGCAGGAGGTGAGGCCGACGGGCGGCACGGGGGCCCGCGCCGCGGAGCGCCGCGCCGGTGAACGAGCCGCCATGGCGGAGCTCCGGGGCGGAACGCTCTGCCCTCCCGCGAATCCCTGGGGAATCTGCACAGCCAAATTCCTACCACTTGGCCACCGGCTGCTTTTCCCAGTCCCATAGCAGTGTGCAGCAAGCAGGCTGCTCAATCCGCACCCCTTCCACAGGGATGGAGGATCCCGGGCCATCCYGGCTCCGCAGGGCTCCCGTGGTTTTTGCGTTCCCGCTCGGGAAGCGCGAGCGGGAGCTGCCGAAGCACCTGGGAAGGGCAGCTCCCGCTCGGCAYGCTGTGCCGGCCCTGGCTCTGCCTGGCAGGGTCCCCTGTGTGCAGCTGAAGGAGCCGGAGCTCCGCACCGGCACGTGGGCTCCGCACCGGCACGGAGGTGCCCRTGCTCCGAGACCAGGATAAAAAGGCATCAGGGAGCAGCGCAGGGCCTAAAACCACCCCAGAGCCCGGACAGCAGGCTGGCAAAGACGGAATTCAAGAGCCACGGCAGGAGATGGCGGTGCCAGGAGCGCGAGCGGCGACGTGACAGCAGGGCCACGCGGGGCGTGGGCAGCGGAGCACCCGCCGCCGCTTACCTTGGCTGTCGATAACACTTTGTACCACCTCCTCCAGCCCCACCATGTAGATGAACTCGCTGTTGGCTGCGCTGGGCAAGAAGTGGAGCAGGGGGGCAGGCGGCTTCGGCGGGGGGATCTCCAGCAGCGTCTTCTCCAGCTGCTTGCGCAGGGCGAGCTTGGCGGCCGCCTGCGAGTTGGCGGCGTCGTTGAGAGCACTGGGGCTGGGGAGCGGAGACGACACCCTGTTCACAGTGCCGGGCTGGATGTGAGAGGCAAGATTCATATAGATGGCTGAAGACGACGTACGCTGGCAAGGAACAGAAGAACTTGATTGCTGCGGAGGAAGGGGAGAGGAGCGTTAACGTGGGGCTGATATCCAGGCCAGCACAGGCACTTGTGCTCGCATTGTCGCTAATGAGGGCTGAGGCACCAGAGCAGCTCGGAGAGGCCAGACGGCCTCCGTGCAACCCTCCCACCGGCTCTGAACGCTAAAGGGATCTAGGGAGGTAAGAGGCAAGCTGGACCCAGGCTCGGCCTCTGCACTAAAGCCAACGGCAGGAGGGTGAGGAACTGGCAGGAGGGTGAGGAACTTGCAGGAGAGTCCGGCAGTCGGGGAGCGCTCCGAGCTCAGCGGCAGCAGCGAGCCCGTGATTCACTCGCTGGCACCATTGCTCACTGTCAAGTTATGCTCCTCCACCTTTTGCTTCGCTGATCTGGCAGGCGCCCAAGCAGCATCCCCGCTGCCAGCTGGTGTCCATCCCCTCCCACACAGGTGCTCGGAGCCTGCCAATTCCCTCCTCTCGCAGCTCCAGGAGCTCTCTCCGCGTCCTCCGATCGCTCGGATCCTCCGGCTTCTCGGGCATGCGACAGCAACAAAGCACAAAGGCTTCTGCTGACCTGGCCCCGTCCACGGTCCTCTGTGAAACGAAGCCAGCAGCCCACAGCTCCTCACGGCCAGGGAGGCCACTGCCACCAGCCTCTGGCACTCCCTGCCTGCTCCTAGGGGTAGGAACCTCAGCGCAGGCTAAGGGGAAAAGCCCAAAGCGATTCAGCATCAATTAGCGAGGCTGAGGCGACAATCTCACGGTGCTGGAGAATAACTTGGGAAGGATTAATAGCAGGTTGTGGTGGTGGGGAAACCTGGCCGAGGAAAACGCTGCTAATGCTCCGCTGGTGGGGAGAGAGAGGCAGGCAAACAACTGGTCATCTCATGTAGGTGCAGGCAAAATAACGGCAGAGCTGATGGAGGCATGATGTGAATTTAAAGAAAAAGATGATAAATTAGCACCARCAAGCTTAAAAGGAAGAGCTGGAGCTGTCATTACTGAGCTATTACTGACTACACACCTACAGAAAGRGCGACCAGACCTTCTCACAACTCTCCCCCGGCTTCACTAGGGTCTTCAGGGCTGTCACTGTGTCTGGAGCACAGTCCTGCGTTTGGTTTTGATCAACAGTCGTTCTGGTAGCTGGCAGCTCCACAATAAGAACTTCTTCATTATTTATTGTTCCATTCTTTCATGCAGGTCAAGGGGCGTATGTCTCTGTTCGGGCTTCAGATGCACTCACATCCACAAGCTTCGTGATAGCGTCTTCCTTCCGAGTGCTGAGTGTCTCCGTGGGATTAATCGGACCCATAGGGCACTTGTGCTTCTCCTTTCTCACTAACCCATTAGGCAACTAAGCCCCAAACTGGCAACAGAGGAGTTAGTTACCTACCGGTTGGTAGTTGATGGCTGGATTCATGCTTGGAGTTGTAGTGCGGATGAGGCCAGGTTTAGGAGGAACGCGCTGCCCTTGGAGCTGGGCAGGGTTTGGAGCAATCACACGCTGCGACATCAGCATGTGGGGCAGAGTCGTGTTTGTGGCAGACCTAATGACACTGTGACCCTGTTGAGAAAGGAAAGAAGAAAGAGGGAAAGGAAAAAGGTCTTGAGGTAAYCAATTTTTAGTTCCGTGCTCGGGCTCTGCAACAACTGAGCATTCCCACTAATTTGTAGTTCGAGCTACTTTCCATTGTAGAAATCTGTAGCACAGGGGTAGCRCTACACATCTCGTGTTGCAGTTATGGAAATGACACAATCCAAAATACGACACAATTACAGCCCGCTGACCACGGGCTGAGCCCAAGAGACCTGCCCAGGCTTCAGGAAACRCTCACAGCTCAGCGCAAGGTCCCCATGTTTCTGACTGCCACCAGAATGGCTCAAATGGGGRAAAAAAAACCAGGTAGAAGGGCTGGGAGGTTTCTGTCAAAGCCAGCCTTGGAACTTTGAACACCCCAYGTGTGATGCTTTTGATTCCCTCCTTGCTCTCTGTGAGATTCTTCATTGTCACACAGCACACACGGTCACACAGAAAATCCTCACAAGGACTGTGCAAACAATGTGTTTCCTCCTCCCTTGAAGCCTGTTTCCTTCACCAGCCTGATCCCACTGCGCAGTCACAATAGACCCGACCCCAGAATTGTTGCCATAGCAAAGAAAACAAATGCCCCAAACAAAAGAGATGGTTAACGGGCGAGGAAACCATCAGTACGATGCAAAGGAAAGTCTTGGGCAAAAGCAAAAAGCTCCAAGCAGCCGGACTGCTGGAATGGCACCTCAGGTCATGGGTGTCCCAGCCACTGTCCTGCTGGCTCTCGGATGGAGCAGCGCTTCCCAAGGGCATCACTTTGGCTATTCCAACACTCARCCAAAGACGTGCAAGGGGCAGCTTCCTGCTCCAAGGCCCGGACACGTTTTGCCATGCTCAAGGAGCAGGCACTCGAGCCCAGCTGGAGAGCAGGGCCGTTTGCTCGAGGTTACAGCACGTGAACACAGGGAGGAGGCAGCAGAGAGCTCCCRGAGAGGGCAGGGAGCTCCAGGCCCYGCAGCAGGGCTGGATGAAGTGCCAAGAAAAGAAATCCCCATCGCTCGTGCACACGCAGCCCCGAGCAYCCCCGTCCCGTGAGCTCAACCTGCTGCCTTTTGTTCATCTGGGCAACATTAAACAACCGTGGCATCCGGAATTCACATTGCTCCAGCACACATGCAGAAGGGCACCCATGCCAGACAGCACCCTGCTCTGCCCACAGTACTGCTCCCAAAGAAAGGAAACATTTCAGTGGCACGTCTTTTCTTTTTTGCATTCTTCTCTGCTGTTTTCATCTGTACTGTCCCACCACAGYTCTGCAAGCAGCAAGGCAACTTCTGCAGCATTACCAGCATCACCTTTCCAACACATTAGCCCCTTTCCTCTCGTTTTTCACAGAAATCAGCACTGGGAAGGCTCACCTGTAATGTCCTCAAGTTCTGAGGCTCAACTCCCTGAGCTCCAGGCCGGGAGGGCAGCTTGGACAGTCCCTGCTGTCCCACGTGAGCAGGAGATGGCTGGACAATAGAGGCCGCGTTCTGGACAACGGGAGTCTGGATGGGGAGAACGAAGAGCGGCATCAACACGCGGTGCTTGGGAAAGAACCCAATCGACAGGCCCAGCGCCGGCCAGCCCAATCAATGCTGAATCAAATGCTAATACTTCAGAGAGGCACAAATCTGCCCTCTCGGCTGATCTGGAGGGCAGCAGGGCAGGCTGGACTATGGATTTGCTATAGTAATAAACATCATTCCACGGCATCTCAGGAAGCGCCTTCCAAAAGCAGGGAGGAAAAGGCAGCCCAGGAGCAGAGTGAATCTTTCCTATGAGGCTGCCCCGAGCCCTGCACCCCCCAGCCACAGCCCAGCCCCACGCGGCGCCGCTCGGAGCGTCACCTTCTGCACCACGTTCTCCTTTTGCAGCTGGCTTTGCCTCAGTTTCTTCAGCAGCACAAGCCTGGCCTCCTCCAGCCGTAGCTCGTCCCGGAGCTGCTTGATAAGTTGCTGTCGCTCCTCTATGCTTTTACCCTGCCAGCAAACAGAGAATCATTCCCAACGTGCACAACGGAAGCCGGCTGCTGCGGACTGGCAACAAGAGCATGAAGTGAGCAAGAGCAGGGACTGCAGACAACTAAACGGGCTTCACTGACGTGTCCAGAAGCCGCTGCGCCGTGGGGAAAGCTCCCAATCCCTCCAAACACGCTCCCTTTGCAGCAGGGCTCCCACTCTTCCCGAGAGCGGCTGAGAAATTCCTTACCTTGAACATTTCAAGATTTGCTGCCTTAAGTCTTTCTTCCATACGGGAGCTGGCACGGGGACTGGATGCCTCGTTATCRGAGAGCACAATTATATCTGGCGAAGGGGTTAATCGACCCCTGTCCTGGTCACTGCGTAACAGAAGGAAGAAAAAAAACCCAGATGAGCCACAAGATCAAAGCAGCAATAGCAAAAGTGCAGCTTGGAAACTCCTCTCCAGCCCAGATCCAGGCTGGAGTTCGGCGCCTCTATCCGAAGAGCTGACAAACTCAAACTCTGCCCGGCTTCGGAGCAGGAAAAGCGCTCGCTGCTCCTGAGCCAGCGCGGTTGGAAGGGAAAAGGCTCCTCAAAATGTTGGTTCTTCACCGGGACTGCTCTAAGTGCAAGGTAAGTGACAAGGTGACACAAACGCGCTCCAAGACAGGTCTATCCAYGTGACAGTAACAAGTTAGGGAGTAACCAAAGAGGAAAAGACAACTGCAACCCGGTGCYGAGACAAGGGAGAAGGCGCAGACCCGCGGAGATGCTCCTGCCTGTTGGTGCTCCTACTCCAGCCGTGCTTGGGGTCTGTTTAGCAAAGATAAAGATACCCCAAACCCATATTAAGACAGAGCTATTTCCAAGGAAAATCTGAAAAATACCCCTTACGGAGCCAAAAGCCCCCCGTAACCTAGAAACGAGCTCACAAAAGCAGCAGCAGCTGCCCCARCCCAGCCAGGAGAATCAAGGGCCTCAGCCAGCAGCACCCGAGCGCTGCCCCCTTCCTCGTGGCACCACGCACGGCAAGCAGACACTAACAGCAGCCCTTCAACTACCACCGAGTTAACGTAACAGCGCGTGGAGCCTTGGAAAAACGTGCAATGACCCAGTGCAAGCAGGGGCCGGGGCTGCAAAGGCAGCGGGCGTGTTGCCCCAGAGGCAGACAGACTTATCGGTGCTCCCACTAGCTGGAAGGTCTTTGGTTTGTGGTCGCAGAGCGAGGGAGGAGATGCCCCGATTATCTTATCTGAAGCCTCTAGCTTTGAAAACCCACAAGGGAGCACGATGCCGGGTCCCCATTCCCAGGCAACGCTGCTCCGAAGGCTGCGAGTTGAGACGGGACGGCGGGAGCCAGACGTGGGGCTCTCGAGGGAGCTTTTATGCCAAAGGTTATAGAAGGCTCTGCCCGGAGCCGCATCCCGCGTGCCCGGAGCCGCATCCCGTGTGCCCGGAGCCGCATCCCGCGTGCCCGGAGCCAGCGGCTCCACAGAGCTCCTGTGTTCACGGTGCTGCTGAGCTCCAGCGCTCCTTGGCCGCCTCCTCCTGACCGGTTCAGCTCCCGTTTCCCAGCAGGATCTTGGGAACTTTGCTGCCTGCCACCTYGGGTCCGGAAAGTTTATCCACTTTTATCAAGGCAAGGGCGTAATTACAGCGAAACGACTGCAAGAGAAGCCACCYCGTGATGCAGGAGGCGACAGTGGTGACAGGGCACGGAGCGGCCGCCCCAAGCAAGTTAGCAAAGTCACTACCTTAACACTCCCTTAGCACAAAACGGCTCAGGAGAGAAATTGAGGGCTTCAAGCCCTCGACCCAGGGTGCCAGGACGGCCTCCCGCGCTGCACGTGCCTATACCCAGCGCCAGTGCCTGACCTGACTCTCCACTTCTTGTGCAACATCGAGAGCTGGCGGCGAGAAGCCAGCGCTTCCAAAAGMCCCCCCCGGACACGAGGGAGCGCCRTACATGCCAACAACCAAAGASACCTCCTGTTTTGCCCAATCTCAGCCCGGTTCCTTTCCACTTGAGGACGGCTGTGACCGACCCGCGCACATCCTCTCACCCTTGTGAGGCATCTCGAGAGGAGCCCTGGAGAGGAATTTGTCCTGCCCCGACACGCAGGGTGTCTCTGTTAAAGCAGCCAAGCKCCCAGACCGCATGCAAAGACGGCTCCAACCAGCTGGGGCCCTGGCACGCGGCCGGCCTGCGAAGAAGGAGAAAAGCTTTCGGCACCGCRGGCTGCGTCTCTGCAGAGGAGCTACCTGTGCCTCTCCCAAACACACTTCACTGGAGTCACTGCAAGGAGCTGCTCCTCAAAGCGCTGTCACTCATGTAAAGCACGCCGGAGATAGCCCAGGAAGTTCCTTCCAGCGCCGCGCTCGGCTCCAGCAGGACTGCTCCGCTCAGTTGCTTAGCCTGTTTGCCAAGTCTGGATTGACTCAGTACCCAAATCAAGCAGAAAACCCAAATCGTCCACCGTTTGTTCTGCTCTCCCTCCAGAGAGGAGCGAGGCAGGATGCAGCCACGCCGCTCGGCGCAGGACGCGACCCAAGGAGTCGCTGGAGCTCCCCCGTGACAGAAATCCAAGGCGGGCACCGCGGCGGACGGTGCAAATCCAGGGAGCGCCGGGAATGCCAGCGCTTCCCCGGCACACAGACAAAACCCAGCAACGCTCCGTGCCTCCGGCGAGCGCTTTTTAGGAGCAGTCTCAGGAGGGGAAAATAATTCCTTCTTGCTCATGGAGTTGCTAGCCCGGCCAGGGTCGACTTCAAAGAGCGACTGCCCTGGGTCTCACGCTCAATTTGGTCACCAGCTGAACCAGGGGCTGTCACTTCTGTAGGTGCTCATAAAAATCTCTGGATGGAGCAGGGTGCCTCCTGCTCCGCACGCCCGGGCAGGGCTGGGTGCTCCCACTCAACCACTTCGGCTCGTGATACTGAGTGCGTACACGGCTAAAGGCAAAAAAGGAACAMCATCCATCTGGTTCTGGGGTAGAGTAAGGGGGAAAGCAGAAGTAAAAACAATAAAAGCTCAGCGCTGAGTGTTTCCAGAGAGCCTCTTTGGGGAGAGCAGCCTCTGTTGCTCAGATTTCAGCCAGAGGCACCTCACAGGCACTAGGATACCAGGAAGACTCCCCCAAGTCTTCAGGACCATGAAATGTTGATTTAATTTTTGACTTGGGATCTCACATCTGGCTGAACAGAGGATTAGTAACAGGCTCGCTCCAACCTCTCCTCCTCTGGCACTTACCTCCTCCTTGCACTCATATCCACTGGCTCGTCGTTAATGTTCTCCTTCCCTGGCCTCCCTCCAGTCCTGCCATCCCCGTGGGGCCTAAGGCTCCCGTTCAGCTTCTCCTCGTAGACCTTCACTCCATCCTGCTTCACCGGGAGCTCGTGGGGCACCTCGATGCCCGAGAGGTCCTTCCGCTTGAGCAGCGCCAGCATCTTCAGGCGTTCCATTGCCTCATGTCCCTCCATTTTCAACCTTTTCGCCAGCACATCGTCCCGCTCATCTGCTTGGTCCAAGCTCCGTTTCAAGAGGTTCAGGCGCAAAGCATCCTCCGTCATTCTGTCCATCCTGCAAAAGAAGGAGAGTCAGCACCGTGAGGAGCACAAAGCGGCCACGGCACATCCATGCCAAGCCAATCCCGGGCCCTCGGTGCGGAGCGGCGCTGGGCACGGGCATTCCCGACGCGGTTCCCCGCGCATGCGTGGGGCTGCTGGCAGGGCCCCGCGCGCGCCGCTTCCCAGCGCCGAACCAGCCAGACGGGGAGTTTCCCAAGCAGCGGATTAACCGCACGCACCTGAGCGGCGGCGAGAGCGCCCCGCAGCCCCGGGCGGCCTCGCTCGGCTGGAACGGGAGGCCGGGCRGCGGCGGCGGGCGCCTGCACGCGGGGACGGGCGTTTCGCGAAGCGCCCGGCCGAGCCGCAGCCCCGAGGGCCCTCCCCTGCCTACGGCTGCGACCGGGGGCCTGCGGAATGGGATCTYGGGAGGTACCCGGTACGGTTCGGGCGCGTGGAGGCAACGGCATCGCCCGGCGCGCATCGGCAGCAACGCCCACAAGCTCCAAAGGAAAAGACGGTGCCAAAGGGCCCGAACCGCAGCCCCTCCGCAGCTCCTGCCCTCTTAAGGTGGAGCTGGCTCAGCCAGCGCTGAGCTTGGCTTCCAGTTGCTCACGAGACGAACCCTCACAAAGCCAAGCTCCCGCCAGCGGCACACTGCTCCGCATCAGTTACAGCCCCCCTGGAGTTCCAGGCGTTTAGGGGAGCAGGTCGAGCTCCGTGAGCAAGGCCTGGGCCAGCTCACTGCTGGCCACGGGGCACAGCGACCTCCGGCAGCAGGGAAACGGGTGGAAAGCTGCAAGGCGACGGGAAAACGAAACGCAGGCAGGTGCCAGGGTCATCCCAAACAGGGCGCCCTGCTCAGGGCGAACACCTTCGACCTCCTTCTGCTCCTGTGTCTTGTCTCTCTGTGGGAGGCTTCATTTTCTGCAACCAAATATAGGCGGGCAAGCAGGGGCAGGCCCGGGAAGCGCCCGGAGGCGCCCCAGCTCTCCCATCCCAACCACCCCAGCTGCAAARACGCCCACGTGGGTGGCGTGCTTAAGACCCCACAGGGAAGCAAAGCCCAACCCAAAGGCAACGAGTGGCCGGCGACTCCACGGGACCTTCCTCCCCCTTGATGCTCCCAGGGGATGGCAAAGAGGAAGGGAGGAGGAGGCCGGATGGGCCGGCCTGGGGCAAGGGGGACGCCGGGCGTGCGGAGCTGCAGCCTCCAYCGTTCTCATCAAGGCATCCCCAGCCGGTGACACGCGGTCGGTCATCTGCAAAGTCACTCTGGGGCACTTCCAAAAGCCCCCAGCATCCCTATTGAAGCGGCACTTCAATACCCAGCCTGCTGCAAAGCTGATGCCACCTTAACTGACAAGCGATCCGGAGCGATTTCCCTGAATGATGTCTCGGTCCTGGAAGCCTCGCGCTGCTTCGCGCACACAGATATTTCGTGTCGCACGTCCTGGCACTAAGACAAACACAGCCGTAATATTTGCTGGCAAGCAGGAAAATAAAACAACGCTGGGGTACACCGAGGGGATGCGGATGTCCCGGAGATGCGACGCTGCTGCTGGACATTGGCCAGGCAACGAGAGACGCCAGTGCCAGGAAAACCCCCTGCATCTCCATAAAAATTTACCTGTTATTTTTTTTTTTAAAAGTCTAAGGCCACGTGTGCAGCTCACGATGTCGTAGCCGGACTCCGGTGTGGGGAAGGGTGGTTGGGATCTGTTTAGCCCAGTGCCCAATTAGCCAAAACGGACAGGAATCCTTTAACCTGCTGGCTGTTTAACCAGCCCCAAGGGCGGACGGTTGGGAACTCCGGCATTCGTCTGCTTCGTGTCAAGAGTAACCCGAATTACAAACAGGTTAAACCTCTCCAGTTTGACTTAGGAGCCGTTTTGAAGCCAAGGACTGGCTCCTAGGGACCCAGCTTGTTATCAGTAATCCGGAATTATGACCTAGAGCACGAGCAGAATTCCTCCTCGATCCGAGGCCTTCCAGGAGAAACCATCCGCGTGGGACTGGAGAGGAGTGGGACCGTCTAAGGGCCGATCACGGGGACACATCAAGCCCCACCGTGCAGCTGCACTGGGCAACACGCTCGCTCCAACAAGACCAACAAGAGGCAACGGGCCCCAGAGCACCGAGAACATTCACAAACCGGGTGATCCAGCCCCATCTCCTGCCACCTACTGCTCCAGGCCATCACTCCCAGAGCTCCTGCACATCCATTTCTCTTTCCCAAAGGAACTTATATATGGGGAAAAAAAAAAAAAAACATGGATCGACCTATCAAAACGAATTTCCCAAATGGTGGCTAAATCCCTTGAGGGGAAAACAAAAGAGCTCTAAAATAATGTTTTGTTTCTGACGCGACGCAGACTGCAGTTGCGTCCGCTCGCACCTCTGCAGGTGAGCAGGATTCACCGACCATCGGAAAGAGCCGGCGCGAGTTCGGAAGCAGCGTGCGGAAGTTAAGAGGCTCCTTGGTAAGAAGCTGGCAAGAAGACACCCGGACAGGCCGCCCTGCTCGGCTCCGGCTGCAGAGACCTAGGCCAGGAGCCTCTGGGCGCAGCAAGGACCAACACAGACGCCCTCCCTGAGCTCCCTCCTCTTCCTCCACAACCCCTTGGCTCTTCTGGCTCGTCCTCAATCTTCCTTCTGCCGCACGGGCCGCGCTCCCTGGAGCAAGAGCAACGCGAAAGGCAGCGGCTGCAGCTGCAGAGGGGCAGGATTGTCCACGTCTCCCCTCTTCTCCAGACACTGGAGGGAAAGCTGCTCCAAAGGAGCTTTTTGCTACAGTTCCTAGGAGCAAACCTGGGAAAAAGAAGCCACGTGAAACGGGAAAGGGAGCCTCACCCTCGCGCTCAGCCTCCTGTCCATAACTTCCTCCGCAAACAGCCGCTTGAGGCATYGCTGAGGACTTGAGGACCAGAGACCTGAGGACCTCAAACCTTCCAGCTCCTCCAACCCTCTCCAACTCGCAGGCTCAGGAGCCGTCGCTGCTGCAGCGGCAGCAGATTCGAGCCCGGCAACGGCGCGGGCAGGGCCCGGAGCCCCGGCGCAGMGGGCCGCCCTTTGGCTCAGCATCTTGTGCTCCTCTCCGGGTTCTTTTAGCTTTAGGCAGTTTCACATCTCCGGCGCTGGAAATACAGGTTTTCCTTTCCCAGACAAACAAAACAGCAGCTCAATTTTCTATTTATACATGATACAGCACCCACAACTGCACACTCGGAGCAAAAAAAAAACCACGCATCACTATTCGAAAAGCTGCAGCAAGCGAGTTCAGCTAAGAAATGAATATTATACTAGAGAAGCAAGCTTAGCTAGGGACCAGTTATACACAGCTCCTAAGCCACTGGATCATCCTGCGGATCCGAGGCGCTGTCTTTGGCCGGGGAAACTGTCTCCTCTTCCTCCTCGGGTGACACCAGCCGCGCTASTGCATAAAAAGTGAATCATTTATTAGAGCAGAGACGTTTGGGAGACTCGGGGTTTGGGGCTGTACCGCGCTCTGCTCCCTGCGTYGAGGGGCTGCTACGGCACGGAGGGGGCTCGTGGATTTACACCGACATCCCGCTCTATCCCAGCATCCCGTCACCGCGTTCACTCAGCGCGCGTGCCCAAGCGAGCGGAGCTTTCAACAGGAGCTCCAGCACCATCTTGGTAACTTGGAACGGGGAGCACCGTGCCGTATCGTACTTATTATATTTAAAAGCAGCGCATGAGCAGAACAAAAGCTGCTCAACTCTCCTGCAATCACTGAAACAAGGGCCGACTCACCTGAACACGCTCTGCTCGCGCGGCTCTAACGCCGCTCGCACCCATCTGCCTCCCGACGCTCCCGTCGCGCCCTGGAAAACCGCGGCGAGCCCCAGAGCAAACTGAAGGTTTCACTCGTTTGGGCTCCTCGTGCTGAACCCGCCGGGGCGGCTCCACGTGGAGGATCCGTGCGGGGGCTCACGAGAGGCGGACCCGCTCCAGGAGCTCCACTCGCAGCCCGGCCGAGCCCCGAAGCGCCGTCGTAAAACGCATTTCGACACGGCGCACACAAAATGGCTGGCTCCCAAGACGAGCATTTCCATACAATACTATAAAAAGGATAATAACCTAAAAAGGTAATTATGACTTAACGGCGAGGCAGTCTGGAGAGAGAGCGGCAAGAACACCGAGATGGAGGCGGGGAGGGGTTGGTGGGGGGGGGGGAAAGAAACGCTATCAAATAAAAACGTGCCGCGCTCTGGATCCCGATGCTGCTGATTGCGAGTCGTCAAGGAATACTACGCTGGGATTACTGCGGGGAGAAATCCTACGCGGCGGCTGCGTGGAGGAATGCGTGCTGCAGGTAAGAGGGAAAACGCGGAGGCCCCGGCGCGAAGATTGGCCCGGGAGCAGAGCACGCAGGAGCCCTTAAAGAAACACACGATCCCAAGCAGCAGCCGCGAGCCCCTTAACAAAGGGGAAACAACCAACGGAGCCTTTACAAATTTCCTGAGTGTAGCAAKAATAATAATAATAATAATAAAGAGTCATTCATAAATTGGGGGTGGAAGCAAGCGTTTCTCAATGGTGTTTAGAGGAAGCGGAGCTCAAAATAATAAAGACAAAGGAAATATCAGAGCGGACAAACCGGGAGTTTGCGACAGAAGCTGCCTCGGGATTGCAGCAGGCTCGAAGTTTTTATGGCCGTTTTGGTGCAAGCTCCTCGCCCGCTCCTGCTGCTTCCTGTCCTTCCGAAGGGCTCCGGGCTTGCGCGGGAGCCACGCGGGATGCTGCGAGCTCCAGGAGAGCCCATGGAACAGGATGCGAGGGGAAAGTGCAACTTCCCAACGGGCTCCCGGGCGAACGGCGGGGCGGAGGGCCTGGCTGCTCCGGCCGGGCACACGAGGGAAAGTGGGAAAAGCAACGGGCACAGGGAGAGGGGGCASCCGGAGCCTCGACACCTTCCCCAGYGCTTTGCACRAGGTCGAATTGCTGGGAGGATGTTGCAGGACCGGGCGGCAGCAGAGCCCCCGCGGCCGCCCTGCCGGAAAAGCAGCACGTGGGGGATGCTTCTCGTATCCCAGGGGAAAAAAATCTATAGGTATATGCACATATATCTCCTGCTTCACGAGGAAGGGGGCTGCAGGAGGCCGCTTGGGGGACAGCCAGCTCGGAGACGCCCCGGCCAGGCGCTGAAATCGGCCCCTGCAAAATCAAGCGGGGCAAAAAGGGGAGCAAGGCCGGGGAGGGGGAAGCCCCCCCCCTGCGGCACGCGGATGACGCGGGCGCCCTTATATAAGAGCGGTGATTTCCTCGACTGCAGGCCCGGCCTTTGTGCGCGTACGCGGCTCACGCAGCGCGCGGCGGGCGCCCGGCCAGCGCTCGCCGGTGGCACCGGGGAACGCCGAGGAGGGAACCGAGCGGGACGGGGCTCCCCGGCGCACGGAACGGGCCAGACAAAAGATTTTCTACCCGCTTTTAACCAGCGGCTCCCTCCCTGAAGCAGCTTGCCGGTGGCACAGGGAGGGTCGCGCCGGGCGAGCGCCACGGATGCCGATGGAGCCGAGCGGGAGGGTTTTGATTCCCGTGAATCCAAGCGACGGTGCAAATTTCCTCCTTKAAAATCCTCTGCGGCAGCAATACGTTTAGTTTGGAAAGAATAAAACCCGGGAGATGGCGGGGAACGAGGCGGGGGGAATCCCTAAATCCTTTTGCCTGTTAAAAAAGGACAGGGCGAAGGTACTTACAGGTACAATATTCCCGCTGTCTCCTCGAGTTGCCAAGAAAAATTAGGGGCAGGGAAGGAGGATGGGGTGGGGG
>PTEX01000538.1:26186-59120 GCA_003342815.1 Eudromia elegans | reverse complement strand
CCTTGCGCGCCGCCATGTGCTGTGCGCGGCGGGCGGGAGGGCGATGGCGGGGGCGCAAGATGGCGGCGGGCCGGGGCCGCGCTGAGCGGAGCTGTGCCCGCAGCTCGCCAAGGACCTGCTGCACCCCTCGCCCGAGGAGGAGAAGCGCAAGCACAAGAAGAAGCGCCTCGTGCAGAGCCCCAACTCCTACTTCATGGACGTGAAGTGCCCAGGTAGGGCTGGCGCGGCCCACTCGGTCTCCGCGGGCACCGTGCCAGGCCCCTCGCCCGCGGGTGGGGACACCTCGGGCCATAAAGCTGCGGCGTCACCCCTGGGCGCAGAGGGACTTTGCCCCGTTGCCCTGTGTGTTGAAGGGCTCTTCCCTTYTCCGTGCCTCTCCCCGCAGGTTGCTACAAGATAACCACGGTGTTCAGCCACGCGCAGACGGTCGTGCTGTGCGTGGGCTGCTCCACGGTGCTGTGCCAGCCCACGGGCGGCAAGGCCAGGCTCACAGAAGGTGGGTAGTGCCACAGACAGGCAGGGGGTTCGGGTGGGCTGCGCTGAAGGGAGCTCCATGGTCTGTGATCCACGAGCTCTTGGATCAGCCTCGGATCAACAGCAAGAAGCTGCTAGGAGAAGGGGGGAAAAAACCACTTTATTATTAGCAAAGAGTTTCTGTGCTCAGCTGTGGGCTTTGTGCATGGCACTGGGTGCTGAATAACTGGTTTGTATTTAAAGAGGCTGAGACGCCTGCTCACTGTTGTGCCTCTCCTCCGTCTAGGATGCTCCTTCAGACGGAAGCAGCATTAAAGGCCTCCGAGATGGTTGGGACTAYGTGCACAGATGGCTGCGCAGAGGAAGAGCATGGGATTTGATTCAGGAGTGACCCAAGTGCTTCAGCCAGGTGAACTTGGAATGTGAACCTAGAATGTGACTTCCATGCTGTCCCTGTAGCCCCACCCATCTCCCAGTCAATAAAATTTGGATAAAATGCGAGATAAGTTTGATTTTGCCCCTTGCTTTCCTCTGGACTGAGGAAAAGGAAAAAAAACCAGTTTTCTCAGGAGTTCTGATCATCTGATCTGAAACTCCAAGACCTCCATTTATTCTCTTCAAACACTTCCCTTTATTTGGGTCCAAACCCCCAGGCCCTGGTGCGCTGCAGGGCCTCATGCTGTTCAGTGCTCAGTGCATGTAGTTTACCTCGGCACACTCCAGAGCCACAGCTGAGTCCTGCTTCTTCCACGGGGGGAATCTGCAGGAGAATAGTATCCTGAAAAGAAGGAGATAAAGGGAAACTGGTTTGAATAACCAGTGTTAATATATATACAATATGGCAAAGGTTTTTTCCCAAAAAGGCCCAGGTTTACCTGTCTGAGATGCAGGAGAGGCAGGAACATACACAATAGGCACTGTCTGCACTCTGGTCAGAAAAGCGTTGTAYGCTGTCAAAATAATAACCTGCTTAGATCATGCAGCACCTTTAAGCTTTCTTTGTCATCCCCTTTCCTCTTGAGATTTGGAGCAACTAATAGCTAAAGGAATGACTACTTAATGCTTAAGAAAAATCAAACCCATTGCTGCTGTAATAGACCTAAGAACAACATCAATTTAAGGCTCAAAATATGGCAATGGGAAAAGCAGAGCTTCAGAACTGGCTTTGAAGATTAAAAATAAAGTAGAAAAAAACATTCTTAAGCTTTATTGAACTGCAAGTATTTCACTTACTGAGAAAGATAACAGCTGTTGATGCTAAAACAGCAAGAAGAGTGAAGAAAAGAATCTGGTAAGAGCCCATCAGCTGTCGGATGATTCCTGTGTCACTGCATTGACCTGAGGTTTAAAGGACAGAGTGAGTACTGTGTAGGGGCAGCTTCCAGATGTTTTAAGAACTTCAAAGAAAAAGCAGTCTCTTAAATGCTCATTAAGGGCAGCTGGTACCCAGGGATAGTTGATGCCCTTTGGAGCTGGGGAATGGAGACATGAATACTGTCTGCTTTTGTTTTGGTGGCAGAAGTAAGGCTTTTGGCAAAAATGAATTGTTTAACTAGGGCAGGGCTTTGATAACAGAATTAATGTTACCTGAAGCCCCTGGAACCCCCCCYGGCTGTTTACCCTGTGCGGGCTCCTCCGGGAGGACTCTCACTTCTACGGCAACCCTCTGGCCGGTGAGAGCGCAGGAGATGTTGATGAGGGCTGGTGCTGGCCTCTGCTGGAGGGAGCTCAGGTTGGCCACAGTGACGGGGTAGGAGACAAGTCCAGGCACGTCCAGGGAATATTCAGGATACTTTACTACTATAGCAGGGGAGCTGGGCTGAACCTTTCAAACCAGACAAAAACCCAGTGCTTTAAAATGAAAAGCAGTCGTATCTCTGACTCACTATTATGTACGTATGTAAGGTTACTTCTACGATTTTTCTGTAAGGAGGGAAGGAAAATGCTCAAAACCACAACCCATTTGTGCTTTCTACCAGGGAAACTATTAAACGTTCTGTTTCCCAGTATTGTTTTAAGTGATCCAAACACCTGTCTTAAGAAAGGGCTAAGCAAATCCMAAACCAATGCCTTCTGACAAATCTGTATTTACATATTTCCATCCCCAGGGCTATGGGCAGAGAGAACATTTTTGACATACCTCCAGTTTTTCTAACACTTTCTCAGCTCCCAGCACTCTCAGCATGCCATTTATTTCTCTGATACTAAAAACTAATTCTGACTGGTTGACATAAAATGCAGGGAGGAAGGGAACTGGGATTCTTTGCATTTCACCCCTGTGCTGTCCGCTGGAGAGGGAGACCATCACAAACACGGGGGCATCAGCAAAACTCAGAGCCAGGAGGACTTCATCAGGCTGGGGCTTAGCAGTGATAGCACAGACATAAAGACCTAAATTCAAGACAGCAAAAAGCTGGTGTAAACAGACAGCTTGTGTGTGAAAGGTTCTCACAAGAGTTACAGGAAGTGGAAGGCAGGGAAGGTACACGATTAAAAGGGATAATTTACGCATCCTTAGTCTCAGTAAATGAGCATAAAAKTATTTTGCAAATTTGGCATTGTTATCTGAAAGTTTGGAATAAAAGGGAAAGAAATCACCAGAGGGGGAAAAAAAACAGACATGAAAATTTACACTCCGTTTGAGATATCATACCTACCTTTTTGGATGCTAAACTCGGACCGCACAAGAAATACCTCACTTGCTGATACATCTAACAGATTATTGCTGAATTCTACTTGACATACCAAGCGAGACTCGGGGTGAAGGAGATCTGTGATTGCACTGAACTGAAGAGAGCTGCAAGGGCCTAAAGGAGAAAGCAGAGACATGAATAGGTGTCTCTCAGTGGACAACTTTAAGGGAAATTTCACCCTGTTTTGTTAATGCACAAAGTGGCTTAGCTGTCAATCCGTAATGTTTCCTCTCATGTTTCCTCCTCAGAAGCTTATTTCTCAACAGTAGCTCATGGCTTTGAAGTTACAGGGATGGGGTTGTAGCTCACATAATTTAGGGAGCAAAAGGTTCAAATTATTAATAAACTAGATGACTGTAATATGAATTCCTACCCTTCAGGGTTTCTCTTCCACTGCTTGTGGCAACAAGAACTTGGAATGCAGAAGAATCTGGAATATTTGTTAAATAGCTTTTCTGACCTATCTGGAGACTTATTCTTGAGGAACCATTGACAATTATCTGGAATATTAATAAGAATAGAATTGTATCCACAACATTGGTTGATTCAAAACACAGTAGGGAATTTTACTGCTTAGTTTTCCTTCTGCTATTCTACAAAGCTCTCTTAATTTAATCTTATTTATTTTTTTAAAAAACCAGTCTTCTTTATACTCCTGAGAGCACAGAGAAGCATCTCTAATACAATTGAGAACTAAGCCCTTACTAAGCCCTTGCAGATGTGTTTTTTAACATTTGGACACAGAACTGAGGTACATAAGCTSTCGTGCATCAAGTTACAGTAAAAGCTCTGCATTTTTTTCAGTAACAACTTCAGTCACTACCTAGCACTGTGTACATGTATGTGCAACAGAGAAAAGCCGACCAATTCTTATGGAATTCTCTGGAATACAACATGTATGAAAAACAACTCTTGGTATACAGTAGCAAGCTGGTCTCCCACAGCAGTGTGACAAATACCTCTCTATATGTTTTCTCTATCCCTGGAATCTCATAGAAGATTGTTGCTGTTCCAGTATTTTTCACAAATGCTGCTCCACTCACAGGGTCTATTTCAAGCATATCCGTGGGGGAAATGTGCCATGTCCCAGGTTCACCTACAAACATCAAGTTACAAGCTAGATTTTGCCAAGTGGTCTTTAATGAGAAGGATTTATTTACTGTACTGAAAATAGACACCTGCCTCTCTCTATTTAGGTGTATTTATGGAGTTCATATAGTAAACTGAAATCCACAGGTCTTTTCCTTTTTGATCTCTCAGARTGAATTGCTTTAAATACATTATGTGAGCCCTCTCCTCACATCTGAAATAAATACACTGAACTACTGCAGGACTTACTTAGCTGAATAAACTAGGATCATAAACTCAAAGGCTAATTCTGGGATTCAGTGAATAAAAAGAATGCTCAAATGAACTTTCACACAATGGGAATTTTTTTTTTTTAAAAAAGCATTCTTTGGAAGACTCTCTGGTTACCTTTTATGTTAAAAATGCTCAGTATTTGCAGAGCTTTGCCATTAAAATATTGCCAATCTGATKTTGCTCAGTTTTTGAAACCTAACTAGAAAATAGTAACAAGTCTCACTGCTTAACAACCTATGCAGAGACTATGGAAAAAGCATACAAACCATCTCGGGTGACAAGRGAGGAGCTGAAACAGATGACATCTCCTATGGCAATGGATTTTGAGAGATTTGGCTTGATGGCATATTCCACAGGCACAGGGATATAGTCGGCCACCCCTTGGCGCTTCTCATCCTGGATTGTCAACAGCGTCACTCCTCTGTTCACAGTCTGAGCTATGTATGTGTAATTCTTATTCCCAGGTCTAATGAGGAGCAAGTCATCTCTGAAAACAAAGATGTCTAATCAAGAGAAAATGGCTAAATTTCACACATCCCAAGTTACATATTTGATACATAAAAATCCAAATCTCTCAAACCTGGCAGCTGTTTTCAAACAGATTTCAGGTTTGGGACGCAGCTTTTAATCTGCACTGCAAGTTGTGATGTAAAAGTCTCCCTGCAAGCTCTGATTTCTCTGCTAGCCACATGCCAATGCTCTCCAGACCATACCTGTTCAGGGCTAGATAAAGCTGCGTGTTCTGGGCATGGAATTTCTCTCCGATGTAGTTGTAGAACTGGACTGTAAGAGTTAAGGACATTCCAAGGGGAAGTGCATGCAGTGCTACGCCGTTGCTGGTATACAGTTTGGGACTGATACTTATCCTTAAATAGGTTACAGGTGCCACCTGTAAACAACAAACAGGCAAACCAAAGCCCACCAGTTGTCTGCTTTGTTTAGGTTGGAAAAAGTTTAAAAAAAAAAAATTAATCTCAGTGTTTGTCCATTTCTTATTTTTTTATCATTGACTATTGATTCTGAAGGATACATGGGTATACGTGGGAAATTTTACCTGGACACCAGTTATGACTGTCTGGTTGATTCCAAAGAGCTCTAGAGAAGTCACTTCCAACACSGCAGTGCCAGTGATGGCTCCGGCTCTCAGCAGACCCTGATCATGYCCCTCAAGGACAGAAGAGTTGGGGTAACACTGCAAGATTTGAGTGCTCACAAATGCTGCCCCTTCTCTTAGCCAAGAAGAAAAATGAAGTTTGTGAGATTCTAACAGGCTGACAGTTTGTTTCACTTTAAATGACAGCCACTAAAGCAATAAGAAGCATCAGCAATCTACCTGTTTGTAAGCAGCCTAAGTTGTGAATTTGTAGACATCAAAATTTGCTGAGTGGAAAAGGYAGGAGAGAATAGTAGCAGCTTATCAAATACCTACAGGCGGAAAAGATACCGTTACACAGAGAAACAGAATATACAGACATGAACAAAAGGGAATGTAAACCTCTATGCCCCAAATGAAGTTTATTRGAGGTATTTATCTCCACACGCTGCCTACCAATTTGTGGCCACTCAACATATGCTGCCTCTAAAGATGTGTGGAACCAGTGGTACTCACCATGATTTGCACTTCATCTGACAGTTCGGTGAGGTTTCCTTCAAACTGTCCAGCAGATGCGTTCAGACACTGCACCGTCACTTTAATAGTGGTTCGACCTGCTGCTTTTGTATACACGACCATAGCAAAATTACTCTCTGATGGAAGCTGAACAGAAATCTGGCAGAGATAAAGCCAAGTTTCCATAATGCATCATCCAATCCTCGGGTTAAATGGCTAAAATGTTTGCATGCTTTGAAGATTCGCAGACAGAAAAAAATGGAGATGCCAGGAAATGCTCTACCTTAGCATTCTAATTAAATGAGATTGGGAAGATAGTGCTTGACCCACACAGCATTCAAGGCAGTGCTCGTCTGCTCACTTAAGAAATCTAAATGCTGCCTGCCTTATCTCCTACTGCTTTCAGTAACAGTACTGGCTCTTGAAAACATTCTTAGTGGTTTACTCCATACCTCTGTTTGTCGAGAAAGAAGGTCTAGGACATCTCTTTTGCTCACTGACCATTGGAATATCAGCTCTGGGTTAGCATTAGCGAACGAGAACGGATTCAGCATGTTGGTCAGCCCCATCACGTAGACTGGCATCTGCAAAGAAAGCATATTGTCACCGCAGAATTCGGAGATCATCTCATGTCTTCAGTAGTATAAACCTACAGTAACTTGGCACACAAGYCTATTAGAGTGAGAATGTTATTCTTAACTTCTTGCCAACAGTAGTTTTCAGTATCAACTGAACACCTACCTCAGTGCCTGTTTTAAGTCTTGTGACAGGAACATGAATTCTTACTGCTCTTAACTGAATTACTTCTAATKCCACTTCATCCTGCAAGATAAATCAATGACTAAGCTCCGAGACATCTGACTAAACTCAACACTCTCAAGCAGTCTCTAGCTCTAACTTTCAAAGCCGTTTATCCTGATTAAGGGCTAAGGGTTTTGCTAAGCAGGGAAGGTTTAGCTAGTACATCTCCAGCAGCCTCCACTCCTGCAGGCTGGTCACAGTGCCACACTGGCACATTTCTAGAAACTGGCACCTCTAAAATTCTGATAACTTCTGACAATCCTAACCMAGTTTGKTTTCATTTAAAGCTAWYTGRTTTTTAACTAKTCTCATGGATTAAATAYTGTCTTTATATCCCACTGGGGCAAYCTTCTGGGATATTAAGGCAGTATTTAATCCAGAAGCAAGCAAGAGAAAAGGAGATTCAAGCTTCCCATCTAATTTTGTACAGCCTCATTTCTTAGTTACCGTAAGAGGTAAAATAAATTGGAATAGCAACTTTACACGACTCTGTTCGAGGTCATCACAGTGCAAGTATGAGATTAAATTATGCCATTAACGGAAGCTTATCAAGGCCAGACTGATTTTCAAGATGAAGGCTACTGATATGACTAGAAAACCTGACAAACCATTAACATCATTTCTGAACAGAAATGATGAGATAATAAAGAATATAAGAGGAAGATACCTGTGAAAAAACAGTGACTTTTCCTGTGTCTTCACTAACTGTCTGAATAGCACCCTGAATTGTGGCTGTTCCAACTCTCCTTGCAGTTACTTGTCCAACCCTGTTAACCTCAGCCACAGAATGGTTAGTGATGGARAAGTGGATGATGGATTGTGGCTGGGGACCACCTTCTGGCATCACCTGCCGTATATTCAAATAAACAATGTGATCCTCACTGAGGAACACACACACGTTCGTTCAGAAGAAATAATGCTCACCTGCATCATATTTTGTGGGATAAGAATAATTTTCTTTGGAAGCAGTTTAAATGGAGGAAAGACCTGGTAAAAAGGGGAAAATATTCTGTTGAAAACTGTTCCACACATTTCTTTTTGTGTTACATGACTAAGCAGAACTCAACATAGGCCATCCTGGTGATATCACATGAGCCTCTCTGAGCAGATCTTGGCACATCTTTCTAAAAAACTTAWTACAGAATACAGAGATTTCTACTGAGCAAAACGATCCTTCCTTCTAAATATAAGCACTAGGAGAAGACAGATTGCCAAAATACAGAAACTATTATTTATATGACCCTTTTTGGATAATTTGAGAGTCACAGAACATCAGGCCTTTAGAACAGCATCACGTAAGCGGGCTTTTTTATATTTCTTTTGGCCAAGGAACTTTRAGCCAAAAACAGTCAAGGACTAATATATTTAAAAGCTGTGGATTCTTACCTCAACTTTCCGAGGAGGAGAAGTAAATTTTCTTCCCATTTTGTTCCAGGCTGTAGCTACCAGAGTTGTCTGGCCGACAGCAACAGCTTGGAGCATGTAAACTTCAGAATATTCATCCACTTCCTCCACTTGCCTGTGAAGACACTTTACTATGACTTCACTTTTTATTTCCTCTATTATAACTATAAGATAACTTGGGTAGGGACTGTAATAGATGAGCATGTGACTACTGTAATATCGAGGCTCGTGCTCAGAGAYAGCCAAAGACTTGTATTTATGATGAGCAGAGCTCTACACACAGTATTCAGCAAGAAATACGTGCATCAGTGGTATTTTATCCACTATATATTTAACTGTGTTTCAGATGTATTTAACAGGCTTATGGCAGTAATATGGGTGAAGAACATGCAGTGGGATCTGTGAGCAAGATTCTCAGAGAGCTTTACAAACACAAATGAAATCCCTCACAGAAAAAGGCATTCTCCTGAGAACTCACCAATAAGGCTGATACCTGCTCTTACCCTCCACCAACATTTATACAGTTAAAGTCAATAGCAAGGGGGTTGCAAATAGGGTTTATTCTGTAATTATCAGTTGTTTTTCAGTACAGGATGGATACTTACCAGCGAGTACTTTAGAAAAGACAGTTCCAGCCTGCCAGCTGTAATACTCACTCAAGTGTAACAATAGGAGATGCTGCTTGCAGTTTCAGCTTCATGTACTTGAAGTATTTACTTTGGAGTGGAAGCTGCTGAAAACCCAGGACTCTAACAGTGACACGAAGAGACCTTCCAATCTCAAGCTAGATTAAAGAGAGAAACAGGATGGGAGGCAGAGAACACTTCATATATSCTTTCTTGAAGGCTCTGTGCCTCTGTCCTGCTCTGAATGCTTGATCCTAGGATTTAGCTTTCAGTGCTGTCTCCTTTCTGGGGCAAGGAAGTATTTCATACCACATGAAGTTTAAGAACCATTTGAGTTTCCCTAGGACTGTGTCACCTTGTCCATGAGATCCACCTCCAACTCATGTATATCAGACACCCGCAGATAGGCTGTAACTGGTCCCAAGAATTCCAAACACAGGTCATAGATTTCCAGGCTTAAAAATCCAGGCATCAAAGGGATGACCTAAAAATAAAGTGAAAAGGCAGAGTCACAATAACTGAAGAGGACATGCACACTTAGTTAACACACTTACATGTGTTTAACTTCTCTGCAAGAGATACAAGTGAGGTTTCAGTTCAAAAGTCATTCCTCAAGCCAATTGTGTTGATAGTTGGGAGGCAACTATGTTAATTTGACATAAGAAAAGCTTCAAAGCCCATAGCTCATCATAAAATTCTCTCCTGTAACAAAGCAAGTAGTGCATTGTCCTGCATAATTTTAAACATCCCAACAAATCAGGCTTCAAAGGTAGGCAGCAGACAAAATTTCAAAGTGTTTCTTCTCTGATACTGAGATTGAAATTCTCTCTCAAACAAAACCTAACAAAAGCTTCATTTCTTGCTTAACTTGTATGCTATGGATTATTATACAGAACAACAATCTGTACTACAATTATACTACAATTACTGCTAGAGGATATATCATAGAAAATGGCATGAAGAAATTTCGATAAAGAAACTGTATTAACTGAAATTTTCAGTCCACTCAACATGTGTACACCAGCTAGGTTCTGAATAAGGCATAAAGAGTATYCACATATAATAAACATGGAACATTTGCAATAAGGATCAGAATCTATCTTAAATTAATGTTCACTGAAGCAAGTATCTATCTGGTCTACGTTACGTAATTGCTTACGATGAAGTGTTCTGGGACACTCAAATGGAATATATATAACGAGCTATAAGGACAAAAAGATGAGTAAAAGAAGAAAATAGTTTGTTTCTTCTTTTTCCCAGAGGATGAATCTCTCTTCCAAATTCTGAAGCCAGATTTCTTGAGGGCAAATCATCCTGAAAGTGATCACCTCACTGGCACTTTCTGCCTCCAAATACGTCATGTTTACTATTCCATACTGACTGCTGTTGACCAGAAAGTATCCAGATCCTTCCACTAGATCAAATAGCTCCTGTTAATGAAAATAAAATCAAATGAAATAGCCAGCAAAATACGAAGTCATCACCATCTTTTATTAGCAGTTCTTCTGCTCAAGTAAGAATGGAATAAAAGTTGTAATTAAAATCTCAGCAATTGGCTCCTAAACGATGACATGACCTCTCGTCACAGCATACAAACTGCATTTATCATCCAACAATACTTTAGATAATAAAGGAAAACAAACAAGCTTATTGTATGAGGAAACAAAGTGAAATGAGGCTCATGAGTTTTATGAAAGAGATGACTGTTGCTTTCCAGAAATAGTAAGAAACATCTCTTGATCATACAAGGCCATACAATTTATCAAAGAATGATGAGGCWGAAAACAGCTTTGCTAATAGTATTCTTACCTTTACAGCAGGATGATCATATATAGTGACATTATCTGGCACAACTTTCACATCTTCCACCAATAAGAACTCCACAGAGACAGCAATAAGCAAGCCGGACACTTCCTAAGCAAGCAAAGTCAGAAAGAAATTACATTAGCATTCCTCCAGGTCAAAAAAACATCATTTTCTTCTTTCTCTTACACAGGTTAAAAAAAAAAAGTGTGGAGATAGGAAATGAGCATTTCTCCTAAAGAGCTGCAAACTCTGCGGTAGAACTCTCATTGTGAAAYTGCAGAGGTTGACATTTAGAACCAAAAATAAAATGTTACTGCACAACCCTTGACTACGAGCTTGTCAAATTGCAGTAGTCCCCTAGGAGGATGAGTCTAAAGCAGGAGGACCTATTCTTACTCACTTTTGGGCTACCTCGTGCTGCATATTTCACAAAGCTGATTCCAATCTGAACAGTTCCTTTGATTTGGTGTACTTCAAGAAGCTTATGCCCTATAAGCAACATATAAAAACAAAACAAGCYTCTCTGAATGCCCTGATGTAAACAGAGATAAAACTCCTACTGATTCCATTGGAATGCAGCACACAAAACTGAGCAGTACCATGCAGCCTGGTCTGTCCAGTCCCCCCATCTTTGGCCACCATCTTCATGGTTCTAGGATCAGAAATGTGAGCGAGAATTTCATTGGATGATTTCCACTCCAACACCAGAGAACTGAAGTTGTCAAACTGCCGCTGTTGTTGATCAAACACAGCCAGCTCCAAAACTGTATTCCTCAAATTGGATATGGGGATCTACGCTCAAAGAAACAGAACTTTGGTGTTAATAACTTAGTGCCTGGCTTAAGAAGGAATACTTTCATTTCCTMAAAAAGAACCAATCAAATTGTGCTAGATAGGCTTCTATTTAACAGTGCATTTTTCCTTTCATCTCAACTACAGCTTTACAACCCCAAAATATTAAAGGACTCAGGGTACTAGGATTCCTTTTTGGAATTTTCCTATTCAGAAAGCCAATTACCACCAAACTGCACAGAACAGAGAAAACTGTCTGCAAAATACCTGGGCTGACTTCAAGTTACTTGTTCTGATGAAAGTTATTTCATTATCGGCTAACAACTCTTCAGTGATAGTGCTCTGTATTACTAATTAACAATGCATACCCTTTTTCCATAAAAATATCCATAAAAGTATCTTTTACATATTGGATACTCAAGCAGACCCCAAATGAGTGTAGGGTTCTTAGCTCATTTCAAGTCTTACCAGTTGCTTGCTGTGTTGTGGCACGGGACAAGGTGGAATATCTGCAGCTACTTCATACACCGGAGTCACAGACATACTTGCAGGATGAGCACAAATGAATGTCACCTGGATAACGTCTACAGCAGGACTAGGATTCAGGACTCCTGGCTGGTTGCCTACTCGGAATGTGAGAACCTTCAAGGATATGCAAGAGGGTTACCCAGAAAATTCTTCCATTCTCATTATGTATAAAACTGGTATGTCGACGGCATCCCAAAACGGGATTAAATGTAAAGAGCTGAAGGAAGGACAGGCCAGTATCAGATTGCAAAAAATGTACATCTCTCTGTGTGTATATGACACAAACATGAGATGAAATAGCATCCATGCTTCGTTTCTAAATGCACTTCTGAGCAGAGCTGACAGTGTCAATTTAGAAATAAACAAGGGTAAAAAGGAAAGTGAAACACACCTTTGCTTAGACAACACTAACTCAAGCTATGCGCTCTCTAGTCAAGGAAAATGACATCTGTGAGAATAAATGTGCAATTTTACCCATGTTATTTGCAGCTGCTTATTCATTTGCCATATATAATAGATATTTCCCTTACCTGTTCCCCAAACTCCAGGCATACAACCTGATAAACATACTGGTTCAGTTTCCTTTTAATTGGAAGACGGACTTCTGTGACCTCAATTTTTTCCTCATGTTCCACAGCTAGTTCTGAGAAGAAACGAGATGGYTCCAAAATCCATGGTCCTGGCCCACCTTCAAATATCATCTCCTTTGCAGACTTCCAAGTCACCAGAGCCAACTCTACCGGATTTACAGCCTGATCACATGAATAGAAGAGAGCTGAAATAGTGACCTTTAATACAATTTTCCAGTGAGGYACAGAAGTGAAAAGAGACATAAAAAAAAAAGAGCTACTGAAACTGACTGTCAGTTAGAACAGACTTTGCTACGACTCTGGTAATATAAAGGATATTTATGGTAGAATTAGATGACATGCACCTAATTTTACAATGCTTTTTTATGCTGGAGCAGAAGCTGGGGGAGCGTCTTCACATACAGGAAGTAACTGCACACAGTTATAATTAAATATGAACATGTGTTCTACATACATTCTACATGCGTTCATTCTAAGCTATCAGAGAAGCCTAATCTTAGCCAACATGTAGTAACACGTTGGCACAACGGCACAATTCACAGAGAATGAAGATCCTCCAAAACACATCGCTGTTTTTTCACAATACTAAAGTCAATGGTCAAGCTGTTAAACTGATTTACTTGTTAGCAGTCTGTCAGAAAGAAACATTTATGTTTTTGCAGATGTCAGTAAATTTCCAGCTGCAAATTTGTTTCTTGGGAAAATGATTCAGGATTTAGCAACATGCAATACAGTCACTTGCAAACAACTTAATAATTCAAATAGGAAGAGACAAGCTAGCGAATGCAGCAGCTCTCACCTTCAGAGGTTCATAAGAAGCAAATGTGGCACTTGTTTCAAAATAGCGCTGGTACACCGTAACACTTGCTGTCACTAATGTGTGTCCCTGGGATTTTGCTTCTAGTAGGAAGCTGGAGCAGAATGTCTGACCAGGCTTCTGATTACCTACAAATTAAAAGCAATTTTGCAGCAGATCTTCTATCACTTATAAGCTAAATTGTAATGGAATTTTTAACCTCAGTTTTCTGAAAGGTTTCCTAGACTGTGCCATCTCCACAATAGCTGTGATCCCTTTCGTTGTGGTGCTTTGTAATTGACTCTTACAACAAAAGACACTTCAACCCAATGACTTTCACAGACTTGTTAATGAATCATGAAAKCTTTGCAAGTTGTAACTGGAGGATGGCTTCAGGGAAACAATTTAAAACACTACTATTCAAACAAGTATTCTGGAGTTAATCTATCATACCTTCTTCAGCAAGGACAAAGACTCCTTGCTTTTCCATGCTTATGTCCAAAAGTAAGAGGGAACAATCAGTAAAAGCAATGTTCTCTTGTGTTTCTCTGTCTGTGAAATACATCTTCAGAGGAGCTTCCAAAACTTGGCCAATCTCAACGTCTGCATGAAACGGCACAAGTTCCATCTTCGTCAGCCGCTCCACATACACCTAGATTAGCAAAATAGAAGCAGTCTGAGAGCACAAAGGGCCAGAACAATGGTGTCACAGCCCTAACGCCTGAGGCTGGAGCAGTGAAGACCTCCAAAATAAAAATACATGAATATGGTTTGACAGTTTGTCTGTTTACAGGTGTTTTTATAGTAATTGTACAGTACTAATAAAATAATAATGGTGCTATATTCAATAGCTAAATATTACTGCTTTAAGAAACAGCTGATACTCAATAAATACAAAATAGTAACACATGAGACTACTCACTCACCATAATGTAAATGGAAATAATTCCACCTACACAGAAAACTACAATAAAAGTCAGGGCAAAATCAAGCACAACGCTTTTAAGCAGGAGCCTAATAAACTTTGGTCTTCAAGCAGAAACTTCCAATTTCTAGTTGGACAATGCAGCATCTGTAACAAATATTTGCTTGGAAAAAGACTTCCCTGTATTTCACCATAATGAAAGGGGTTCTGTACATCTCTAGCTTGAACAGTGCAGCGCCCCTGCATCAAACCTCCAGTGACTACTCCTTTTACGGTGACTGTGACCACAGTCTGATCAGAAGAAATCCATGAGAAATTGCCACTGCCTCCTTCAACCTATCCAAACAGAGGAAAAAGATAAATGGATAAATGTTGGAAACTGAAGATAAACAAAGTGTCCTGGAAGCAGGAGGAGGGTCACATGCTGGTATCAAGTGAGTATTATTGATATGGCAAAAAAAATCTAAGTTTGCATTGTTTGACTAGGGAATAACAGGAAAAAAAAAAAAAAACAACAAAAACTCCCCCAAATCTGACTGCAGCAGAACTGTCATTTTTTTCATCTGAACATCTCAAAATACTTTTCATATTTCTAATAAGTCTCACGATGTACTGTAGAGTTAAACACAAAATATTTATCTTACAACTCAAAAAACTCAGTTTTATCAATCAAAACACAGGAATTTAAGGCTGTATAACCAGCTCAACAGCAATGGGAATGTATCTATTTCCTAGACGTTTTTAACTAATTTTTCTTGTGAAAAAGACTCTCATACCAAGGAGACTTTCACCATTTTCCAAGCTGCAGTCCACTTTACCTGAACTTTATATCGATACAAGACTTCTGTGGGATGATGAGGAAATGCAAGGAAAGAAGGTGTCAGCTTGATGGGAAGGTAAATCTTCACCTCTTGTTCATGTCGGACTGGCACGGGTAAATAAGCCTCAGATCCATCCTGTAAACAAGGAAAGTAAATCTTTCAAGGAAAGTGCGTAGCCATGAAAAGGAGACTCTCACTTTTAGCAGTCAGTAAAAGAGAGGTAATAGGATTACATGGTTTAAGCAATCTTAAACAGTTTGACTTTCTTTGAAGAAGATTTGAATGGACTGTTCACAACTGCAGAACCTACAACGGATATTGTTTATGAAGACGTGATGTAGGATCACCTGCAATGTAGGATATAGTGTAACTTGAATCATTAACAGTTAATTTCACATACCTGTGAAGAATATTATGCTATGACCTGTGGTACAGAGAAAACTTGGAGGAAAAAAAACAAAGGGGAAAAAAAGTTATTACCACCTTTGCATCCTACCTGTAGAAGTACAGATATCAGTTCAGCTTTTATCCCTGCAATGCCATCTTTTAGAACCTGAACCACATGGTAAGAACCATTATCAGAAGACACGAGCTCTTGAAAATATTCCTTAGGAAACTGGTGAGTTATTCGCAGGTTCTGCAAATTTACAAAGGGAAATATATTACTTATACCAAGACCAGAAGATCTGCACTCAAAACCAGAGCACAGATGATTTCTCAGCAGAAAATATATTCTCAACAGAAATATATTCTGGCCACTCTAAATAAACTTGGAAAGGATGTATTGTATTCATTGCACACCCCCAATGACAGGAACACAGTATGTGACATTTCCTTTAGCAGCTGCTCTTGTTTTTAAATAAACACRTACTCACATCAGATAAATAAATTTTAGTGCTGTCTTTATCATAAACTTCTACAGTGATCATATACTCTCGCTTCACTTCTAGTATCCACCGGTCTCCTGGATAGACAGTGAAACCTGAAGTAAAAACATCTGGTTTGCTTTCAAAAACTTTCARACATGATCAACCACCAGTGGTGGTAAAATATCTCCCATTAACATGTTTCTCTGTTTAAGAATTAGCGATCACAGCAGAGAAGCTTTCACTATCCATTCCACAAAATATACAGTACCATTTATAAATAATCCTTGAATTGAACACCCACTCTTCAGCAAAAATAGACAATTCAGGAAACAACACAAAGAAGAGGCCTGTAAGGCAATCAAGACTTTTTTTTAATAGTTATGAGGCCCATTCTTTCTTGGCATTTTTTAATTTAGTTAATTACTTTGATTTAGAGAGCAGCCAATCAAACACAGTTAGGCCAACTTCCATTTTCAACCCAATGCACTTGAAAAGACAAGAAGTCTGCTTCTGCCATACGATTTAGATGTCTCCTTCCAACAAAATGAATGCATATTTTTAAATAAGCAATATTTTCCTGATCAAATGAAATGTGAGCATTTTACAATCAATCTTTCATTTTCTCATTACCTAAAAATCCAGCTTCTACAACATAGATGGTGCAATTTGGAAATCCAGATGCAGCTCGCATGTGAATATCTTTGTTCTTATATAGGAAGTCTTTAAGGATTTTGTTTTATTAAAAGAAAATAGAGATGCCCTTAGTGAGCTATAAACCTCCAAGCTGTTTAAATACAGAACAAGTATCGGAATCTGGGGCTTGATCCAATTTCCACTGACATCAAAGAGTGTCTGTTACTGTCAATGAGAACTACATTGTGCAATCTACTGGCCAGAGGGGTCCCTTGTCGATGCAGAAGAAGAGAACAAGAAATTGCACAGGCTACAAAGTGATCTCTTCCTGAATGGCAACAGAGAAACAGTAATGAGGTTCTTGAAACAGAATACTGAGTGTATTGATATGCTTATCTGGAAGGTGCAGAACGAAAAGGGGAAAAATTAACCTAAGCAAAGTAAATACCCCATAAAGATTTTGGAGAAACTGAACATAAGACCTCACAAAAATCCCTTCTGTCTCTACAACCTCTCYAAAATACATATTTTTTTATAACAASGGTTGGTCATGCTTGGAAATAAAAMTGGCCACATACCAGGACTAAASACACAGTTTAAACTGTATTCAGAAGGATACTTCTATGAGCAAAGACGAGATTACTCTGTCCTAATTGCACTGCTCTCACAGTGGCCGTCTTCAYCTCCAGGCTGGCCACTGGAAGAAGGTCAGACCCACCAGGTGCAACAACTTGATCACGAAGCTCAAGCTCATAATGTTCAAGGGGCAATTCTACTTCTGCAAAAAGGTTACCTTACAAATTATTACAATARTTTGTAATTTTATAATCACCTACACTTTCCAAAAAAATGTGCTCTTTACAAAGGTACCAATTCAAGGATCTGAGTAATGACAGCAGACTAACAGTTTATCAATGTAGTAAGTCAATAGATCTTCTCCATGCAGGCAGGCACGTGTGATTAATTCAGCTCTCTGGTGTCTGTATACGAATTTTGCAAGTGTTAGAATGCAAATTTAATCCATTACCACTCTGCCACCATAAAGAAGTGCTGCCATTTCCCCTGCTTCCAATCACATATCCCCAATTACTCTCTTTAATCAGCCCTAGAGAGACCTGAATAGTCAGGGATTTACTGTTCAATGGCACAACTCCACTAACTCTAAGCTAAAATTCTCTCCCCACTAAAACTGCAAACAATATAGGAAAGAAGATATGGCAAAATAGGGTAGAACTAAGAATTTACCTGTAAGTTTTCCCTGTATCATTTTAGCTACTTGGTATTTAATGTAGGCTCCAACCAAGAGGTAAACGTCATGAGAAGGTATCAAGAAGACATTCTCTAGAACCAGCAGACGCACCAATGCGGCAGATACTTTCTAACGGAAACGCAATAAAAAAAAAGGTCAGTAAAGTCTGGAAAGTCTTTTTATAAAGATTAAAAAAAAAAGGAACTTTCACAATAATTATTCACCTTATAAGTTGATTCCTGTATTCGGACTTTTATAATTGCTGCACCAGTTTTGATTCCTGACACTAGAATCCTGTCTCCCTGTTTTTCTGCTCTTTCAAGATCAACAATGTAGTCTGGTGGAGAGTACTCAGCTTCTGAGTATCTTAAAATCCTGATAAGACCAAAATAACCTTAGCTAGGTAGACAAAGACCTATAGTAACTTCAGAATCAAACAGGTCAGTGTATTGCAAACTATTTCCAACTCTGCAATACTTATACACAAATTCAAACGGAAAACTTTTAGCAAACTGAAACTGCTGATTTTACTCACAGAATTAATTATATAAGACCAAAATATAAATTAATACCTAACATTCTTACTGGTGGTACAGTGACAAATCATGTCTTATCAGGTGGATTTACCTGATAAATGTACTCATCCACATCCCAACCACTCTAGAAAGACCCCAGCAYGAAGGTCAGAGCTGAGCACTCCCTTTTAATAATTACCTTATTTTGTTTGAAAGATCTGAACTTTCCATGTTATCGTCCTTTGCAATACTCCACTCGAAAGTCATTCCTGACAAGCTACTGAATGTGTTTCCTGAAGAAAAYAAAAAATCAGCATGCAGAGTGGAACTCACTGTACCTCCTTAGTAAGGGATTCTTTCCACCCAAAACAGCAAAATGATTCCTGAGTAGGAGAAAGCAATCAAGTGTCTCAACACTGCCTGGATTCCTAATGTTCTGACCAGTAATACCAATTATAAACAGTATCACTAAGTATGAAGAAAGGACAGTAARTAAGAAATTCTTTCTCAGGAATAAGAGCTTCAATTTGGAATTGTAGCAGGAGAGAACTTGTCTCCCAAGCARTACCTTCAACATCCAGAGCTCTCACAGTTAGCTCCAATGGAGAATCTTCCACGTAGATCTCTCGAGTTCGGGAGACAATTTCAATACTGTCTATCACATCAACAATGACATCACAGCGAAGTAAGTGGCCTGTCACTACAACAAGAGAATGAATAATCTTTAATCCAGTATCTGGAAGTTTGCATTGGCTTAAAAATCATTAAAAACTATGGGGTTGGGGAAAGGAAACAAAAAGGAAGATCACCGTTTCCCACACAGCCAAAATCAGATGCGGCTGTAGGTTTCTCAGTAGGATAAACCTGATGTGGAACTCTGCTGCAACCTCACACATTTTGCAACACTTCGAACAATTTATTTAGAACAATTTATTGACTTCCTCCTTAAAACCCATAGGGACAAGCCTTGATTTCCGTGGTGCAACGGCCGCTTTCCCACTCACCGCGTTCCTCGGCTACCACCACGCTGCTCAGCTTTGTGGCTTGCGAGGACTGAGCGGACAGCAAGGCTTTCTGTGAGCAGATGGTACTGTTACCATAAACGGGCTCCACGCTGACTATATCGTGATGCGTGGAGTACCTGAAAGAAAGATGCCCCCCTGCCTCCTCTCAGAAGGGCATACATAAGTACGGTTAAATAACTAAATAAAGAAATGCAGATTAATACTGTTCTCAAACCAGTTTTTGTTTCATACTTATTCATATAATTACCTTTTAAAATACACTATTCTGAGTGCACAGGTGATGTACTCAGTACCAAAAGGGCACCAGACCAACAGCYTTTGACACAGAATAAAAGCCTTAGAAGGAACATTGCTCACTCTGCCCAAATAAACAGGCCTCTCACAGCCAAGCAAGACAGGTTTTTGTGCTCTCTTGATACTACCCTAACCCAGGAGAATATGTTCTCTTCCCTCCTTCTTAAACCTTTCCCTAGTTGTATCCTTCTCCAGACCTGCTACCCACTAAAGGCTCCTATCTCATTCCCCTAACAGAGCACCCCCCTCACCAAGAATCATAAATCCCTCAATTCTTTAGCATCCCTCCTCTTCCTCACCAGGAATAACAGCCACCCTCAGCCTCTAGCACAAAGGGAACACGAAGCTCCCGACTGAAGGGCAGCAAGACTTTGGGCACGTTTAGCTTGAAGGCAGCTGCCAGAAAGAGCGAGAGAAAGCAGAGGAGCGCGGACAGCCCATGCGGCCCCATCCTGTCAGAGCAGAAACAAAATGGCKGCTGCCGCAGGCCTCCCTTCCCGCCTTCCGGCATGACGCATGCGCAAAGGGAAGGGCTCGCCGGCGCTGCGCATGCGCGCTGGCCCCACCCCCGCCGCCGGCGGGAAAGCCCCGTCCSGGCTCCGCGGCGCTGAGGTAAAACCGGGAGGACCCGGTGCCCCCCCGCCCGCGTCCTCGTCCCCGGTAAAAAGCTGGAAAAAGAGACCCCACGAAAAGCACTGGAGACAGACACCGCGGTGGAGGGATGTGGTTTTATTTCAAAAGAGAGTAAGACAATTTTTTTTTCCTTTTTTTTTTTTTCTTCCTCAATTTTAGTATCAAAACACTTGATAGGATTCCCTTTTTTTTTTTTCTTTCCCCTCCAGATTGGCCCCTAAAATTGCTCTGACCAAGCAGCATGCTTGAACCACAAGCTACACACAGCGAGCTTGGCACATCTCCACACTCACACCTCAGGACAACACCACACCAACGCACTGCAGGATGGCTTGTACCTCATTAAGACATTAATTACTTAAGAGCACACCTGGCTGGGAAGGAGGGCTTTGTTTCCCCGCCTTCCATATSGCCCATCACAGTGCACAAAACACCTCAAGGAAAACAAGACTTTTGTACTTAAGCTGTTAAGTTGAACCCAGCGATGAGTGATAAAAGCTCGGTACATCAGCACTTAGTGAAGGCAAATTCAACCCCTGGGTAGCAACAGCTTAGAGGGGCCAGGGCTTCTCTAAAGGCCCAGGGGAAAGAAAGTGGCCAATAGTGTGGGGAATGGGGGAAAAAGAAAAAGAAAAACACAACAACCCTGTGAAAATTCAAACATTCAGATAACAGACTTGGCTTTTAAAAAAGTCTCCTCCTGCTCACATTGCTTCTCCACAACGCAGCGTTACCTTAAAGCTGAGAAGCTGGACTGTGCTTTTGGCAAATAGCTTCTGGAGAGGACGCCAGGCCCCAGGGGACGAGGCAGGAAGGTTTCCCAACTGGCTTCCATTCCTAGGGAGGTCGCTAGGATGGGTCGCCCCCTCCTCCTTCCCCTGCCCGCACAGGGCAGCCCAGATCCGAGTTACAGAACRTTAACAAATTTTTTAAAGCCAAGAGCTTTTAAGTGTATGTAGCTCACGAGCCTCAGCTATTTGGAATGTTTATAATGGTCGCTACCAAAAAAAAAAAAAAAAAAAGGTAGTTACGAAATGTATACATCTCAAACATGCTCCCCCAACATTATTGCATTGTTTGTTTCCCTTAATAATGCTGCTTCAAGCTCTGCCCAACCTGATGACCTCTAACCCAGAGGTGAAGTGGAAGATGAACGTTTGGTCAAGTTGGCAACCGAAGGCAAACCACGGTCCCCAAGGGTTAGAGGGCAGCAGCGGCTGGGCTGGCCCTCGCTGGCATTGCGTGACAGAGGCAGTGGCAGGGATCCATTACATTTCGTTCAGGTCTAGCAGTGTCTGGTCCAGCATTCTTTGCGTGCAGAGATGCTCCTCTTTGGTGGATTTCAGTTTATCTGGGGGGGAAGCAAGAATTACAGTTACGAGTCAGCTTAAAACCAGCGGAAAAACCTTTGCCAAAGAAAGCTTGCACTAGCCCATTCCCAGCACACTGCCATAGCTAGGTTCTCCGCTTCTGGGTGCCTGGCTATTTGCAGCTAGAAGCTCCGGAGTGACCCGGCTCACGTGTGGCCCTTCTCTCGCATTGGCAGTGCTCCCAAGTGGCAAGGTCCTGATGTACCTTAAGCTAGTGCTCTAGGTAGTAGTTTGCATGCAGGTGCCTTGGACTGCAGCTAACTTTGCCCAGGGCTCTCACACAGCAGGAAACAACGGCCCCGCAAGCCACCCAAAAGCAACTCGGAGGTAAAAAAAAAAAAACACACACGAAGGCAGCACCTCCCAGGATTACAGCCTGCTGTGCCCCCATTTCCCCTAGCACAGGAGAGAGATGCCAAGCTGGTCCCCAAGACCGTACTACCTAGCAGCAGGTAGCAGACAACCATGCCTCAAGGACAAGTAGAAGAGAGGCTTTTCTCAGTGTAACGGCAGGCAGTGAGCAAGTAGGAGCAAGAGTGCTGCAACTCTGCCCGGGGAGCTTGCCGAGTCAGTTCTCACATGTTCTTTAAGCCAGGAGGAGAGCTCAGACCAGCAACTAGCATTCTAGGTGGGCTTTACTCCAAAGGACAGCCCACCCTTATCTCTGAAGAAATCCGCACGCTGGGACACTGGATAGACAAGCTGTGGAAAGACGTCCTTTAGGCACAGGCAGTTTGTCCAAGAGAGCTCCCCACCACCTCCCTCCTGGGGTCAGCACTGAGGGTCTGACCAGCAACTGGCTCGCGGTCCAGAAATGATGCACTAAGCACAGAGCAAAAAGCAGCCTTCCTAGGGCACTAGCAGTAGCAGCATTTAAAGACTCCCTGGAGGCACTCAGGAAACAGCTTTCTGCCATGTATTTTGTGACTGGCTTTCCAGATGTCTATTAGTTTTCCCCGTCTCACTCTGGGACTCTGCATCTGTGCTGGGGTCAGGCCCCAGGAACAGCCTCCTCCCTCAAAGTTTCTAAGGTTAGAGCTCAACTGTATGAAAATACTACAGGCTTGCAGTGCCTTAGACCACAAGGTCAGCAGTTTATTGTTAGAAGCCATCATTCCATGCAGCAGGAAATGCTACAATCATTCAGCTAACAAGAAAGTCACAGCACTGGACAGGACAGGTTATCTAACAGACATCAGTCGAGCTCCTCCCCACCCCTCTGCTGCTGGGCACCACTCTGGGTCCCTGCAGCAGCCAGGCAGGCCCCACTGTACTAGAAAACATGACTGTTCAGAAAACAGCCATGTCCTAGGGTTACTTCATCAAGAATAGATGTTACCTTTTCATAAAAAGCTTTTAAATAAAGTACATGAGAGGATCAACTTCAACTGCCCCATTAAATAGCAGCAACTGCATAGAATTTGCAAGTCTGCCAGTCTTAAAAGTAATCAGATTTCACTGTGGTCCACAGCATTGGTGGTCGCAATAAGCTTGTTTAATGGCATTAGTGGGCCCCCTTCTCAGTCACACAGATCATGCAGCGTTAACTTCAGCTCGTTAGAGAGCAGACGATTTTTCTCAAGCTGGCTGTACAGGCGCTCTGCAGCAGCAACAGGAGGATTAGGGGGAAAAAAAGGGAGGAAAAGAGAAAGAGAGAGAAAGGGAAGGTTAGTAGAGTACCAAGATGAATACATAAATAATCTGCCTCCATAACGTATGCCTCTGAGGATCAAGTCTAGGCTATTATATGCATGAAGACAGGCAGAACAAAAGTTTGTCTTAATCTAAATCACTCTTCTGCTCAGGAAGATGACAGTGGAAKCCAAGTGCAGGCAGAAATGCGAGTGCTGCCAAGGGCTTATAAAGACAGAGGAAGAAGAAACAAACACTAGAGGAGGAACTCGTAGACTGGGTTGAACCAGACCCAGTTAAGGAGCAAATAAGGATGTGCTTTAGGCTTGGGCAGTGTTTTGCAGAAGGAGGTAGTCCAGACTTGGCTGGGCCAGAACTACCCTCCAGAAAGCACAACAGCACACAGCAGTGGGACTGAAGGAATAGTAGCAGTAGTACAGGGACCCAGAGGGCTCTAAGGAGAGCAAGCCTGAGAACGACAGCATCTCCTACCCAACAACATGACTTTGTGCCGCACTAACAACTAACTGGGAAGGAAGCTGGGGCTTGGAAGACAACCATCCCAGGCCAGTCGATGCCTGCCATGCACGTYGGCTACCACTGCTAGGCACTTGCAACATCTCACCTCCGTGCTGGCTCTGAGCAGGTACTCTGGGCACCCTGATGTGGGTCATCCCAGGTGACCAGAGCCAATCCTAGGTCTCTAGGACAGCACAGGATGGGAAKGAGTTGTGATGGCTAGAGCTTGATRGATGGGTGACTAAGCAGTGCAGCAGCTGCTGCCCTTCAACCAAGTGCCCCACATTTGTTGACACAGACATGATGACTCACCCACATGAGCGGACTGGTTCAAGTAACTGGCAYGATCCTTTCCAGACCTCAGGAATAGCTTCTTTGTAGTGTGGCCTTCTCCCTTCCCCACCCAACCCACAGGGCAGCCTGAGGTCATGTTTGCACCTCCGGGGGGTGCTCCAAGAGCTGTGCCTCCTGGTCACTTTATCTGTGTTTGCAGAACTCCTGAGTCAACAGCCCGGCTCCTGCTAACCAGCCCATACATGCCTAGCAATCCAGTCAGACCAGAAGCCTTTCAAAGCCTCTCAGGGCAGCAGTTGCCTCACCCACACATCCATCCACCACCTAGTGCGGATTGTATCAAGGCCAGCATCAAGAGGCCCTGTCAGAGCCTAGCCTTTAATAGCATCACTTGCAACACTGCTGTTCAAAAATGCAGCCACCTGCTCCACACTGCATGCAAGGTACTAATAAACCCTTGATTGACAAGACCTCCCAACGAGGAAGGAGGCTGTTTCACAAGGGCAGCAAATATGGTGCCATATCCCTCCCACAAAGGACTGGCAACTGAATTTCTGTTCCCCTTTGTATTTGTGACAAGCCCTATTGCTCCCTCACACAGGATCTAGCCYCCATTACCGAGGTGCAGATTCTTGTTATTGGTTACATGGCACAGAGCTATTTCCTATACCCCAGGAAAAACAGACCAACATCTGCAGATCTTCCCAAATCATTACCCTCAGAACCCCCAGCAAGATAGCTCCTTGCTCAGACCTGCAGAATCGTCTAGCAGCAGGGAGACAACCTGATATAGGAATTGGAAGACTGAGGTAGTTCAGTGTGCTTGGTCTGTGCTTACTGTCAGTGCCATTTGTGCAGGAGAACCAAAYGCAAACAAACCTGAGGCTCAGGAAACCACTGGGGCTGTCCCATTTCACCAAAACTCGGCTCATGAAGGGCTCTTCGGGCCCTATGGCAGACAAACCAATCCAGGAAGGAAAAAAAGTATTTGACAAGCCACCACGAGGTAGCACACACACTTATGTCAGGCTGTTCAGTGCTTATGGTACCAAAGAATCAGTAACAAACTGGAGTCAGCAGTGAAACATGTCAAGTGCTTGCAGGCTGCCACCAGCTGCAGTGCTTGTGCAACACTCCATGCCACGCTCGCCAGAAGGGGCCTGCCCTCTGCAACCCCTGCCCTGGGAGCAGGATCCCCTGACACCAGAAGCAAGAGCCTTGCAGAGGCTACTGCCACATCTAGCACTTGGTCAGCCCTCTCTGACTAGAATCTGCAWGAATTTGCTTGATATTTATTAGCTTTCATGCCCTGGCAGTGACCTAATGACTACTAGGTGTGGTAATTTCCCCCTACAAGGCAGCATGAGGCAACTGATGCCCGTGAATGCATCGGTCAAGTGAGAGGAGTGACTTTAGCCTGACTCAAGCAGACATAACTTGAAGACTTTCCGCTATGCAAGCATCCTAGTTGATCCTACAGAGCATGCTGCACATTCAGCCACTGTTTGCAGAGCTGCAATTCACATGTGAGCAAAGAAGACACCCAAAGGATAAAAAAAATCAGTGCGTTAATCAAGTCTATATATTCCATCCACATCAATAAAGATTACACTGATTTGAAGGCAACATTGAAACAGTTACTCTAAAGCAGCAAGTGGTCACTAGAAACCCATTTCTCAACAGCACCAGCCACTCCATTCAATTTGTACAAGAGTTGTTTTTCTTAGAAAAAAGGTGACATCATGCTCAAGCAAGATAAATACAAAAGGAGCTTTATGGCTCCACACCAGATATGCAGATGAGAACACGACAGCCTCCCAGCTACACCCAGACATTGAAAGGGCAGCCCCTCAGAGCACAGCAGTGTCTGGCACATCAGGTCAAACAGAGAGCACTTTGTTTAGAAGCAAGTGCAGTGTAACTGGGGGGGCTGCTATTGCTGTCAAGTTTTAGCGTCTTTACAGCACTCGTTCCCAGGGATGCCCTGCACACAGTAACTGGAAAAAGGTACTGGAAATCAGAGTGAGATGACGAGAGCACGAATGCAGGGTGCAGATGCAGAACAAGCCATCAAGCAGAGAGGCAAATCCAAAGTGGAGTTTGGAATCAAGACTTATCTGTGTGAAACAGAAGGAGACACTAATTTTACAAGAGGCTTCAGTGTTTGTGCACAGCAAACTGTTCAGGGAGCTTTCAGATGCTAGCGTTATGGCTCTTCTAAAACACAAGTACCTGGCCTTTCCTTGGTTAGTAGGAAGGACTGTGCAGAGCAGCTGTTAGCAGAATCCACAGCAAATCTGAACACAAAGCTAAGTAGCCAAGTTGCAGAAACACATGAGATCAGCTACTTCCACAGATCACTTTATGATCCACTCCATCTCAGGCCCGTTAGGATGATTCCCGAGGAATCCACTCGAGCACTATCCACAGCCTCTTTCAAAAGGAATCCCAAGACCATGGTCCACTGCTCTAGCAGGCAAYGAAGCAGCATTACCTTAGGAAGCCTTCTCCAGTTGGGGCTGGGAATTGCATTCCTTAGCACAGCTCAGTGAGTTCGGCTTGGAACTTAGGCCAGCACAGCGCTCGGAATTACACATGCAGATGGCATTAGTTAGAACACAGCATGCTGCAAGGAAGCCTCCACGGTCCTAGAGGCAGAGATCTGTAGAAGTAACCTAGACACAGCACCATTGATTGACTGGCTATGGAAATCACAGCAAACCAAGCAAGCTCTGGCGGTCTAGCCTGCTGAAGCAAGAGGCAAACACCACCCAGCTCATATTTACATGGAAGTCATGTCATTCAGGGCGTGGTCCAGTTCCTCACTAATTGCTTTGTACTTCAGTTTCTGGGCATAGAGCTCATCTAGAAGAGGTTTAGGAGGAGAACAAAAGGGAGACAATGAGGGAAGGCAGACTTCTTCTAACACCCTTGGGCAGGAAAAGCAGTAGGGGATTCATGAACRGAAGAAAATGAAGTCAGATGTGCAGGCTTTACAACTCTATTCGTTCCTGAGCAATGAGTGAAAGGGCTCTGACAGCTGGGGCACAGGATGACTTGCAAGCATCTTCCAGATTACAGGGCAGCTCTAARGTGAGCAAAGCCAAGAACTCAAACCACAGTAGCTTGTGAGAACAAGCTGCTCTGCTAGGTCAGCAGGAACCACTGACAGATGGAGCACCAGGGAAGGGCAACTCCACTGCTTAGGGAGATGATCSGATTGCTAAACCAAAGGCAAGCACAGATCAATTAAGTGCTTTGTTCTCACCTTCCGTTTCAGTACAAAACCTGTTTGGGAGAAGGCAGTTAAGTAATAGTCCTGGGCACCAGAGGGAATTCCCATTATGTGCCCACAGCAGTGGGCGGGATAAGCCAAGCAGACAAGCCACACCTGAGTTCTTCATAGGATAATGGAGCACATCACTTGCACCCAGCGGAGGAGGCAGGCTTGAAACTCAGTGCTCGTCAGGACTGGGCAGAGCTGGCAGACCTTGCCCAACGCKGACTGCCTAGGCTACGGCACGGCTGTTTATGTTGTTAACTGTCTCATGGTGCCCAGATAACTCTGTCAGTTGTCATAAACTAGGTCACTTCAGCAACAAGACTGTAGACTGCAGCTAACTCTCCCTATCAAGGGAAGCATGCATGGACTTGGAGTTTTGCAGTTCCCAATAAGGGCTTGCCTTGGATCATGAGTTGGCTCGGATCGCTGCTTGGCTGCGGTTCTGGAACAGCTCAGCTGACACCATTGCTATTTCTAGATAAAACTCCTGAGCAGCTCCAGCTGCAACAATGCAGCTTTGAGTTTCCAAGACCCAGCAGTGACAGACCGCTAAGGCACATGCTGTGGTCAAGACAGGAGGCCACCAAGATTTTTGGCTTGCCAGCACCAGCACTTCATCCACAGCCTCAGATTTAAAATAGGTAACTGAAGCCTTCTCTTCCCATCCTTTGCAGAAAAGTAGGATTCTGTGAAGTCAGGTATCAGGAGTGTTTAAGTACCATGAAGTCAGAACCAGGAGAGCAGTCCATCCATGGCAAAAGACATCRCACCACATGGACGGAGCTTCTGGTGATTTAGTCTTGAATCAGGACTGCTCCTGGGCTATTTGAATCTTCTTGGGGCTAGCTCATGATTAACTCCTGTCTGCAGCAGGCTGCCATGTGCATGCACTTCTGCACAAAGGCAGGTTGTTGAAGCCAGTTCCTGTTGAGTTCAGTTGGCTTTTCCTACTCTACTTCTTAACAGGAGTACAGTAATCCATTGACATTCCCGAGGACACCGCAGCCGAGATTTACCATCCATGCTTTCTGYGACTGCGAGGCAGATACAGCAAAATGTTCAGGGCAAGAACTTGGCTTCCTGGCTGTGCTGCAGCCAACCTCATTTTAGGAGCAAATACATTGGGCACAGCTCTTAAGCCCAAAGACTCCAACCTCACCTTGCAGGCTGAGTTCGACTGTGCTCCAAGAGCAGTRCCTCCACTTTCCAGCTATCTGATAGACAGCCTTCCTCAGCTTCCCACTCCTCACATGTTCTTTGGCTTCCCCATCCCCAGATTGTACCTTCCAAATCATCGATGGTCTTCTCCAGCTTGGCTACAGACCGTTCAGCAAACTCAGCACGAGTCTCCGCCTGCCAGACAGGAGCAAGTCAGTCGGTGCAACAGCTTTCACGTGCAGCACAGCAGCAGCAGAAAATGGACACAKTCACTCACCTCTTTGAGTTTATCAGTCAGGATCTTGATCTCTTCTTCATATTTATCCTCTTTTTGGGAGTACTGTGGAAAAGGAGAGAGTCAGCAGAGCAGCCCCAGATATCTCCCGCTCCAGAGATCTGGCAGCTACAGGGGGAGCCAAGCTCCTTGCTGCATATACATGCCCCCAGGAATTTCTAACTGATAGTTATTCACACCTTTGCCCTGGGGCAAGAGAACTGGGTCAGGCAGCAAGTCCCAGACCACACACACAACAGAGTCAGGCACAGATAATATAGTTCACATCTGAGCAGCAKAAACATCTTGGGCTGCTCGCCTCTGCCTCAAGACAGAGAAAGGGTAGTCATCACTCCCATGCTCCCAGCTTCTGGAAGTCAACATTATCTCTGCACTAAAATCCGTTAGTTCTCCTGGGAATCACAGAGCTGAAAGAACAAGCACCGCTCTCCACGTTTGCATCGTTTCTATCCCAGTGGATGCTCCGCAGCCACATACTCCTAGAGCAAAACAGAAAGTTTTCTGACCCTTTGGAGAACAGCCCTACCTTCTCAGCCTGAGCCTCAAGAGACTTGAGATTGTTGGTGACATTCTTCAGCTCCTCCTCCAGCTCGGAACACTTACTGTGGATTTTTGTGAAGAAAAGAGGGGAAAAAAAGAGAAAAAAGAATGGGAAGGAAAGACAGAAGAGATGAGAAGTGAATCCATGTGCAGGGAAGACCAAGGAGTTTTTTTAGGAGACAACGGTCAGACCAGATGAGACCTTGCTTCAAAGGCACTTCTGCAGGAAGCAAGCTCCCTCTCAGCCTCCAAGTTTACACTTTAAGTCATCTACTGRCATGGGCACAGGGCACTGAACTGAGCAGCCGAGATGTGGACACAGATTTGGCCCAGAGTCTTCAAGCAGAAGTTGCAAGTTTAGTTTGCTGTAGCGGGGTAGTTCTGACAGATAGCAGAGCAGCTGCCATCCATCCAGACAACTGCTTATGGTCAGAGAGGACAGAGCATTCCAGAGGAGAGAAAGAAGTGCAATTAGGCAGAGGAAGGAGTATAAGACAATGACCACAAGAGCTTTGGTTTAACGGTTTGAGAAGGGAAAGGTTAGTAGTACCTTTTCTTCGGCAACAGACAGACACTTCAAGTTCTGGTCCATCACTCTGATCTGCTCCTGCAGCTCCCGGCAATGACTGTTAGTGACGGTCACATGATGGGACAAGCCAGGTGGGGACAAGGAGCAAAAAGGACCACAAGTAACAAAGCAGAGCAAAAAAAGGAGGGGGGRAAAAAACAAAAACATCACAGTCACGACATGCATGTCCAGGCAGGAAGCACAGCACTATTACTGCATCCACGCTTTGTTAGACAAGGCCCAGAAGAGTTGAGAAAGGTCCTGTCCAAGTCRCTAAGGATCCATTAAGAGAGCCAGACAAGTGAAAGGAGCCTGGACAACGCAGCTGGTGACTCTGCTCCGAGCAGAGCAAGTTCAGCTCGCTGCTCAGCAAGACACTGCAGAAGTTTCTAGTGGCTGCTGCATGTTTTTAAGAGGGCAGCCTCAGAGAAGCCTTTGGACAGCGCACGCACTGCTGCCCTCCCCGCTGGGGAGGCCTTGGCATTTTTAGAGCAGGCTCGGGTGCCCCACRGTAGCGTGCAAGGAGCTGGTGAGCATACAAAGCTGTGCTGGTGAACACCGCGTGGTGGAGGATCCTTCGGGCCCTTACGGCTTCGGAAGTCACTCCATGCAAAGAGGCAGGACATCTCAATGACAAGGGCAACTCACACCAGCTCTGAGGCTCCACATTCTCAGGGGACTTAATCCCCCTCAGAGCAGATTGTTTCCAAGTCTCACCTGAAGATCTAAATTCACCCCACACTTAGGCCTTGTGTAACAAAGAAGTGCTCTGTTAGTGTGTCATGCAGGCATGCAAGTCTTGCACAAGCAGATATACTCACGACTCCGCAAGCTCAGCCCTCTCCTCAGTACGCTCCAGATCTCCCTCTATGATCACCAGCTTCCGAGCAACCTGAAAGAGAGCGCCGGAGCTTACAGGAAGGTGTTTTCATCCTCACAGACTGTGCAAGACAGTAAAGGAAACGCTCGCCAGAGGGGCCAGAGCCTCTGGGCAAGAGGCAGCACTGGAGTAGCTCCGCTGCAAGCCAGGCTCCCCCCTCGTCTGCAGAGGGAAGTACCAGCTAGAGGAAGAGGAGCCGCCTCTCCGGGTGAAGAGCAGCATCCAAGAGCCTCACCTCTTCGTACTTCCTGTCCGCCTCTTCAGCGATGTGCTTGGCTTCCTTGAGCTGGATCTCCTGCAGTTCCATCTTCTCCTCATCCTTCAGGGCTCTGTTTTCAATGACTTTCATGCCTCTGCCCGAGAGAGAGCGCGCCAAAGAGAGACGTTTAAGCCCATCACGTGCAAGGCAGCGGGAGCCCGGCGCGTTTCAGAGCATCATTGCGGCTCCYATGGGAGCAGCGCTGCTTCCCTGGAGGTCCCCAGCATACGGGTGCAAGGGACAGCGCAGCACAACAGACACTGCTGCAAGCGGAGCAAACAACTGCTCAGAATCAACCCTTTCCCGGAGCATTTTTTTCCGGCAGCTCCTCAAGCAAGGGAAACCGGGAGCTGCTAGGAAAGACAAGCTCTTTGGGAACTCCACGCAGTCGAGCCAAGCCCTTTCCAGGCTGAACTGCAGCAAGAGCCAAGTGTGTCCTTAGAGCACCATGAGCTGGGGCAGGCTGCTCCGGGAGGAAGCGCATCCACCACCTGGAAACACTCTGCCGGGACCACTCCCCTCTGAATCACCCGGCCGGGTCAGTGGGGATCTCTGCCAGAGTGGAGGCTCCCGGCAGGAGCAGCGGGAAGAGCTTCCCCCTCTCCCAGCAGCCATTTTGTCCGAGGGAACATCTTCCCGGAGCGCGCTCCCCTTCCCTCCGAGGGGAATCGAGGGCAGCCACGGCACTTGCTGCTTACCTCGGCTCTAGGCGCGCTCCACGAGGGCACAACACTGTTTTAAAGGCTCTGCACAAACAACTGCCAGCTCCCACATCCAGAACTGACGCGGCCTTTGCTTCCCACCCTCCGGAGAGCCCACGAGGCTCCCAGCGCGGGGCCCGCAGCCACGAACGCGCCCGGATCCGCGTCCCCGAGCGAGCCCCGCTCACCTCTCGCTCTCATCCGCCGCCTTCTCCGCCTCCTCCAGCTTCTGCAGAGCGGTGGCCAGACGCTCCTGCGCCCGATCCAGCTCCTCTTCCACGAGCTGGATGCGCCGGTTCAGGGACGCCACCTCCGCCTCGGCCTGGAGGGAGCGGACGGGGAGCAGCTCAGCGCAGGGAGCGCCCGGCTCGGCGGCGGCGGCGCGCCGGAAACCAAACCCGACACGAGGTACTCGAGGCACTTCCTCGCGCGCGCGGCCTCGCCGGCAGCTCCGCRGCGCTGGCGGCTTCCTCGGGCGGCGCCCCGAAGGAACTCGGGGGCTCCGCGCCGGGCGGCGCTCGGCGCTTACGGCCCGCCGAGCCTCCCTCCCGCCGGAGCGCGGCCAGGCCGGCAATCACGGCCCGCGTTATCCGCGGCCCCACGCCCGGCACGCGGCCGAGATTAACGGCTCCGGGTCCCGCGGGCGGACGGGGCTTTCCACGGAGCTGCCCCCGGGCCACGCTCCGGGCTGCCTCCCGCCCTGCAATTCCTAAAGAATTCCCCATTCCCAAGAGCCCGGTCCAGCCTCGGGACAGGCCGCGGATGCCGCTCCCCAGCGACGGCGGCTCGGGGACGGCCGCGGGCTCCGTGCGGGCCTTGGAGGGGCACCCGGACGGGCCACAAACCCAGCGGGGAGCAGAGCGGCCGCCAGCCGCCGTCACCCGGGGCACCCTCGAGCCCTGCGGACACCGGGGCGCCCACGGAGCCGCCACCGCCGCGGGGCGCAGCGGAGGAAACACCGGCCCCGGGGGGAGCTCCAGGCGGCGCTGG
>PTEX01000538.1:2364-14869 GCA_003342815.1 Eudromia elegans | reverse complement strand
GACCGCGGGCGCCTTCTCCGACCGCGGGCGCCTTCTCCGGAGGCTTCCCCAAAGCCCTYGGCCGCAGCCAGCCCTCGCTTGGGTTTCGGGGTGGGGGGGACCCTACAGAAGCGTCACCCGCAGCTGCAGGACGCTGGTACCCAGCGCACCCCAAACCCCCCCAGGGGGAAGCCCCTGCATCCCCCGTGGTCGGTGCCCGTTGCAGGGGGCCAATGCCCCTTGCACTCCAAACCCACGTGTTTCCCAACCCCACGGGCACCCCCTCCGCTCACGCACCCCCTTCCCAATCCCCTGGGAATCCCCCTGCACCCCTGTTCCCCTTCACCCCAACCCTGCGTGCCCCCGGCTGCCCAGGCACCCCCCTTGCCCGTGTCCCCCTTCCCCGGTCCCCAGGGCACCTGGATTCCTCCCGGGTCCCCCGGCTCCTCCTGCCCTACCGGACCCACCACCACCCACCCTCCTGCAAGCCCCCCCACCCCCGCACCCCTGGATCCCCTCCCGGCAGCCCCGGGGGGGTGAGCGGATCCATGGGGCGCTGCTGGAGCAGGACCGGAGCAGCAGGGGCTGGGGCTGGGCAGGCACCACCCTCGCCAGGACCCCGGGGCCAAAACTGGGTCCTTGGGGACATCGGGAGCAGGAGGGGAGGCGGGGGAAACCCTGGGGGTGGCACCTCAGGATTGGGGCGGAGGGACGGTCCACTCRGATCCCGCTCACGGGCGCCGGGGCCCTGTTTGCACCGGGACAACAGGGGTAAAATGGGGGCAAAATGGGCTTRTGGTGACAATGATAATAGTGATAAATGTTAATGACGTCAGGGGGGAGCTGTGGCAGGGGCTGGCACCCTTGCCCAAGGGTGCTGGGGCTCTCGGTGGGTGCAGGGACCTGCTCTGCTCATTGGCACCTTGACAGAGGTGCTGGGAGGCTCCCGTGGGCCCTGAGACCTCACCCAGGGATGGCACCTCTGCAAAGGGGTTGGGATGCTCCCGTGGGTGCTGAGACCTCCTCGGGGGTGCCCAGACACCCCTGGGCTGGGTGCCAGGATCTCACCGAGGGTGCTAGGACCTCCTTGGAGGTGCTGCGAGGCTCTTATGGGTGCTGGGACCTCGCTGCGGGAGGTGGGGCACCCCCACGTAGCACCCTGGCTTGGGCACGAGGGGACATCGGGCCTGGGGACGTGGCCTGACCCCGCTGGGGACGCCGCCGTGGCCCCGCCAGGTCTGCGTGGGCACCAGGCTCCCGTTTTGGGCCCATTTTTGGGAATTGCAGCTGTAGCGGCAGGAACTGCAGAGCCCCGGGGGTCCAGAAGAGCTTTATTCCCTCCAAATCCCCATGGATCCCATTAGGAGGGGAGGTTGTTGGGACATCCTTAAATAGAGACACAGGCACCCGCGCCGGGGGCCTTTGGGAAGGGCTGGTTGGGGACAAGGAGGATTCAGGGCTCCCCAGGAGCAGGGAAGACCCCGGACCCCCCATCACACCCCCCAAGGGCCACGAGCCGGGGAGCTGCAGAGGACCCGGCCCGGGACGTCCCTTTTGTCACCTCTAGCCTGGGACACAAGGAGAGGTGTCACCTTTGGCCAGACCCCATCCAAGAGCTTCCTGGGGCTCTTCCCAGCTTCATCCTGGCCCAGGAKCCCGGAGCCCAGGGCGAGGGAGGAGCAGGTTTTCCAAAGCGGAATTTGGACACGTGGATGGGAAGGGGGCGGGGGGGATGTCTCTGCAGCCCGTTTTAGGGTGGGAAAAGCCCAAGGGGGCCCCATGGGCTACAACACGGCCTGGATCGGTCCGGCCCAGGGGATGGAAGGGCCATGGATGGAGAGGGCCATGGATGGAGAGGGCCATGGATGGAGAGGGCCATGGATGGAGAGGGCCATGGAGGCCGCTGTGACTTTGGGAACGGCTCCTTTGGGAGCCAATGCCAAGTGCGAGAGTGGAGGAGGAACATCCAGGAACACCCCATGGCTCCTGTGCACCAGAGCCAGGAGCGGGGACACAAGCCGGGCGGGATGGAAGCCCTTGGGGTGACACCGGGGGGTCCGYGGGGGGTCCACGGGGCTCCGCTGCCTCTAGGAGCTCTTGTGCTGGAGGGTCTCGTACATCTCGTGGGTCTCCACGTTGAGCCCCTGCGTGGGAGACAAGGGCGGGAAGTTAASGGAGCACCGGGAGCGAGGCCGGGCCCCGTGTCCTGGGGTGGCTACAGGGATGCGGCACCCCCGGGATACAGGTCCCACAGGTTGGGCACCCCAAGGAATACGGACCCCATGGGATACAGTAGTCAAGGACCCMATGGGATACGGAGCCCATAGGATAGGGCACCCCACAAGATCCAGGACCCACGGGATAGGGAACTTCCTGGGAAACTGGCACCCCACAGAGCAGAGCACCCGAGAGAGAGAGGGACCCAAGAGCACCCCAGGGCACCCCATGACCTTGAGCTCCCCATAGGACAGGTAAGGTGCAGGATGTAGAGCCGTGGGAGACGGCATCCTCCGAGACCGGGGGACAGCCCGGGGTGACTCACGGTGTAGATGGGTTCTCCTTTCTGCTGCGGAAGAGAAAGGGAAGGAGCTGCGGGCGGCACCACGGGGCTTCCGCGAGGCCCTGGTGCACGCGAGCGGGAGCAGGGAACGAGCACAGGCGGATCTTCCTCCCCACGACAGCGAGGAGCCGCCTGGGCTCATTCGGCTCCCTCTGATTCCTGGGGTCCGGGTGTGACCCGGCTCCGTGCACCCATCCAAGGGTGCTCCAGCACCCCCAAACCCCTTGGGGAAATGCATCTTACCTCCCTGGCTGCTCTGGAGTTCTCCTTGGACGCTCTGTGGAGCCGGACCTGCAGGAAGGAGAGGGAAGGAAGGGGAAAACCCAACCCTGGATGGGCTCTTCGCCGGCACTCACTGAAGCCTCCACATTATTCCCGCACAGGATGCACCAGGACTCAGGTGCCGCAGCCTCCAGGTGCTCCGTGCAGCCTCCATCCCACCCGYGGAGATGCGGATGCGACCTGGACCGCGGGCCGGCCGCCAGCCACTCACCCGCAGGTGACAATAAAGCCCGGTGAGGACGACGCCGTAGAGGAAGAGGATGGCGTCCAGGAGGTAGCAGAGCTCCGGCGCCATCAGGGCTTCTGGAGAGGGGGGAACGCGGAGACCGTGGGAGCCTCCGGTGRGCCCCGCTCCGAGCGGCAGCTCGAGCAAAAGCGGCAGAGGCCGAAGCCRCAAGGCTGGGCTGAATATAGACAGCCCCATAGCCGGTGCAGAAATAGCGACCGCGCCGGGGAGGCCTCGAGCGAGGGCTGCGACGGGCGCAGGTGGGTGTGCGGAGGCCGCTGCCGCCACCGGGCCGAGCGGGACACGGATGCGGCTTGGTGGGAGCGCGGGCGGTCGCCAGAGCCAACAGGTCTACCCATGCCCAGGGTGGGTGAGCAGACTGAGTGAGACGCGACGGGCACCGTGTCGCCAGCTCCCACACCACTTTGGGGGGAAATCGGGTATTTGAAGGGTGCTGAGCTCTGCCCCCCATGGTGGGATCCCCTTTTGCTCCCCTCAGGGGCACCCTGGGGTGCTGGGAACCCCAATTCTCGCCTGTCCCATGACCCCTCATGAGCCAGGGAGAGGGGACGGAGCCACCCGAGGACCCCGCAGCGACTGGCAGGGCAGTGACGTGGCCCCCATGTCCCCAGGTTAGATGGCACCAGCAGATCCAAGGACAACAAGACAGACCCCAGAGGAGCCCATGTCCTCCCCAAAGCTTGTCTGGAGTGCAAGGATGGCACCAGACAAGCCATAACAAGGGACAGGGGACCCCTCCAACTACCCCAAAGCCAACAGGGCTCAGCTGCCCCCATATAATCCCCCCTTACCCGCCTCTTGCGCCCGCAGGAGCAGCAGCAGGACAAGCACAAGGCAGGTGGTCATCCCGGTGCCACAGAGCAGCAGAGCYGCCACCGCGTCCGGCCAGGCGTCACGTTCGGGGCTCCGAGACCGCAGAGCAAACGCCCTCCTCCGCTCATGGCTTCCGTGTCCCTCACGTCCCCCCCAGCCCCCAAGCCCAGCGGCTTCCTTTTCTCGGCCCCGCGTCACGTAGGGGAACTCGCCCGCTGCTGGACGCTGGGTTCCCTTCCAGGAAAGGGCAGCGAGCGCTGAGCGGGACCGTTACGCAAGGCACCACGTGAGCTGGCCCTGAGCAATACGTGACCAGCTGGGAGCCAGCCCCAAACACCCCGGATGGGGCAGGAAGGCTCCAAGGGGGGAACTGGTACCAGGCGTTCCCCCCTTCCCAAGCCCTGGGGCTTGATGGTGCAGAGGGGGCAGCTCAACGCGCCAACCTGCAGCGCCACRGGGCACATATGGGGAAGCGGAGGCAGAAAACTCTGTAAAATCCCATAGAATCTCCCCTGGGTCTCCCCCAGGCTGGGGCAACTGTCCCCAGGGGAGGCAGGATGTGGTCAGGAGCCAGAGGGAAGGGAAGCTCTTAACCACAGGCTGTGATTCACCCGGTACGGGGAGGTGAAGGACGGGGCAGCAGCAGGGACAGAGGCACCAGCTCCAGGCTGAGCAACAGGCAGGAGAGTTTTGCCTTTATTTGACTTCGGCTGAAGAACGCAGAGCACGAGGAGGAGGAGCCGTGGGCACGTGGGGCAGCTCGCGGCAGAGGCCACYACCTCACCGGTCCACTTCTCCAAAGACGATGTCCTGTGTTCCTGGAGGGAAGAGGAAAGAGATTAGGGCAGGTTCAACCTCCCAGGCCCCAAATCCAGCYCCCAAGAGCACGGAAGGAGCTCGAGGGGCTTGTGCCTTCAGCCCAGGAGCGCTTACCGATGATGGCCACAACGTCTGCCAGCATGTGGCCCTGTGACATCCTATCCAGCCCAGCCTAAGGAAGAGAATGGAGAGCACCCATGTCACCCTGGAGCCTTCCTTCTCCGCCACAGTGACAGGCGCCTTGCCTGTGCCTTGCCGAAGCCCGGGGAGCCCCTTGGCAAGTTGTCACCCTGGCCTCGGGCCCGGTATGTGACAAGGACAGGGCTCCAGGGGACTCTTGAGGACTCGCCAGGGCCGAGGTTCCCAAACCCAAGGAGCAGATCTCCTGGATCCCGGCCCAAGCCACGCTTTGTGCTTGGCCCAAGCCGGAGCRGTCCGTACGGATAGCAGAGCCCCCAGGCCCAGGGTCCAGCAGCAGGAGGGGGGCAGCCCCCGCCAGCGCAGGCCCCGGTGCAGGGAAGGAAGCGGTCAATTATCAGCGGAGAAAGGAAACCAGCCCTAAGAGCGGAAGCACGAGAGGCTTCGGAGCAAGCGGCAGTTATGGGACACTTGGGGCCAACAGGAGCAAGCGCCCTGAGCGAGCAGGGACGGGCCCTGCTCTGCCTGACCGGGAATTAACCCCCTCCTTCTCCTAAAGAAGGAGCCTCATTCAAAGAAGGAGCCTCGTGCTCTTGCAGCAGCAGGTCAAGCGCCCCCAGTTCTCCAGCRCCCGGATCACCTACCAGGTGAGCAAAGCCGGGCGCCTTGATCTTGCAGCGGTAGGGGCGGCTGCTGCCGTCCGAGACAAGGTAGACCCCGAATTCACCCTGCGAGGACACGGGGAGAAGGTTGGTGACAAGCAGCGATCCGAAGCACCGAGCCCGCCGCCCGCGAACGCAGCCAGAACGGGCACCTTGGGGGCTTCGATGGCCGTGTAGGTCGCGCCGGGGGGCACCTGGTAGCCCTCCGTGTAGAGCTTGAAGTGATGGATCAGCGACTCCATGGAGGTCTGCAAAGAGAAGGGGGGGTCACCACGGCAGCTCACGGGCAGCGRGGACAGGGGACGCTGCCCGCGCTCCCGCCTGCTCCGCTTCCGAGAGCAGAGCCTCACGCATGGGAACCAGGGCCGGCAGCAATGAGAGGGCAGCCGTAGGGCAGGGCCCACCAGGGCTCCTTGTCCCCGGCTCACAGCAGGYCCCGGCCATCGCCAGGAGCTGCTTTTCTGGCCGAAACGGCTGCAGCGGAGTCRCGCGCAGGCAGGAGCGGCAACGCGGAGCCTCCCCCGCCACCCACGGCCAGAGGCAGCTGGGAGGGAGGCAGCACAAAAGGCCGAGCAACTCCCCAGCTCSACAGCCCCGCGAGACAGGAGATACGGAGGCCGATGTCACAGGCCAAAACAAAGCCCGAGGGCGTGACACCCAACTGCATTTCCTGCTCGTCCGCGTGAGCGCCGACACGCGGGCGGCAAGAGCCCCCCGCTAGGCAGGGCTGCCRGGGAGGAACAGAGCAGCCGAGCGACAGAACTTCTACCTTCATCTCCGCCCGTTTCGGAGGGGAGATTTTGGCGTCGTCCACTTTGATCTCCCCCTCGGGCATCTTGTTGAGGCACTGCAGGATGATGCGGAGGGACTGGCGCATCTCCTCCACGCGGCACAGGTACCTGGCACGGCAGGGACAGGGGCTCAGGTCACACCTTGCCACGGCAGCCCAGCAAAGCCCCCACGGGGTCTGACGTGGTGGAGGCCCCAGCCCCACGTACCTGTCGTAGCAGTCACCCCGAGAGCCGATGGGGACGTCAAACTCCACCTGGTCGTACACGTCATAGGGCTGGGTTTTGCGCAGATCCCAGTGGATCCCCGAGCCTCGCAGCATCACCCCGCTGAGCAAAGAGAGCCCAGTGAAACACGGGGTCCCACAGCCCATCCCAGGACGGCGTAAGGGCCACACGGGCACAGGGACGGCGGGACAGTCACATCTCCAGCCACTGGGTGGCACTACACTGACACCCACAGTCCCCAAGGCCCCTGGGACGAGCCCTGGGGACTGGTRCGAGCAGCCCCGAGCTTTTGGGGTTCACTCTGATCCTTTGGGGGCTGACACCTACTCTCCAGAGTCAAGAAGGAGCCCACGACACCCCCGTGCCTTCTCCGTGGCCCTTCAGCCACGTGCCTGACGCCAGGCCAGGGTGACCCGAGCGCCGGCCCTACCTGAACCCATAGTTGAGAGCCTCCTCCGCCGTGATGACCCCGATGTCCACCGTGCGGTTCTTCCAGATGCGGTTGTTCGTGAGCATCTGCAGGGGTTAACACCAGCAGGGTGTCACCAGCYCATCCGCAGCCTCGTGCTAAGGTAGGGCTGTCCCGTCACCCACCCCAGTGCCGCCCCTTTGCTCTTGGCAGGGAGTTTTGGCTGTGCTGGCTGCTGCCCGTGAGCTATGGTGGGGTCCCGGCCAGCTTAACCCACTGCTACTTGTGCCGCTGTATCATGAGGGGACATCCCAGGAGAGTGGGGACAAGTTAGGCAGGTCCTCTGCTACGACCCCTCACAGGGTGCTGGGAAGTGGGGACCATCCCAGCTCTCAAGTAGGATGTGGCACCCCATCCCCACGTCATCAACCCGCTCATCCCAGGGTCCCACCTCTTCCACCTCGTCTATCCGAATGGAGAAATTCTTCACAAACTCATAGATGTCRTCCATGAGCCCCAGGGGCAGGTCCTGTGCAGGAAGAGGGTGACATGAACGCACGCGGAGCCAGCGCCGGGAGCCACTGGAGGGACCAGTACCCGTAGAGGGACACAGGGATGCCCCCAACACCTCCACCACACTGGGGAGCGTCCAGGGAGGGAGCCCTYCTCCAGCATCCCAGCGAGCTGGTTGTCACCAGAGGTGACAGTCGCACGACAGCCSTTACCTGGTGCACCCCGCCGGGTCGGATGTAGGCCGCGTGCATCCGAGCCCCGGAGACCCGCTCGTAGAACTCGAACATCTGCATGGAGAGAAGGCAGCTCGTCGCAGCCAGGCCGGGCACCCCAGCTCCAAAGGTACCGGCACTTGCTCCCAAATCCAAACCCACGCTGCCGCAGACGGGGCTTTTCCTCATGGAAAACTCTGGGAGTTTGCGCAAGTTCTTGCTGCAAAACCCCCCACCAAAGCCCCTCGCGAAGCAGCGAGCGGAGGAGAAAGAGCAAGAAGTTTCGCAGAAGGGATCGCTGGCTCCATCTGATGGTCACGAGCTCCCCAGCGCGGCTGYGGCCAAAATCACTCCTGTTCCTGCCACATCTGAAGCCAGATCTACAACAGCCTCCAGTATCGTTACCTCCTGCAGCGCTCGGTGCTTAGCAAAACCCCCAAGAGGATCAAYAGCTCCAGGTCTGCAGCCTCCGGGCAGGCCAAACCATAGCCTGGAYGGCTGGCTCCACAGCAATTTCTCCCTGGCACAACCTCTCTACGGCTCAAAATAGCTTCTCCTGGGGGCAGGCGAGATGGGAGATCTCCCATCCTCTTCCCAACTGCCCTGCGGGGACAGCGGCTTTCCTAGCAGGGATAAAAGGGGCTGGCAGTTCTGCCGGGCCTCTCTGGATGCYGCTGCCCTGGCATTTACCTTCTCTCTCTCCTCAAACATCCAGAAGAAGGGGGTCATGGCGCCGATGTCCAGCGCGTGCGTGGTGACGGCCATAATGTGATTGAGGAGCCGGGTGATCTCTGCGAAGAGGACTGGGGACAGAGGGGCCGCGTTAGAAACGAGCGCTGCCGCGGCCCCGCGCCGGTGCCCAGCTCGCGGCCCCCAACGGGCGCAGCGGCCGGCGGGGCCGTCTTCACCTCGGATCCACTGAGCCCTCAGAGGGGGACGGATGTTGAGCAGCTTCTCCACGGCCAAGGAGTAGGCTTGCTCGTTGCACATCATGGACACGTAGTCGAGACGGTCAAAATAGGGCAAGGCCTGAGGAGAGAAACATCCCTGAGAAGCCGGTGCTCCAAATGAGGCACCGACAGCTGGGAAGCGCTCGGAAGCTTCATCCAACGTGGGTAGTTCTCCGATACGGACGCTGGCCGCAGCGTCAGTGGCCCTAGGCAGGCAAGCAGGGTCTCCCTGCGGATAAACCATCATCTCCTCAGGATGAGGCACAAGGGAACACACGGAGAAGATCCAACCATGAGAGTTCGGTGGCTCGCGCGGATGCCATGGGCTCGGCATGTCCCGTGAGCTCCAGGCTCTCTGATCCACAGAGGTCCCTCAGGAAAACGGGAGCTCTCCCGATGGAGACCAACTCTTTCGGCGCAGGCAGCACGGACAGCCCTGCACAGCTGAGCGCAGCTGCCCTGGCGCTCTCCCAAATCCATCCCTGGCCCCGCGCCTCGCGCTCCGGGCTCCCTGCCCGCCCCGTGCTGCTTCCCCCTTCCCAGGGCTTGGCTATTTCAAGCRCCGTTTCTCCGGCAGGCAGAAAGGTTAAAATCCGATCAGGATAATAAATCTGCAGAGCTCTGTTTACAAAAGCTGCTACAGCATCTGACAGGCAATTCAATCCACTTCCAGCGCTCCACGAGGCTGCTGACGTCCCCGSTTAGGCGGCCACGGACACAAACAGCCCGGTTTTCAATTCCCCTTCGCACGAAGGGACGTATCTTGGCTCTCCTCACCGCTTTCCTAACACTTCCCTGAAGACCTCACAGCACCTTACAGCCAAAAAAACCCAACTCCTGAACTAGCAGCTCCTTTCAGGACACGAAGGGAGACCGATCTGTCGATGAAACAGAAGCAGGAAAGCCTCGCTATCAGGCTCCTGCACGGTGCGCACATGGGGTGCTCGCTTCGGAGACCTCCTAACACGTTTCTGGGGTTGCCTCCTCCTCCTCAAGAGGCGACCCCAGGGGCTCAGGAGCCCTCGCGAGCTCTGCTGCGGCTTACCTGGAGGTAGGTCTTGTACTCGATGAGCTTCTCGGTGCCTCGGTGCAGCAGCCCCACGTGCGGGTCGCACTTCTTCACGGTCTCTCCGCTCAGCTCCATGACGAGCCGCAGGACCCCGTGGGCGGCGGGGTGCTGGGGCCCAAAGTTGATTGTCAAGCTGGAGACCTTCTTCTGAGCCGGAGGATCCTTGTCTGCTCCGAGGAGAAAGGAAGGGAGTCGGATCAGAGCTCGCATCTCCCGACAGGCAGAWTTTCCCTTTGGAAGTGGGAGAACAGGACGGATTCCAGCCCCGCTAGCAGCGCAAACGCACTTGGCCACACAGGGCACAGGGAGCAGAGACGTCTCGGCCAAGCTCRGCCGGACACGGGGAACGCGATGGGAACGCAACGTCCCAACAGACGGTTCCCATCTTGGCTCGACGCAAGACTCATGGGGTTGTTCCAAGGAGAGCGAGACAGCGACGATCCCACTCGTGCCCAAGGCAGGAGCGTCTTGYGGCAGCTCTGCTGACCCTCCCCGCAGCTCTGCTCCAGAAGCTGCTGCAGGGGAGGCCGTCCCGCACGCGCAGCAACGGGATGTTGCACCAGGGAGCACCCGTCTGGCAGCTCCGGGAGGCTTTTTGGGGGCACGAGTCACTGCAAGGCGCGAGGGACCTCCAAACTGAAGAGACGTCACCGCTGTTTCTGCCCCGGCCACCTCACCGAAGTGCCCCGGGYGAGGCTAAGGCTGCCGGGGAGCTCCTGTCCCTGCACCCACGTCACCCTTGCGCTGCGCTCGCACCCCTGACACCAGAACAGGCCCACGTGGTGGGCACAGGCTGCCCTACAAYGGCACCGGAGCAGCCGGGGGTCCTGGCTCTGCTCATGTCCGGAACCGCAGCGCGGGGACCCCTCTGCGGTCCCCGTCCACCGCGTGGGCTCTTCAGACGAGCCCCGCTGAGCTGCAGAGACCCCTAAACGCTCTCCCTTCCCTGCTGCTCTCCTCATGTCACCTTCCGACCCGATCCCAGACTCTTCYCGGCCTGGGGTCCCTCTGCCTGACCCTGCTCTGCCCCTTCCCCGTCAACATTCGGAGCACCCAGGAGTCCAAAGCACCCACTGGGCACCCCGGGGCGGCCACCAGTCGACCCCACGAGCCCCAGCCTGGCCCCGGGCCAGCACCCAGGGCACCTACCTGGCACCTCCTGGGCACGCAGGGCCTTTCCTTGAGCCCTCCAMGCCCAGGCCACCCAGGCAGCACCCAACGAGACCCGGCCTGGCACCCACAGCACCCACCAAGGTCCCCATGGCCCCACCAAGATCCCACTGGGGCTCCCTAGGCCCAGAGCACCCAATAAGGTCCTCCTGGGTCCCCAAGGCACCCACGAAGGTCCCCATGGCCCCAAGAGGCCCACCAAGGTCCCCATGGCCCCACCAGGGACCCACTGGGGCTCCCTAGGTCCAGAGCACCCACCAAGGTCCCTGTGTCCCCATGGCACCCGCCAAAGTCCCCATGGCCCCACTGACATCCCACTGGGGATGTCTAGGCCCAGAGCACCCACCAAGGTCCCCGTGGGTCCCTAAGGTGCCACCCACCAGACCTCCCAGGGGCTCCGTGGGCCAAGGGCACCCACTGTGCATGGGGCACCCCCGCCGACCCAGGGTCCCCGCRCCCCCCAGCAGCCTCCCCCGGTCCCCCCTCACCGTTCCACGGCGGCGGGACCCACTTCTCCGTCTCCTTGCTCGGGTACATGATGGCGCCGGCGAACTGCTGCGCCCAGGCCACGTCGGGCTGCCATTGCCCCGCCGCCCTGCGCACACGCAGCCGGTGAGCGGAGCGGAGCCGAGGCCCGGCCCGGGCCATCCCGGKCCATCCCGGCCCGCTCTCACCTGGCCGGGACCGCCCCGAGCCGCGGCCGCACTGAAGGTGCCCGCAGCCGCCACAGCGCCCGCAGCGCCGCCATCTTGCCCTTCGCCGCACTGCGCACGCGCACGCCCCACCCCCGGCGTCGCCGCCGCCGCCATGCTTGGTGAGGGCGCAGCGCCCACCCTTCCCATTACGCCCGCCATACTGACTAGGGGCAGAACGAGCCCGGGCCGGGGGGGGGGGAGGGAAACGACTTGGACGCCATCTTTACTAAGGGAACCAGTCTGGCCTCGCCTCGCTGCCGTCGGGCGCAGCCGCCATCTTTGTGGCGGGCAGTGGGCGGAGGGGCCCGAGGGATCGGGACCTGCTGGGGACCTGGGGCCACCTACGGGCTGCTGGCGCCGGGGCACAGGGAGACCCGCGGGGACTGAGGCCTGCGGACCGGCACGTTCTGCCCCCCGGGACCCGTGGGTGCTGAGTCCCTGTGTCCCATGGGTGCTGCCCCCCGGGACCCGCAGGCTGTGGGAGCCACGGGCCCAGCCCCGGTGCCGCCTGTCACCTCCGCAACAGGCGCAGGGTGACACCCGCCTGCGAGGGCTGCTGGTGACACCCAGCGTCCCCATCCAGGGACGCCCCCATGTCCCCTCCCCAGGCACCCCAGGGGCTACTTGGGTGCTGGGAGAGAAGGGGCAGATTGAGGGGGCAAGAAGGGGCTTGAGGGGGGTGACAGGGTTTGGGTGCCACATGTGGGGGTGACAGGGCTCCTGCRCCCAGCTTGTCCCTTGGGGACATCAGGGACAGCCTGTGCCAGGGCTCTTTGCCCACAGCAGGGACATCCCCCCCCAAACGGTGTCCCCAGGGCCCTCGGAGCCATTGCGTCCCCTGTCCCCCCCCCCAGTGTCCCCAAGGCCCTCGGAGCCATCGCGTCCCCTGTCCCCCCCGGGGCCCTCGGAGCCATCACGTCCCCCTCTCCCTCCGGTGTCCCCAGGGCTCTCGGAGCCATCGCGTCCCCTCT
>PTEX01000537.1:98297-113562 GCA_003342815.1 Eudromia elegans | reverse complement strand
TTTTAAAATTAAAGTCCTTGGAGTGTTGTAGGATAAAACGGAAAATCAGAGAAAAATGGGGAATCTTATGAGGTAGAAGCTGTGCTCTCAAAAACCATGCTTCTTTCTTAGTCTTCCAGATGTGGAAGAAAAAATTGCTATGTTCTCTGCAATGATTTTACAGGAATTGCATAGTCCTTCTGGCAGAGGAAGGTGATTTCTATCTTAAACAAAACTGGTTTCACTAGCACTTCTTCTGTCACAGCTGTCACTGACTTACTCTCCCATACTCAACAGCATCAAGATACAGTACAGTACACTATACTATAGCATAGTACAGTAATATGCCATGGTACTATGTAGCCCATACTAGTGTAATAAATACCACTTGTGTATTTTGCTAGAACAGCACAAAACACAAACAGAATGTGACATGTAATCTCATTTGCAGACTTTTACGCTAGTGTTCAGTAGCCCAGAGCCAAGAGATCAGCAAAAAATCACCTTTTAGATGGGACCAAGAGGGACCAAGCATTATATCTCCAGGACTTAGGAGAATTCAAATTAGGGAATGCTCAGTTTCAGGGCTCTTGCTTTCCTCAGTTTTCATCTCTTCGCAGGTATGTATGTTCACATGCGGTTATGTATGTTCACATAAATGGTACCAAGAATCTCACAAATCTAACTTAGCCATGTTTTAAGAGTAATTTTATTCAGATGAAACAGTAATACAAAGAACAAACCTGTGAGGCAAGAGATTACCAAAAGACTGAGAGTCTGAGAGCCTTAAAAAGTGGCAAGTCTTGCCTTTGCAGGACAATGAAATAGCGAGGAACTCTGTAACGGGAAAAAAAAAAGCATCCTTGGATAGTCCTAATGTAGACCTGCTGCCACCTTCTGGTCGTTGTGTCCTACTAGGTAAGAGCGGCTTTCAAGCATTGCTGTGAAAAGGAGTGCAGCTTTGTCCCTCAGAACTCACACCACCACCCTAGCAATTATCCTGTTAAAAAGCTCCTGTGCTTTGAGCAAAGATCGTGGATATCAGGAGGCCTGATTCTTGGGACATATGTGATGAGAAAAAAATGTTCTACAGCCTGCCTAGATATTAATTTGCACCTACATGTCTTATAGTCACGTCTATATAGTCAGCAGGTAAAAAAAGGATGGCGCCTACGTTGGCGGTGTAAGAGCAAACAGGACATGATTTAAAAAGACATGGAAAAGAGGAGAGCTTGGCAACAAAAGAGGAGGCTGAGGGAAGGTGTTCTCTTTGTGTTTGGAGGGGAGGAAAGTAAGCAGCAGGCCCATCTGGGCAGGGACCCTCTGGGCACAAGTTCACAAGGCACAGGCCCTCCTGTGGGACCTTCCCTTTGGACATATTCCTGCAGGAGTCCCTGGGAGGGAAAGGCAAGAGCTGCTTGTGCCTCCCTCTTCACAGGCTTTCACGGCCATCCCTTTGCACCCAAGACTCCATAGCACTTCAGCCTCAGGAGGCTGCCACATCCCGCGTGACCACCGCTCTGCGCCATGGTGTGCTGGTGCACAGCTCCTCTYGGCCACAGCAMAGAGAACACTTCTCATGGCGGGACAGGCACCGCAGCCTGGGCAGGCAGCACGGCCCAGCTCTTGCCATCGTGGCCACAAACACAGCAGGGCCAGCACTGGAGGTGCCCTCCAAGCTGGAGCATTTGCTGGTGTACGGTGACTGGGCTGCTCCTGGTCTCCGTGAGCTGGACATGGGATGCTGCTGAGAGGCCAAGAGGGCCGATTCTCCGTCAGCCAGCGGAGGCACTGGGGCTGGCCTGGGATTCCTCCCCACTAGATCCTTTTCTGCCTGGCCCTGCCCAACGGGAAGGGACTCCCTGGCCCAGCAGTGGCCACTGAAGAGCTCCCTGCGTGCAGAGCGGGGGTCACTGAGTTTGTCCACAAAGGGCGGAGCCAGCGACGACATGATGTCACCAGGGGGTGGTGATGTCACCGTCGTCGTCCGCATGCCTATTTGGAGTCACAAAGGAGCTGCTCTCCTATTGGCTGCCAGGAGAAGCCCCTCGGCTCCCGCCTCACAGAGGAGCAAAGGCCCCAAGCTCCCTGCCCCCAGCACAAGCGCAACGCCTGGCTGCTGCTTCTGGGGGCACTTGGCCAAAGTCAGTTTGCAGGGGCCTGGCCAGAGCACCTGGAGCTGCCCCACCACAGCCAGTGCTTGGCCAAGAAAGGCAGGGGCAAGCTGAGAGTAGAGGCGGGAACAGCAGCAGGCCCGGCAAGGGGAGTGAGGCCAGCCAGGCGAAGCAGGGGCAGCCCAGAGGAGCAGCCTCCGCAGCCGAGGACACGCGCAGAAGGCAGCGGCGGGCAGGATGTCCCGGGCAGAGGAGGTGTGCACAGTGCCGGAGCAGCAGGCGGAAGCTGCGGCAGCCTGCTCCGGGGCTCCTTCCGAAGACAGCGAGGCCAAGAGCAAAGTGAGCCGCTCCTGCCGGGCTGGGCTGCTCTTCCCCGTGAGCCGCATAGAAAGACTGCTGCGCAGAGGCCACTTTGCCAAGCGCATCGGAGCCGCAGCCCCCATCTATCTGGCGGCGGCGCTGCAGAGTGTGACGCAGCACGCCATGGAGGAGGCTGGGAAGATTTCCAAGGAGAAGAAGAAGCAGCGCATTTCTCTACGGCACTTGCAGCTGGCTGTGCAAAGAAACCCTGAGCTCATGCAGCTCCTGCGGGGTATGCCCAGGCATACTGTCCCCCACAGGAAGCCAATGGCCTCATCTCGGAACAAGAAGAAGAGTGAGAAGAAGTGGCTCGGGCAAAAGGCTACAGCTGCCCGTGTCGTTGTTCCTGACCGCAACAAGTGAGAAGAGAGCAGGAGCTCTTGGCCTACCCTGGCAGGGAAAGGCAAAGGCTCTCCTCTTTACAAGCCTCTATTGAATCAAGTGCTATGGCCTGAAAGTCTGATAAAAGCATATGAAACCGTGTCTTGTGACTGGCGCATTGCCTTTGTCCTTGTGGCACATTTGTGGCGTGGGCACCATGCAGCGTTCCCTTGGGAATGGGCCCCGATGATGCAGAGCAGCTCTGGGAAAGGCCAAGGCATTTCTTCTTAACAGCCATGCCCCCTATTCTACCTCTTTCCAGCTGAGTGAAATCCTTGGGCTGGGTGTCTGGGGGTTGGAGCRTGCAGGTGGGCACTGATCAACTGGAGCATAGTCCCAACCGAGAGGAAGCAGAGAGCTGATAGGAGCTGATAGAAGAAGAAGAGTTCTGAGCCCTGGGAGATGGCCATAGGTTTTGACTGATGGTAAGGATGAGTTCTTGTACACAAACAAAAGGTCCTGCATGTCCCACTGCTCTGGATGTTAGGAGTTACCACCAGCCCTGGATCGCTGGGCAAATATGTAGTGATGAGACAGTCATCTGTTGCGAAGTACAGCCTGTAGGTTGGGGTCAAAATTAGTTGGGCCCATGTCTAGGCACAGGCATGGAAGTAGCTGAGGTAGAGACTCCAGCATTCCTATGGTGTAACTCAGACAGACTCTGAGGGCCATGGACCTTTTGTCCTGTAAGGCATATGCTTTGAACTCAGTTTGTGGGTCTTCTTTTAATGGCATGACCTCTGTGCTCTTCAAGACCAATGAGCCTCACATGGAGCCTCACATCACCCCTTCCCCATAGGCTCAGTAGTCTCATTTTAGCACTGCCAATAGCTTCAATCCCTACCTGAGCTACACTATAGGAGTGCTGATTTCACGTCAGCTACCAAGTGCAAACCCCCCAGCTTTAGCCTGGCAGGGCATTTCCTGGATACATCTCTCATCCTGCCTTCCCTTCTTCCTGCCTGCCAAACTCAGGGCAGTTACGTGCTGTGGGGCACACCAGGCCCTGTGTGGGGCACAGAGCCTCACTATACCTTCAGTCCTATGCTCCTGAAGGCAAAGGCAACCTTCAGGAGACCAGGCTGCCACTCTTAGGACAAAAAAAAAAAAAAAAAAACAAACCCCCAAAAACCCAAAAAAACTTGTGGCTAGCAGCATGGCCTGTAGGAGACCAAGAACACTTGTTTGGCTTCAGTGATGGGCCTTCAGCCTCCAGCCTTCACCCCTGCTCCAAACCTTGCTCTAAACCCTGGGTCCAGGCAGGGGTTTCTCAGAGAGAAGACACAGTGAGAGGCACTGCCCACAAGCAGATGTCACTAGATCTTTGGAGGAGTGCTGCCTCTGGCTGCAGCGTTAGGGTATCCATGGGGGTCAGAACCCCCTTTCTGCACAGCACTTTTGTGAATCTTCTCCAGAAGAAGAAAACTGCCAGCTATGGCTCCAATGCTCAGCCCAGCATGTGACTTGTGAGGATATGTTTGACTAAGAGAGCACAAAAAGATTCAGCTCATATGCGGGAGCTCCTCTGAGAAGAAACTTCTCTGAGAGGCTTACTCCCAAGTGCCTTCTAACCTGATCCCAGGGGCAGATGGCCCTTTCTCATCACTACCGACTGGCTCAGCAATCCTGGCTGTGCCTGACCCTGGTTACCCTCACTGGAACAAATATGACAGGTCTGCTCACCTTGTTCCAGTACTGGGGGATGGACACTTACTAGCTGTTTGTGCTACCAAACTAGACCCTTAAGGAGAAGCCAGCCCTTGATACTCCAACATCCACACAGGGTAATGGCTACTAGGGGCAGTCTAGAATTTCCCTTGTTACATCAACATGACTTTAGAACAGTGTAGTCCCTAACAGCTCTGATTCATGTCCTGTAGCTGATGGAAAACTCCTAAGGACATTGGAAAGGAGTCTCAGAGCAAAGGGAGGACTAGCCATCACTAGCCATGTGTGCCACTCTAATCTTCATAAGAGAAGGCATTCATAAGAGAAGGCATTACACACAGCAGAACAAGTACTGGTTGAGCACAGTAAAGCGAGAGAGTTTTTGTTACGTTTTCATAGAGTATGCTTCCACAGATATTACAAAGATGTTACTCCAAATGAACAGAAAGGCTAGTGGCAAAATATATTGCTTTCATCGCTGGCTTTGCCCTTTGGAGGCAACCGTTGCACTGAACAGACGACCTCCAGACATCTTCAGGTGACACTGGGAACCTTTCTCAGCGTGTGAGGCAGTAAGGACATGCCAGATTTCTTTGGCTAAAGCAATGAGGTGACGTTTATTCATGCACAAGAACTCATCCTTACCATCAGTCAAAACCTATGGCCATCTCCCAGGGCTCAGAACTCTTCTTCTTCTATCAGCTCCTATCAGCTCTCTGCTTCCTCTCGGTTGGGACTATGCTCCAGTTGATCAGTGCCCACCTGCACGCTCCAACCCCCAGACACCCAGCCCAAGGATTTCACTCAGCTGGAAAGAGGTAGAATAGGGGGCATGGCTGTTAAGAAGAAATGCCTTGGCCTTTCCCAGAGCTGCTCTGCATCATCGGGGCCCATTCCCAAGGGAACGCTGCATGGTGCCCACGCCACAAATGTGCCACAAGGACAAAGGCAATGCGCCAGTCACAAGACACGGTTTCATATGCTTTTATCAGACTTTCAGGCCATAGCACTTGATTCAATAGAGGCTTGTAAAGAGGAGAGCCTTTGCCTTTCCCTGCCAGGGTAGGCCAAGAGCTCCTGCTCTCTTCTCACTTGTTGCGGTCAGGAACAACGACACGGGCAGCTGTAGCCTTTTGCCCGAGCCACTTCTTCTCACTCTTCTTCTTGTTCCGAGATGAGGCCATTGGCTTCCTGTGGGGGACAGTATGCCTGGGCATACCCCGCAGGAGCTGCATGAGCTCAGGGTTTCTTTGCACAGCCAGCTGCAAGTGCCGTAGAGAAATGCGCTGCTTCTTCTTCTCCTTGGAAATCTTCCCAGCCTCCTCCATGGCGTGCTGCGTCACACTCTGCAGCGCCGCCGCCAGATAGATGGGGGCTGCGGCTCCGATGCGCTTGGCAAAGTGGCCTCTGCGCAGCAGTCTTTCTATGCGGCTCACGGGGAAGAGCAGCCCAGCCCGGCAGGAGCGGCTCACTTTGCTCTTGGCCTCGCTGTCTTCGGAAGGAGCCCCGGAGCAGGCTGCCGCAGCTTCCGCCTGCTGCTCCGGCACTGTGCACACCTCCTCTGCCCGGGACATCCTGCCCGCCGCTGCCTTCTGCGCGTGTCCTCGGCTGCGGAGGCTGCTCCTCTGGGCTGCCCCTGCTTCGCCTGGCTGGCCTCACTCCCCTTGCCGGGCCTGCTGCTGTTCCCGCCTCTACTCTCAGCTTGCCCCTGCCTTTCTTGGCCAAGCACTGGCTGTGGTGGGGCAGCTCCAGGTGCTCTGGCCAGGCCCCTGCAAACTGACTTTGGCCAAGTGCCCCCAGAAGCAGCAGCCAGGCGTTGCGCTTGTGCTGGGGGCAGGGAGCTTGGGGCCTTTGCTCCTCTGTGAGGCGGGAGCCGAGGGGCTTCTCCTGGCAGCCAATAGGAGAGCAGCTCCTTTGTGACTCCAAATAGGCATGCGGACGACGACGGTGACATCACCACCCCCTGGTGACATCATGTCGTCGCTGGCTCCGCCCTTTGTGGACAAACTCAGTGACCCCCGCTCTGCACGCAGGGAGCTCTTCAGTGGCCACTGCTGGGCCAGGGAGTCCCTTCCCGTTGGGCAGGGCCAGGCAGAAAAGGATCTAGTGGGGAGGAATCCCAGGCCAGCCCCAGTGCCTCCGCTGGCTGACGGAGAATCGGCCCTCTTGGCCTCTCAGCAGCATCCCATGTCCAGCTCACGGAGACCAGGAGCAGCCCAGTCACCGTACACCAGCAAATGCTCCAGCTTGGAGGGCACCTCCAGTGCTGGCCCTGCTGTGTTTGTGGCCACGATGGCAAGAGCTGGGCCGTGCTGCCTGCCCAGGCTGCGGTGCCTGTCCCGCCATGAGAAGTGTTCTCTKTGCTGTGGCCRAGAGGAGCTGTGCACCAGCACACCATGGCGCAGAGCGGTGGTCACGCGGGATGTGGCAGCCTCCTGAGGCTGAAGTGCTATGGAGTCTTGGGTGCAAAGGGATGGCCGTGAAAGCCTGTGAAGAGGGAGGCACAAGCAGCTCTTGCCTTTCCCTCCCAGGGACTCCTGCAGGAATATGTCCAAAGGGAAGGTCCCACAGGAGGGCCTGTGCCTTGTGAACTTGTGCCCAGAGGGTCCCTGCCCAGATGGGCCTGCTGCTTACTTTCCTCCCCTCCAAACACAAAGAGAACACCTTCCCTCAGCCTCCTCTTTTGTTGCCAAGCTCTCCTCTTTTCCATGTCTTTTTAAATCATGTCCTGTTTGCTCTTACACCGCCAACGTAGGCGCCATCCTTTTTTTACCTGCTGACTATATAGACGTGACTATAAGACATGTAGGTGCAAATTAATATCTAGGCAGGCTGTAGAACATTTTTTTCTCATCACATATGTCCCAAGAATCAGGCCTCCTGATATCCACGATCTTTGCTCAAAGCACAGGAGCTTTTTAACAGGATAATTGCTAGGGTGGTGGTGTGAGTTCTGAGGGACAAAGCTGCACTCCTTTTCACAGCAATGCTTGAAAGCCGCTCTTACCTAGTAGGACACAACGACCAGAAGGTGGCAGCAGGTCTACATTAGGACTATCCAAGGATGCTTTTTTTTTTCCCGTTACAGAGTTCCTCGCTATTTCATTGTCCTGCAAAGGCAAGACTTGCCACTTTTTAAGGCTCTCAGACTCTCAGTCTTTTGGTAATCTCTTGCCTCACAGGTTTGTTCTTTGTATTACTGTTTCATCTGAATAAAATTACTCTTAAAACATGGCTAAGTTAGATTTGTGAGATTCTTGGTACCATTTATGTGAACATACATAACCGCATGTGAACATACATACCTGCGAAGAGATGAAAACTGAGGAAAGCAAGAGCCCTGAAACTGAGCATTCCCTAATTTGAATTCTCCTAAGTCCTGGAGATATAATGCTTGGTCCCTCTTGGTCCCATCTAAAAGGTGATTTTTTGCTGATCTCTTGGCTCTGGGCTACTGAACACTAGCGTAAAAGTCTGCAAATGAGATTACATGTCACATTCTGTTTGTGTTTTGTGCTGTTCTAGCAAAATACACAAGTGGTATTTATTACACTAGTATGGGCTACATAGTACCATGGCATATTACTGTACTATGCTATAGTATAGTGTACTGTACTGTATCTTGATGCTGTTGAGTATGGGAGAGTAAGTCAGTGACAGCTGTGACAGAAGAAGTGCTAGTGAAACCAGTTTTGTTTAAGATAGAAATCACCTTCCTCTGCCAGAAGGACTATGCAATTCCTGTAAAATCATTGCAGAGAACATAGCAATTTTTTCTTCCACATCTGGAAGACTAAGAAAGAAGCATGGTTTTTGAGAGCACAGCTTCTACCTCATAAGATTCCCCATTTTTCTCTGATTTTCCGTTTTATCCTACAACACTCCAAGGACTTTAATTTTAAAAMTGTRCAGGCCACTATACTTACTAATAGATTAAAATGGATTCTTCTCTGGAAGAAGGTTAACTTGAGATTAGCCTAGTCATTCCATCTTCACTGTATCTACTTTTTCCTTCATTTCTCTGTGTTTCAATGCCCCAAGCCTTCTTGGATCTTTCCCATATTTAGTCAAGGGCTAATGAATGTAGGTAACAAGAAACACCTCCTCAAAACAAAGACTTGCTTGACAGTGCAACTCTCTTCCTTGTGAGGATAGCGCAGGGACCATCACTGGAGTCTCTGCAAAGTCTTACAAACATGAGCATAYATTGTGTTCAGAAAGACCTGCAGGAGAAGAAATTGCTTGGTCTGTGGAGGAAGAAAGGGCAGGGGAACAGATGAGAGAGTATCTTCTCAGCTAGCTTTTTCTTTCTGTCTGCAGGCAATTTTCCTTCCACACAGGTGATGCAGATGATTATGTCTTATAGTTTGGTGGTAAAATATACCACATGGAATAGGATCATGGATATCATTCCACCAAAAAAAAAAAAAAAATTCCAGAAATAGGGAGCTGTTATTTCATACAGGTTTGTAAGGATAGGATTCAATTCACTCAAGAAAGATGGATGCACATTTGGAAGTACAGATTCAAGTTCTCAAGGAAAACAAAATCAAAAATAAAAAAAGAAACAAAGAAACAACAAAGAAACAAAAGCACTTAAGGAATAACAAAGCATCATTCCAACTGATCTGTTTTTTGTTTTGTAGTTACAGAAGCAGATAACAGTCCAGCCTTTTGTGATAAGGAAGAGAAGATGTAAAAGAGAAGCTAGCCAATTAATTAACTGATCAAAAGTTCAATCAGCAGAGCTGACAGGCCTGAACTTTACCTCATTTCGATTCACCTTTACTCTTCAGTGTTGTTTCCTTTCTCTGGCTCAGGCCTCCGTAGAGCGGTGGCATCAAGGCTTTTGGAATTGGAAATTTGGCAACGTTCCTTGATAATTTACAGTCGGATTACTTTAAATCGCACCAGGGTGTGATCCTAGCCAACTGCTTGGACCAAAGAGAGGGAAACCTTCTTGCCCTTTTCAGTGTTCAGCAAATACAGGGCTGTTTCTCGCTAAAAAGATAGAAACACCCTAAATGATAAAAACCGTTTGTTCTTTTCCACACAACAGGCCAAACCTCATGTGACGGTTACTCTATTTACTCTAATAAATTGTCCATGTCCCATTGCAGTCCCCTTGGGGTGGTGTTGTTTGTGTGTTTGTGGAAGGAGTGTTGGAGGAAGCAGGGAAGYGGCTGAGCTGCCTCCAGTTATTTCCAGTTATTTGAACTGACTTCAGGTTTTGTATCTCACAGTGAAGTCTAGTAGTTAGTATATAAAAGTATACTCTTTTATTCCACAGATTCTTCCCTATAACCATTTTCTTTGGTGRTCTGGAGCATGTCCCATGTTCCTGATTACTACTAAGAGGTCTAGAGAAGATCGGAAAAGCAGACTCTGCACTCCAGATTTGAGAAACTAAAACACCAACTGAAACATTCCTTTTTTGTTGGTTTTCTTTGCTTTTTTTCCCAGAAATCCTAGCTTCCAATTTCAAGTCAAGTAGCGACTCTATGCTATCTGATGCTTAGGAAGAAGCTGATATATTTAGGATCCAAAGACATTAGCACAAGAAGTAGCAGAGATAAGAACCTGGCAAAGAGACTCNTATGCTATCTGATGCTTAGGAAGAAGCTGATATATTTAGGATCCAAAGACATTAGCACAAGAAGTAGCAGAGATAAGAACCTGGCAAAGAGACTCTATTTTTACTCTTGCTACATCTCAAGAGTTTATTCAAAACCAAAGATGCTATGAATGCCCCCCAAAAGACAAACTTTGGTTCMATTGGACTAGGAGAAATTCTTTTTGAAATACCCGTTGTGAGGAGAGAGCAAAAGGAAYTTGAGCTCATGCCTGGGCCAGAACAAAAAGAAACAGTATTCACTCTGCAGGCATGGAAATTCAATGTTGAAATGGAAAATTGGGAATGTCACACTCAGCATTCTACCCTCTGAGTGAGGTAAAAAAATAAAAGGTAAAATATAGATAAAGATAAAATAAAAGAAAGAAATCACCACAGGATCAGTTTTCTCCCACGTAGTTCAAATGAGGGCAAGTATTTTTCTTTCAGTGAGGAGATTGCATTAGCTGCTCTCAAAGTGGTCAAACTTGTTTCTGCAGGAGAAGAGACAGTGGTTAGTCTGGCACATCATCCTGATGGCCACCACCACCTCCTGCATTCTGGACGTTCTCTGTGTGCTCGTGGGGTGCACTGCACAGCACCTGGTCTCAAATGTGAGACCTATCTCCAAACTTCATCAGAGTTTTTTTAGATAGCTGGAAGAGCAGAGTACCTCATAACCATGACTATCCATCCAGTTTGACCCACTGTGTGCTGATGAAGGTGCTAGGCACTTAGAGCTACAAAGGTAAAAGAAGAGTTTAGTAGCACCTTCACCAGACCCAGCCAGAGAGAAGCTTTCATAGCCGGCAGCATGACATTCCTCACTTACTGAGCTGTGGCAATAGGCAGTCCATCAGAAGTTGCTGCCATTGCTGTATAACATCCTACTTCCCAGTAAGTAATAATATCACATAATCCCCATAAAAGTRGGGAGAGCTCCAAGCACTTGAATAAACATCTGAATAGGTTATCACACCAGGAGAGCCATAGGTCAGCTTTGATGCCCTAAGGAAATACATGACATGATTCCTTTGGCTGGATTCTTATTACTGCAAACAGTAAAATGGGGAAGAATGGTACAAGCAGAGAGGACAGAGGGAAGGAAAGACAAGTTTCCAGGTACAAAATAAACTTCTAGAGGTGAGAAACACCAGTCAGCCACTTTAAGTTCTCACAGACATAGAAATCCATTTTTAACTAGGTATACTTTGTAACTGAATATACTAAATGTGTTTAAGAAAAAAGAAACCACAGGGATTCAGAATTTCTATTACATTTTAGAAGAGGCTGAAGCATTTAGGAGAGTTTGGAGCATTTGCCAAGGTGTCACAAGTCTGGCTGTGCCTCCATATGAGGGACGCTCTGTCACTCCCCAACCTTCCTCATTCTTAAGTTAACGTAGGTGAAGGCAAAAGGCAAAGAAAACACCTATGCTTAACATTGCAAATAGATTGCTCAAGAGCCTTTGAAAATGTACACGGATCAGCAAAACAAATATGACAACTAATCCACGCTCACTGAACTTTGCCAGAAATGTCTCCTTCTTACCCAGCTGACTTGCTTTTTCTTCCTAACAGTTAGTGCTTTATTTTACTGTCTTCATTTTAAACCTTATATATGGTTTCTCTTCCACATTTATAACTTAAGACAGTCAGCAGCATTGGTCTAGCACTATATTATAGTAGGCAATAAATAAATTTAAAGGTGCCAAATTTCATAATGTCTATGGGAAAATGTAATTTTCAGGGGTGCTGGGTGACAGCTGCCTCTTTGAAGTCAGTGAATGGAGTTTAAGGGCTGTAACCCTTGAATGACTAAAATGAGCACTGAGAATAGAACTTTCAAATATTTCAAATTTATTTTTGTGCATAAAACTAATGAATTATTTTAAGTACTTACATTTAAATGTTTTTAGCAATGACACTTCCATACACAAGCACACTTTTGAAAAACAAGAGATCATACCAATTTTTAGTACTTTCCCCTACGAAAAACAAAAATGTTTGAGTATTAAAACTTAAGACAATTTTTGCTGTGGTAAGCTTTTCAGAAGTGTTTTCTTTATCTGATCAGTACAACCTAGTTAGTTGATCTGGCAAGCACAAAAGGTGATCTGTAACTCAAATAGGATGTTCAGAGTTTGAGTAAATAAGAGTTTGCATTCTAGAAACATTGGCATAATTTTGGATATTTTGTTTCACAACATATTTTTCTGTTTTTCACTCCAAATAGCTGATCCAGTATTTTAAAGATTTTGTTTGTTTATTTAAAATAGTCATTTTGGTTTTGCCATGAATATAAAAAGTGCTTATGTAGGTTTTCAGATCATACAAAAGGAAACATGCTGAGACAATGCCAGCTCTCAATTATGTTAAAATCTACACAACAAAACCAGCAGTAAAAATGATGATTAATTCATGCTCTTTGCTCATTTCATAATTCCCAGCACTCCTAATTTTGATGAAATTCGAGTTACTGCAAAGAAGCATCATGTGCATTACTGCTAATCATGCAAGCTCTGCTCCATTCATCTTTTTTGCTCAATTACAAAAACCGTAGCATAAATTCCAGGCATTCAGCTTCTGTCATACACATTTACGGTTTTACAACCTTGAAATGGTGCCAGTGACGGTGTTAAATAGAATAATGAGTAGGGATTTAAAACTCCCTGAAATATCTGTTCTTCTGCTTCCCTTTTCATTAAGAAGTTTTCCTATCTGCCTTTCTGCCTGAAGTAGATCCACTGAAATTTCATCATCAAATCAGGAACAGGCTGCTCAAGGAAGAGATAGATTCAATATCTCTTGCAGTGTTCAAGAAATGTGTAGACGAGGTACTCGGGGACATGATTTAACAAGTATGGTGTTGAGAGGCTTATGGTTGGACTTGATCTCAAAAGTCTTTTCCAACCATAATGATTCTACAGTTCTATGATTCTAAGCAGTATTTGGCTATTGTTCTAAGAGATTCCATCTCATGGTCTCAGTTATGCTAGCCATTTCAAAATTTTCCCTACAACAGTCTTTGGATAATATCAATAGTTTAGAAAATCTGGTCTTGAAAACCTTTTACTTTATTGTATATTCTCAAAATCTGAGTATTAGTTTAGGGTTTGCTTCACACCACAGACCTGGGGAAGTAGAATTCCCCAGGTAGAAAAGGCGATAAAAATTTGGGATCAGATATCAAAGCAAAAGGAAACATCTTGTAAGAAGTGAATTTTATCAGTAGGTCTTTCTAATCTGGGAACGTAGACCTTCCATGTCAAATGGTCACTTTGGGAACTCAACGTGATAGACAACAGTCAATGTATTACAATACAATAGTTGATATACCAATGCAGAACATAGGTGCTGTCTTTAGGATGGTAGCACAATTCACCAGGTTTAATTGGTGAGTCTAGTTTCTGATTTGCTTTAGTATTTTCTCGTAAGAAACTTAAACTAAGATGTGATCATAAATTTGGTGTGGAACACTGCTGTATAAACCAAAACACAGTCACAAATTGTAATTAAAAATTATATTAAATTCTATGCTTCTAGTCTGACATTAAAGTAACCTAAGGCTGTTATATTCCAGAACCAGAAGAGTTCTATCAAAATTCAGACAGTTGTATAGAACTGGCTGTATTTTCTTCAGAAGTGGTAGAAAGTCAGAAAACATATAAGTGTATTGCCTTGTCTTGATGGTAGAAAGTAAAGCTTCCTCTTCAAAATAAAAAAGATAGAAGATGATCAACATTTTGTACTTATTATATTAGTATATTAGTATACACTGAAGAGTCAGTAAAGACATTACAAAAAAATTCAGCTGATCTTGCTCTATCATGGTATTACAAAAGGTTATGTTCCTCTCACTGAGTTCTATATTCTCTGTCTTTACTTTCTACCATCAAGACAAGGCAAGGCAAGAGAAGGCAAGGCAAAGCAAGAGGAGGCAAGGCAAAGCAAGAGAAGGCAAGGTAAGGCATGGCAAGGTTAAAGGAAAAACGAATGCAATTGTAGTCAAAGCAAGATAAGGCGACAAAAAGAAGTGAAAGCAACTGTGGACAAGGAAAGGCAAGGCAAGGCAAGAGAAAAACAAGTAAAGGCAATTGTAGACAAGGCAAGGCAACTGTAGACAAGGCAAAGCAAAGCAGGGTAAGAACTGTCAAGGCAAGAAAAGTTAAGACAAAGCAAGGCAAGTAAGGGAAGAGAAGGCAAGTCAAGGCAAAGGCCAATCATACAACTTCTGCCAGCTGCCTATAGAATGCCTCATCTGTCTTTTCATCCTGTCTGGGTGGTCTATAGCAGATTCTCTCCGGGATATCAGCCTTGCTGGCCTTCCCCCTGATCCTGACTTATAAGCACTTGACTTTTCCACCACTCACTTGGAACTCCATGCATTCAAAGCACTCCCATCTCAGCAGTACAGCACTACCCCACCTCCTTTGTTCCTTGCCTGTTCCTTCTGAAGAGCCTCTAGCCATCCATTGCAGGACCATTGCAGTCATGACAGTGGTCTCACCATAACTGAGTGATGGAAATTATGTCATATTTTTCCTGACATGCCATAGCCTCTAGGCCCTCCTGTTTCTTGCCCACGGTGCATGTGTTGATGTAGATGCACTTCAGCTGGGCTACTGAGCTCTCTCTCACTCCTGGCATGCTGCCTCTAGGCTCATCCTTAGTGATCCCAGTTTTATCTGCCCCGACCCCTCTAGTTTAAAGTCCTCTCACTGAGTCCTGCCAATTCCTGGGCAAGGATTATTTCCCCCTGAAAGACAGGTGAACCCCATCTGTTGCTGGGAGGCCTGGTGCCATAAAGTGTGCCCCATGGTCCAAAAATCCCAATTTCAACTGCTAACACCAGCCTCTTAGCCATCTGTTGAGCAGGTGAAGTTTGCTGTTCCTCTCAGAGCCCTTCCATGACACTGAGGGCTACAGAAGACCATCTGCACTCCTGCTTCTTCAAGCAATCTCCCCAAGGCCCTGAAGTCTCTTTTGATGGACTTTCTTTCTTTCTTTCCTTCTTTCTCTTTCTTTCTTTCTTTCTTTCCTTCTTTCTTTCCTTCTTTCTTTCCTTCCTTCCTTCCTTCCTTCCTTCCTTCCTTCCTTCCTTCCTTCCTTCCTTCCTTCCTTCCTTCCTTCCTTCCTTCCTTCCTTCCTTC
>PTEX01000537.1:41466-98251 GCA_003342815.1 Eudromia elegans | reverse complement strand
TTCCTTCCTTCCTTCCTTCCTTCCTTCCTTCCTTCTTTCTTTGTATAACAATTACCCTTCTTTTCTTATTAATAGAGGCAATCTTAAGGCTTTGGCTTGACTGTTTCACTCTAGACAACCCCTAGATGGAACTTGGTCTGTATACTCATTTGACTGTCCCTTGAGTTCCAGGGCTTCATACATTTTGCATACTGTTACCTGGGCAGGTGAGGCAGGCCAGGAGGCCATTCTCCTGCCACCCTAAGCAGGGACCTGGTCCCATTCATCCTTATTTCTTAATTCCATCCCCTCTACCCTATGGCAAGGGGGTAGGGGATCCTCAGATTGTTTGGGAGTGTTCCCCTAGTGCGTTTCTTGAGATGACTGTAGGGTGTGACTCCACCAATCTATCTCCTTCTTGCATTCTCTGATGGTTCTTAGCATTTCTACCTCCTCCTTCAGTGATGCCACCAAGCTAAGCAGTCCATTCACTTTTTCACACCTAATGCAGGTGTTGTCGCTGCTATCCCCTGGTAGCAATGAGAAGCTCAGACACTCCAGGCTAACAGAGACCAGGACCACTACATATACATGTGGCAGCTCAGCCTGTGTCTCCACAGTTTTCCTGGTGCTGGTTTTCTGCTAAGTAGACACCATAGCTTCACCTGGTCATCACTGAGGTAATGATCATGGGGGGAGCTCTCCTGCTGAGCCAGGAGCAGACCTGCCCTCTCCCTGCCTGCCTGCACTCCCTGCCCGCCCTGACTGCCATGACCCGCCCTGACTGCCATGCTGTGCTCCTGGTCGCCCACACTCCCTGGGGCTGCTCTTGTAAGCATGGGGTGTTCGGTTCAGCTCCCTTCCCTGCTAGTGCAGCCCACATTGCCTTAGAGCTGCCTCTGGTGAGGGGTTCCGTGCTGCCCGCCTGGGGATCGGGACTGGGGCTGTCTCTTGTATCCTGGTGCTTTCCTGCTTCACGGCTGTGGCCACAGTTATGCTCCTCAAGGCAAGGTCTGCCAGAGTAAGATTCCACTTCCCTCACAGCATGTCAAAAGCAGGGGAAGGCAAGGCAAGGCAAGGCAAGGCAAGGCAAGGCAAGGCAAGGCAAGGCAAGGCAAGAGAGGAAAAGAGGAGGCGGAAGTAAAGGGAAGGCAAGGGAGGCATGGCAAGACATGCCAACGCAAATGAAAGTAAGGCAGGACAAGGCAAGGCGAAGCCATACTTCCTGGCTTACAGGATTCAGAGATGTTAAAATAATGAAGTGGCTTTTATCTCTCTTTATGATAGTGTCTTTTCATTCTCTTGATACAACTTTTTAAATGTGAAGAATTGAACTCTGCCCATGGGAAGATGAACAGCTACCAGGAAAATTCCTCTTTGGCTTTACTTCTGCCTCACCATGTCATGACTCGTGTCTGTGGAAGTGTTCTGTTAAGGAGTGTCAACCGCTGCTTTATGACTTTTTAGAAATATAGTTCAACATTGGAGTAAGGCACTAGAATGAGCCTTGTGGAGATGTGGACAGCAAGGGTACACAAGTTATTTCTGAACTGTAGCCTCTGCCCTTGAGTATTTTTCAATAGCAGAGTACCTTCAGTCTTGGCAGGTCTTTCTTCAGTCCAGGCTGAGAGACCATATAAATCCTGCTAAATTCCTGGTGTCATCATCCTTTTAGCTCAGCTTTTCTCCTCAATCTCCTCACTTTGAATCTTCCTTTATTTCTTTACTTTCATATCTCAGCACCTTATTTCCTTATCCTCTTTTCTGCCCAAGGGTTTCTTTTCACCTCATCTTACCTGACAATCTCCCAAAAAGAAATACCTGATCCCTAAAGGACTTCTTTTCCTATGTATTGTTCATTTGTTTTCAATTAGGACCTTTTCCTTCTAAAATATCTTGCTTCATAGGACATAAACTGACTAGTTGTCTAGCTTTTTGACTTGCTGTGAGTACAGCTGCAGCTCTTCATTACATGTAACAACAGATATCACTTATTTTGAATCTTCAGAATTCAAGACCAAACTGCATAAACAGCTCTGTCAGTCTTTCTTCACTAATCAAATACTCTAATCCTCTCCACTTGCCACTTGCCTTATAGATCTCATTTGATTATTTTATCAGCTTCAGAAACATGGGGATATTCCCTGAACAGTTCTCTCCCTACATCCTGTTAAGTAGTTTAGAGACAAAAACTGCACAGAGAGAGGAGCATGGCCTGAAAAAAAATGGTATTTGTAGTATTTATTTCAGTGAATATTTGCAAAACAGTGCTATTTTTCTTGTCTTTCACGATAGTGTATGGTGATGCACCCCTCTGTTTTCAGTACACCTGCAATGATGTATTTGTTCAGACCCTTGGAAAGTTATTTTCCATATCTTAACTCAAAATAACAAGTTTTAGAGCATCTTATTTTAAGGAAGCAGAAAACCTAATGTCTGCTATGTATTCATAGTCAGATCAGGTGGGTATAAATGAAACAAACTTAGATTTCAGTCAGGAATCAAGATTCCCTGATCTTCATATTCAAGCGAATGTTCCTTCTTGACAGTATCACTGTAACTTCTAAAAATACTTTAAAAATGTTACTGTGATAATCAGCTCAGAGACAGCTTCCTTTGTGGTTTCACTAGAAACATTGAAATATCAGCCATTTTCATTGTTTCCACACTGGTGTGGCTGCAGTGTACCCTTACTATTAAAACAATTGTCTCGTGAAAGAGGTGTAACGAAGCACAGATGGAGGATGAGGAAGGCTACACCGCTTTAAATTTGCAAACTTCAACTTCAGTTATTACTCATAGATATTCAAGTAACAACAAATGTTCTGCATTTAATGCTCCAGGCACTTTTGTTACAGCAGACAGTAAGTATTACCTAAATTCTCCATCTAAACTGGGACATAACTTGGTGCTGAGATATAACATGCTCACATTAGTTGATTTAGAAACCTTCTAACTTTAAAATATATTCTTATATAAGAGGTCATGGAAACAGTGGTGGGAGTGATCATAATAGCATCTTGCATTATAGGTTATCATCGTAGATTTTTCTGAAGGATTTAGGATCTATACTCCACTTATTTCTCCATTTACTTCAACACTGAAAATAAATACTGCCTTTGATATAGGTTGTATTATTGCAGTCAGACTCCTTTGTAACAGCAAGGAAACTGAGGGAAAAATGCTATATTTTTATTTGAAAATGTTTGCCTTGAAATTGAAGCTGTTTGCTCAACTATGGTGAATAGAGTCATGGCACTGGTTATGACAGGAGTATATTTTTATGTGTTTGTGCTTGTAGTTTTTCTTTAAATGGTCTGTTAACTAATGTGTTGAATTGTACCTATGGAATGATAAGTTTATAAAATGATGACTTTAATACTGTTGCTGCTGCTCCAAAATTTAGCAGATTGCTTTTGTGTGAAATAAGTATCTTTTGCGGCTCTTCACAGTGTGGATAAAGCAGGCAAACACATTACTCTGTTGCTGTTTGTAAAAGATACATGGCTATGTATGAATGATGACTCAAAGGGAGAATGGGGAAGCTGTTGAGAAGCAGCAGCTAGAAAACTGAGGGTGAAATGTTAGGGTCTGTGACCCTAATGGCATAATATGCCAGACAGAAAAAGGGTGGTATTATGGGAAAATACCTTAATAGTCTCTTGACATATACAGATATAGATAGGCTCATTAACTCTAAAAAATAGGTTGAAATGGACCTCTAGAGTTAATCTATTACAACTTTTTTTTTTTTTCCTACTCAAAAAAGATAGCTTCAAAGTCTCATCAAGTCACTCAGGTTTATCTACTTGAGTTTTAGAAATCTTCAGGAATGGAGAAAATGGAGAACTCACAGCCTCTTTGGACACTCACTCCAGGGCTGAACCACTCCCAATGGAAACGTTTCTTCTCTGCTCACCTATTCCATTCCTAATTGGAAGTTTTTTGGATCTAATTTGTGACTGACATGTTCTGTCCTTTTGCTGTCCCTCTTTGAGAAGAATCTCGCTCCATCTTCTCTATAATTTACTTCTGGTAAAACAAAAAGACTGAAAATAGATCATCCCTCAAACCTCGTCTTCCTCTGGCTAAACAAACTCAGGTCTTTCAGCCACTCTCTCTAGGCCTCAGCCACCTGAGTGACTCTCTCCTGGGCTCTCTTGAGTTAACTGATATCTCTCTTCAACTGGTAGGCCCAGCACTGGACACAGTACTCCAGATTTCATCTTTAGGAGTGTCAAGTAGAACGGGATAATCATACCCCTTGACCTGCTGACTATGTTCTTGCTAGCGCAGCCCAGTGTTGCTTAGACTTTACTGCCACAAGGGCACATGGGTGATTCGTGTTCAACTACCAACACTCTGAAGACCTGGTCAGCCCTGATCTGTATTGTTATATGAGATTCTACTGCTCCGGGTGCAGGACTTTTTTCTTCAATTCTGTTGCACTTACAGTTCATTTCTAAGATATGTAGGTCCCTTTACATGGCAATCTTACCCTCCATCAGATCATTACCCTCCACTTTGTGGTCATTTGCAATCTCTTGAAATTACCTAAAGTGACAGGGACTATGGGTATCATCCATAGCTCTGACTATGTACGTTTTAGATATCCAGTCTGGACATGTGGGTCACCTCTGCAGGGTGATTCTTGCACCTTACAAAAGGTTTGACCTCTGGAGGTATTTGCTGTGAGGTACATAATTCAGGTAATTATACTTGATGTCTATAATAATATTCAGTTTACCTGAATAAAGGAGAACAACCATAAAGGAATATTACAGAAATACTTTTCAGAAATTACAGCAGAGTACTACTATGGAAAAGAAACAAAAAAGGTAAGAAAATATTTTAATTGGGGGATAGTCAGCTGGGAAATTTTGGTGAAATATATTCTGGATAATACATTGGACCACAATGGAAATCTAAAGAAGGAACCTGAAGAAAGATTTAGAGTTTAACATTCAAAAATTGTAAGCATTTATAAACGCCAATTGCAGAGTCAGTAATTAATTTTATATTTAATCAAGAGTATTCTGGCACTAGATAGCAATTTTTCCCCTTTGAAGTTTAGAAATTTCTTATTTTATTTTGTTATTTCCAGGACTGTGGGAACTTCAAAATCTAATATGGTTGCCTGTCTTACAAAAAGGGTATCTTTCTAAACCACCAGATCCTCAGCTGGTAAATAATTCTCAGTGGATGAAAAGACAGTACTCAAGGAAAAAGAAAGTCTATGAAATTCAGAACAATGATAACAAAAACTTCTCACTAAAGAAAAATGAAGTTATGTAAAATGTGCTAAAGGTGGATTGGTGATATCAAAGAGGACATAATATCACTTAATCATGAGGAACAGTGCTGTTTGTTGATGCATTTTTGTTGTTTTTTGTTGCTTTGTCCTAGGAGCCTCTTCCTCTGTTTCCATTTGGCGACCAGTGGCTTTAATTTTCCTCACTTTGTGTCTGATGCTGTTAATGGCGCTGATAATCTTGCTGGCCTTGTGTAAGTACTGTGATCTCCTGTGTTAACTCTAAATCAATGGGGTAGAGCAGTATGGCTACTTTATCTTCCCCACTACAGACTGACCTTGCAAATACATATGGAAGTAATACAGGAAGAATGCAAACAATGAAGCCCTCCTACAAGCAATAATCCCTTTCATCGTGTGTCAGATCAAGTTCTCTAGATCACTTAGACCTGTATTTACAGCCTCTAGTCCATTTCACATAGATCATGAGATAAACTATCAATTTTAACAATATTCGCATACTAACAACATTAGCTGCACTTACAGGAGTATCTGATAATTGAGAAGTTTTACTAGGTTTCTCAAACACTTTGATTTTATTGTCAGAAATACATGAGTTTCAACTTGCCAGCTATAGCACTTGACCAACAGTGCCTCCCTGTGACTGATACTGGCATGTTTCATCATCATCTTTAGCTCTCTTTCTTGGATTGCACACTTCTCTGCAGTGAGAAAAATCCTGGCATCAAACCATAGTTATTTGTGCATTGCCTATCTATTACAGTATGCTTTTCTTAGAAACCTTCAATTTAACAAGAAGGTTCCACACTGTATCTGGAAGAAGAGATAACAGGCAAAGGAGTGGGGAAGTAGTGGCAAGTGACCAGAAAGAACACCAGATGGTGATTCATAGCATGTGGGAAATGTTGGCTCAAAGCCAGCTCTGCATGCTTCTCATCCAACCCCACGCAAAATGGAACTGTCACTAACTATATAACCCTAAACTAAGCCTTGCCTCGATGAGTTTCAACATCTCCAAGGATATAGGTGCCCTAGATAACCTGCACTATCACTCTGCTGAGGAACCTTTCTGAGAGTCCAGACTGAACATCCCAAGCCCAATGAGTGGGCTTGGGCAATAACACACATTGCTACATCTTTTACTGATAATTCAGAGACATTTGGCTGTCTCATCTTTGTGATTGTTCTTCAAGTAGTTGTAGGCAGCTAATAAATCTAGTTGCAATTAATTGATATTTGACAGATTTGTTCCCTTCCTTCCTCCCTTTCTTCCTCCTTTTCTTCCTCCCTCCCTCCCTTCCTTCCCTTCCTCCCTTCGTTCTCTTCCTCCCTTTCTTTCCTTCCCTTCCTCTATTTCTTTCCTTCCTCCCTTCCTCCCTTTCTATTGTAAGAAATCTCTGCAATAACAAATCATACCTGTTCAAAAATGAAATGTGCCTCTGAAAGTCAGTTTTGATTACGTGATTTTGATCACCTGCAAATACAAAGACCCATTTATGCCACAAGAAGATAAATGTGCATAGTTCGGACATCTCATTTAGCAGTAGTAAGTGCAGCCCTGATGGTTAGCCAACCATTGTTTGCTTTTCCACCATTTCCAGAATTAGGACAGGCAATGATCGTTAATTAGCCCCCTGCCAAAACCATCTATCTTCTTCATGATGTTCCAATCAGAAAACCAAATGCAGATAAGTACATACAGTATTGGATATGTAAATAAGACAAAAATTGAAAGAACTCCCAAAACTACAATTTAAATTTGTTAAAAAGAACTTTAATGAGCATTTTTGTTCTAAAGCATTTGTTTCAGTTTTTCAGATTTCTAAAGATTCTGAGGAAGGAAAGAAGCTACAAGAAATGAGGGAAATGTTGTGTTTTGAAAGGAAGGAAAACAATAAGACTAATGGTAAATATGATTTATGTAAATAAACTCAAATCATCCTACCTTCAGAGTCCATTGGCAGAGCCAATGTAAAGCCGTGGGGAAAATGATCAGCTATTGCCTATTTTCAACTGTGGTGGTATTCAAAATGTGGATATGTATATACTAACACTCAGGCTGTGATTCAGTGACTTGTAATTCACAGGGCTATGAAGATCTCAGCTAATTTATGGCTACTCTTAATCTTCTTTTCTCAGTCAAACCAGTAGCTAAATTCCCTGTATTCCTTGCTGATTGGTATTATAATATCTCTCTGATTTCTAGAAACAAAATGCACTCTTTGTCCAGCAAGCTGGCAAAACAGTGGAGCTGACAGTTGTTTCTACATTTCGAAACAGAAGAAAACATGGAAACAAAGCCAGGAGTTCTGTTCCTTGAGAAATTCTACTTTGGTGGTGCTAAAAGACAGAACAAAGATGGTACAGTCTTAACAATTTGTCTTGAAACAATAAATTGCAATTATTTGCATCTCAAATGCATATTTTTCTTACCTCTTTCCCCAAATTTTCTTGCTGAGAATTCCAAGGGTAGCTTCTAGGTTCCTAGCATTTATATTAGGTCACTAGATTTAGAGAGCACCACATTCAACATGGATGCTGGCTGCAATGCAAAGTGACTACAAAAGATTGCTTTCACACCTTGTGTTATAGCCTTCATACACTGTTATTCATGGTGACACCAAGGGTAGAGAGAATTATATTATGATGGTTTATAAATGTTTTTGGAACCAATAATTTTAAATTATCATATTAATTTTATTTGATGATGAATGATAATCTATAATTTGCTGACAAGGTCATGTTTTCCCTTTTTGTGCAGACATACCTGGGAACCTCATTTTTATCAGCTATTAAGCTTTTATACAAAACCTAAACAGCCCTACCTGCCTTTTGCTACACAAGAACTTTAAAAGGAAAAAAATTTTCCAGTCTGTGCAACAACTTATTTTCTCATGTTGGCTATATATACCTTCAGTTACATTGAGATCAGCCCATCTTAAGCATCCTATACATTTCAGATCTTGTGTGGATCCCTGAATGTGCTGCTAAGCAGTAGCAAATCATATAGAGAATATGAATAGGCTAAGACCTCTTTGGTTACATTTAAACATCTGGGAATCATTCAGATAGACATCTAAGCACAGGCAACTAATGCCATCTGAGATGTTCTAGAGAGTCCCTTTTGACCTCTAAATAATGCTTCAGAAAGGCACAGTTCTTTCCTAGGTACTGGGTCTTGTCTGCTAGACATATGTGAACACCTAAGGTAGTTTGGGCATCTTAGACAGTGCTAAAGGCCTATATTTAGGCAATAGAATCTGCTCTCTGGATGCAATTCATCTCACCCAGTTTTGAGCATCCACAGTATAAGTGTTCAGCAACTTCAGGGGAACTTAGTGTCTGTTATGACTGTTAGGCTCTGAATCTAGCCAGTTCAGTTACTGCAGCTATTCAGTTCAGTATTCAGTAACACTTCCTCCTGGCCAGGTCAATCAAACTCCAGACTCTGTTGGCTTTGTTGGCCAGATCTCCACTCACTCTAAGTGGGAGTTAATGAGTGCTCCCAAGTATGTTCCAAACTGCAGACACCTATAGGCAGAACAGCTAAAGCTCAGGGCAGTCCTCACTGATCATGAGGGATAGCAGTTTTTGAGACTCAAAATGTAATGGCTGGTATTGAGTCCGCGTTTATTGAGTGTAACTTGATGACAGATGCTACTGGAGTATCAAACATAAAATTTTGTCCCATTTATTTTCCATTTACTGTAGGAAACTGTCCTAGATTGCATACATGTATGTATATACAAGGGGTAACGGCCATAAGTTGAAACACAGGAAGTTCCATGTCTATGCGAGGAAGAGCTTCTTTCCTGTGAGGGTGACAGAGCCCTGGAACAGGCTGCCAGAGAGGTTGTGGAGTCTCCTTCTCTGGAGATCTTCCAAACCTGCTTGGATGCCACTCTGTGCCATGTGCTCTGGGTGTTCCTGCTGGAGCAGGGGGGTTGGACTACATGGTCTCTAAGGGTCCCTTCCTACCTCAATCATTCTATGGTTCTGTGGTTCTATGATTTGAGACTCCTCCCTACACTACCTCCATTAGTTACTAAATCTTCACAACTATGAGATACAGAAACTTGCATTTTTTAAAAAAATATTGTGTTGATTTTCTCATAGCTACAGGTCTCTCTGCCACGGGATCTGCAGTTTTACTGGGTTGGATTATCATATGTCTCTGAAAGGAATGGCTGGTACTGGGAGGATGGGACAGCTCTTGTGAGAGAAGTGACAACTTGGTAAGCCTTGGTAACTCAGGACCAGTATGATTCTAGTCAATAGGCCCCAGTAAAAAATTATTAAACTTATGATTCCACTTACTTTTCCATGTTTGCTACCTGTGCTATACCTAAGGAAGTCATTGTATCTTTTATAGATATGCTTATATCTATCCTATATAGCTGATATATATATATATGTTCCCATATAAGGAAATACAAGTAGCAAAATATAGCTGGATCACAGGCACGTAAGGGTCTACCTAGCACAGATAAAATAATCCAAGGGATAAATAACTATACGTTCCATTAGTAAATCATTTTGATTACAAAAGGCTCAAATATAGAATATATAACATCATCGGGATATCATTAAGTTGTATTTTTAAATTTTCCAGGATTGTCTTATACGAACACAACTTCTGTGCTTCCTTATATGGACAGATAATTTACACCAGTAATTCCTGTGCAACAAAGCAATTCTGGATCTGTGAGAAAGAGGCTCTTCATTTTACCTGAAGAAGTATTTTCAAGAAAGCACACAGCCTCTGTCAGTATGAGATAAGATCTTTAGCAAATAAAAGTTTTGAATACATGTTTAGTTTTATTTGTTTATTTTGCATCTTTCTCAAAATGTTTATTCAAATAGATGTGCCATTAAAGACTAAAAATTCCTGTTTGCCTCCTCCTTCCCTCTTAGGTTCACAATAAGAAATGCAAGCCTAGGAAGCTTCTTGGAAGAATTAGCTACAGTGAAGCAATGATTCTTGAGTGATCCTCTGGGGAGACAAATACACAGTTTCACAGAGATCTCTATGAAAATAATTCTTTCTTCTCGTTTTCTCAGTGCTTTACTTTAACACCTGCCACAGTCAGAAACCATTCCTACTTAATCCTTTATCATTTTACTCACCTGAATAATCACTAAATACACACACTAAACACAATCCACCTCTTTTAGACCAGTTTGCCTAGTCAGGTCCTCTTTCTTAAATAATTCTGCCATATTAAATAATCCTGCCAAGGAATCTGTATGAAAAGTAGAGATAAATGTGATGGTTGATTAAAATACTACCTGTTTAACTCCAGTGCTATCATTGCTACACAAAAGAAAGCGAGGACAGCAATGTGCTCCACACAGATCCCCACTCACCAATTACTGAAGATAGTACAGATTCCATTGTCAGGAATCTTACTTATGTTCTTGGGTTTCATTTACATTGTCTAGGATCTCTGGAGTCCAAGACACGTAAGATGCTGTATGTGCAAATAATGTAGATGTGGTAAAAAACCCTTCCACTTTCTGGAACAAAATAACACTTCCAGATTTCTGAGTGGAGTTTAGTTGCATGAATTCTTTTCATGCAATGGACATCTTTTTTGTATTGTGCATAAGTACAGACCTTATATGGATATGTTCCTTGTATATATGTTTATATGTCTTGATGCTTGAAAACACATCTTTCTTTATAGTAAATTAAAAATAATACTCTCTATGTCTGTGATATTATTTCCTTTGAAAATATTCTCAGAGTGAAGCCATTCCTTAGCAAACAAAACCCTTTAATATGCTGAAAGATATTCATTAACTCAGAAGATCCACAATACTCAGTAGAATCAAGCTCTTTTTTTACCAGCCTGACTGACCCGCAGAACTATCTAGAAGAAACATTGCAATTTACATTCACATATACCCATTCTACTGCAACAGTGAAAACTTCTAGTTAATTCTGCAGATCTGTTCAGATCTTTCAATTCATCAAGCTTGAAAAACATTATTTACAACAGGCAATTGAGCAGCTGCCTTTAATCTTTCCAAAAAACATTTACGAAGGATTTTTCTTTTTTTCTATTTCTTTTTTTTTCCTTTTTTTCCTTTTTTTTTTTTYTTTAAAAATCTGCTACATGCATATCTTTGATGGTTCCTTTCTACAAATGGATGCTAGCTTCTGGATTCCCTGCCAACTTTTCAATTTTAAGGCTTTTTAAGTGAGCATTAGCAACCAATGTAGTAAGGTCAGTTCAGTGACGATAATTGAGGAGTAAACATTTTTTTTCTGTTTCTGTGCCTGAATTCTATGCCCTTTAAAAACTACATCCAAACCTTCATATAGTAACTTTGATTTAGTCCCAAATGAAATGTTATCCCTATGAGCTTGGAAGGGGTCTTTTTCCTTCTTAAAAGTGATGTGATACAGAGTGAAGAATTTACAGTATCTTGTATTTTAAAACCAAATAGATCAGTTATATATAACCAAGATACAGGTGAAGTAAAATTAAATCTGCCATGCATATAAGTAGATTGTTCCAGTGCTCATCAGCCTTAATTTCAGCTTTCATTTTGTTTCTAATTTGTGTTGATAGAGCATTCTGGTGTCACAGTTATAGCAGGTTAGACTACTGTGTCAGACAATAGACCAACACAGAGGGAAATGCCAAACCTGGAAAAAAAAGAAAAAAAAGTCAACTGATAAGAAATAGAAATTGCGAGTGTAGCGGTTGGTGATACATGCAGTAATGAGGACAAATATTGCAATTTCTCTATATGAGAAGACTAGCAGCTGTGAAACAGCTACCTAGCACAAAAAAAGGAAGGTCTGCAAACTTTCCATGGCACTGGGAAGGTCAGCAGTCATGTCATGTGGCATGGGTCAACAGGAGCAAAGCAAGAGAGTGGAATAGTGACAAAGATATGAAGTTCACCCCATGCCTATTTCAGGAAGATCATTATATATTAAATTTTAACTTGGCTGGCAAAGGTCAAAATAAGATTTCCACTGAGTGGAGATGACTGAGATTGGTACCCAAAATGACCTCCTTACAATGATTTCTGTCCAAGTTTGTAGACCTGCTCCTGTTGTGAGTGCAGGGACATACTAAATGAACAGAGGCAAGTTGCAACAGAAAGAACTAACAGAAACTGCAATAAGTGAAATCCCAGTTAGATTGAAGGCAAAATTTCTTTGCACTGAAGGTGACCAAATACAGGAACAGGAATGTGATGCTATTCAGCTCTAATGTGATTAGTTTTGTTCATTATTGCCACTCAGGAAATTGACATAGAAACAGTATAATTTGACTACAATAGAAAACAGTCCTGTATTGTCCTGTAAAACTTTTTTTTTTCCTAGAAAGCACTTAGACTTGGCTTTAAGGCAGAACAGATGAAGTAGAACAGTGTCTAAATACTTGCATAACACACGTTGTGTGATTTTCCTGGAAACTTTTGTGTCCCATAGCTATTGTTGGGATAAATCATATGCTTTAGGAAGATATCTAGGCTTGAGTTAAATATTTCTGCTACTGAAAGATCCATCAAACTGCATTACAACAACCATAAAGCTTTTAGCTTTTATGACACGGCTGTAACTAATTTCCAGTAACTTTGACAGCAAACTTAGTGGGTATTTTCAATTCCAGAATTTTCCTGGGTCTCTATCTGTAGCTTGCACAGAGCTTGAGAATTGTGTGCTCTGACGTAAGAAAGAATCTGTGCAGAGTGTACAATTGTATGCAACCATTTCCATTCTCTGTTGTGACAGAACAGGAAGATGAGGTACTGCTAAGTATAACAGGAGCAACATCTAATCCTTCTAAGTCAGAAATTTTCAGAGTTTCATCATTTCTTAAAGACTAGGAAATCTACATCTATTCTGTTTAACTCATGTTTTGGATCCGTGGGCTGGATCCTTTAAATTCATTGTAACCAAAAAAGTGACTTTTTGAGAATTACCATATGGGTCTTCACCTAGAAGTTGAGAGCTGGGACTACTGATGAATAGAGTGCTTGGAGAAATTAAATAGTTGATTTCAGCAGAATTTATTTGGTATAATGTGGCCAGCTATCACAACTTTGTTTGCACTGAGCCTCACCATCATCATGGCATAACTGTCCTAAGAAGGCTCTAGTATATACTGTCTTCCTTTGTTAATAGTAACACCTTGGGAACAACACCATTAAAAACTGGAAGACTGACTGCAACAAGGCCAGTCATAGCTCAGCTTCCCCACACACACGGTCCTTTTCTCTCTACTTCCCAGCAATGAACACCCTGCAATTGGTTGACACAAGGCTTTGTGGGAGTCATTCTTTAATTAGGCAGTTCTGGATTTGTGCCCAGCAGTGATCTAGAAGCCAAAATGGCATAGTTTTGAAAGAGTGGGAGAAAGATTCTGTTCTCATCCATCTGTTGATAGTGTATTTATTGATTAGATTTCAGTCATAAAATTCTAGTTTGGACTTTCCAAAGTCAGTTTAGTGTTTTCTTCTCCCATTTTCTATAGTTCAAATTTCTATTTCATATTGGAAGAGCAGCTCTTTCACTTTCTTTTGATAACCCTTTTGTGTTTGCAAACTGCCATCTTAGTTTAGGTCATATTGCTAAGTCAAAAGTGAACATTCTTCCAGAATTCTGATTCATGAAGAAATCTCACCTACTGTTTCACTCAGTCATCCAAGTTTACCTGAGATCTTAAAGAGAATTGAAGATTCCTGTATTTTTTTAGCTTTTTTTTAGCTTTTATGACACGTCTGTAAGTAAATTTGCTATCACAAAGCATGGATATGATCATTCTCACTTGGTACTGCCAAAAGCTAGTATCTAAACACTCTGAAGAAAGATATAAAAAATCTTTCATAATTTTCAAGTTCTAACAGCCTTTATGAATCAAATATTTGGAAATTTATGGTCAGTAGGAGGCTGAAATCTCCGAATATTATATAAAAGGACTTTGAAATCCAGTATGCCTTGTTCACACTAATCATGATTAATCATTGCTTCTGGGAAATATATATGAATATTTAAAATGCAGTTTTAAAGGTCTATACCTAATTTTGTTTCATATACTAGAAAATTTATGAGACGTGCATAGAAGTTGTACAAGAATGCATGGGATGCAATATAAAAGAAGGAATTAATTTGTTAGAAACAAAATAAAGCAAAACAAACACAAATGAATCTGGTTTATATGTGTCTCCAGAAATCAAGCTAAACTTAGATGATCCCTAATAACACATTCCCCTGAATTCAGATTCATTTTCAATATCATAAGTCCTGCGACAGACCTAACGTACACAATGAAATATTCCAGGATGTGGATGTCTTCAGACTTCTACACACTGTTGCCTGTCTGGAAACTCACTTGCTCCATCACCTCAGGACCCACTACTTACTCAAACATACAAAATCTGTATTTACCACATTTTGTAGTGTTCACATTTTGAAAACATACACAAAACAGGAAATAATTGTTGCTGGCTTCTTGAATGCAAAACAGCAGACATTATCAACTCACAGGCTAATACAGCAAAACTCCCAGTCACTGCAATCCATTTGACCCATAATAGCACATAAGCTCTCTGGTGAAGACTTGTCTGCACTGATAAGTGAGGGACTGATGAGCTTGTTGGTGGCAAATGGGTAGAGGGAAGTTAAGTAAATGGAATGTTGATCTAAACGTTGATGTTTCTGTCTCGTTTCTGTTTCACAAGAAATATGCATGAACTTGAAACCTTTCTATCTGTGCCCTTACACGTCAGAGGAGAAAGTGGATCCATCCCCCCTGACACTAGGGCCCTTCAGCTCAGTCACAAAACAGCCCAACGCAGAAACAGTAAGAACTGTAAGACTGTGTTAATCACCTTTTGAAGTCACAGAGTGTCAAAAAACACTTCTTTCTCATATTCTGATTACTTAAGTCAGTCAGGAAAGGTATTATGCATGTCATAATACTATTTTCATGTAGTCAATTCAAAATAGAGGCAGTAAACCCACAGATTTCAAGACCTGACCTCATTGCCACTACAGATCTGGGAAAAAATTCCTTCATAGGGAAGAGCTCTTCTGACTGCTTTATCTACTGATGCATCTGCAATTTAGGAGCCAGAAAAAGATCTTGTGGAATAACAGGTCAGAGAACAAGCCAGTCTGGCTAGCTTGCTAATTCTGGAAGGCAAGAAAAGGAAATGTAGACTTCTATAGATCGCTGAATCATTTGTTCCACCAAGACCACAAAGGAGATGCAAACAAGAATTACCTCGAGTATTTTTGACCTGGCACAGAACGAGGACATAGATATAGGCCCAAGTTGGCATGTCTCTGTATAATTCCACTGAAGTCAATACATATACATCAGGGACTGGTGCAGTCACATAATATAACCTGAAGGGCTTCAAAGGAGTACAGATGGATTTTGCCACTTGACCTATTGAACACATGCCATATAATGGAAAAAAGGACTGGATGCTCAGGCCTTGCTTTCTTGCCAAATTTTCCTTTCTTTTGAAAAATAGTAGCAGTTGTTTCTATACTGTAGCCACTTCTCAGGACAAGGAATACATGTAAGACCCTCAAAACCGAGCAGCACAGGAGGAGGTTTGTCAGGAACGTCTTGTGTCTGTCTCTAGTTTTCCCTGCTGGCTGCACTGTTCCTGATACAAGCCAGGAGGCTCTTGGCCTTCTCGGTCACTTGGGCAGAGTGCCGGCTCATGTTCACCTGGCTGTTGATCAACACCCCCAGATCCTTTTCTGCCATGCAACTCTCCAGCCACTCTGCCTCCAACCTTGTTGGATATGGTTGCTGTGACTGAAGTATGGGAGCCAGCACTTTCGCCTTGTTGAACCTCATACAGTTGACCTCAGTCCACTGATTCAGTCTGTTCAGATCTCTCTGCAGAGCCTTCCTACCCTCAAGCAGATCAACTCTTCCTCCCAGCTCGCTGTCATCTTCAGACTTGCCGAGCGTGCACTCAATCCCCTCATCCAGCTGTGAATGGGATCACTTAACTGCAGTACTACAAAATCAGAGTTTGATACTTGGAAATGTACACACTAATTCTTATAATGTGGACATATGTAAACACCTGCATGAGTATACAAAAAATCCTTATATCAAAAAGGAATGTTTACTTCTAATTTATGAGTCTGTGTTCTTTTACTAGACTGCAACCTGAAATTTCAGTGGAAATATTTACACAATGCTGAAGGCACCAACAGAAATAACCAGGATATCCATCTGCGATATTTCTGCCTTTTATCTCCTGCATTCCCTAATCCTTTAACCTAACGGTTAAGAAGAGCTTTACTAGAGCAGTGGGAATTTAGCTTCAGTCTTGAAGCATAAAACTCAAAGACCCTTGGGAAAAAAGAAAATGAGATAGTTACTCACCAGCCAATAAGGGAAAATTTCTTTCAGAAAAGAGCTCTTCAGTCTGCTAGCTTGGTAAATTCAATATTTAGATGGTTACTCAGGCTGGAGCAAAACAAAAATTCTTTTTTTTCCTTTTTAGTATCTTTCCTACAGAATGATTCTAAATGATTAATAAATAACATACAGAGTATAGATTTGACATCAGCTATATTCCTTACTTTCTCTGTGAAGCCATATGGTAATATTTTTATGAATTCAGGTTCAGAAAGGCAGGTATTTATCAACTCCTTCTTTTGAGGAATAGTCTGTTATTTGTCCCTCACATTTACCACATGCTGATTCAGTCAGTCAAATTTAAATGAGTAATATAGAAAAACTTTTACAAGGTGCCTTAGGCAAATTATTTCACTAACCTCCATGAAACTGCACTTAATATCTAACCTGAACATGTTTACTTCCACTTAACTGCATCCCATAACCTTGGTTATATCTTTCAAGTCTAAATAGTTTTTCCACATCTTTCAATCTTCCATTCTTTCTAATCTCTTGCCTTCTTCCTATACTTGGAGATTTGAGTCCAAAGTCTCCTTGAAACGGAGTTGCAATATATAGGTGACATCTTTCTGAGTGTCACATAAAAATACTCTTCTTAATGGTGAAAATTCATCTTGAAGAGATCTGCTCCCAGTATCACTACGACCTTTTGCTCCAGCAACTTGAAGTTCCTGGTTTGGGGGGTTGCCAATGCCATGAACTTCTGGTCTACTTACGTAACTTCTTCAGTCATTTCTGGCACAGTTACAGAATATAAAGGTTCAGTTGATCCCACAGAGGAAACAGAGGTAAGCTTCTAGCCGAGATCAAACAAAAGGCCAGTGTTGTGAGAACTGAGTTATTGATGCATAAGAAGCCAGAAATGCATTTTGGATGACATAAAGGCACTGTATGGCACACAACTTAGGAGGGTTGTTTGTATGCATATGCAGCAGGATATTCTGAAAAGGAGCCACAAAATAGCATTTAACTCTTCTGTATATGCAGAAATGTAATGGGAATTGGACACGGAATTCTCTTGTTCTCAATCCCTGGGACAAACCAATACAGTTACTGATTTTTAGATATATTCTTTTTATAGAAATAAAAGTGAGAAGAAGAAAGGTGAAGAGGAGCAGACATTAACTTTGGACTATGTCTAAGTGATAGATGCTCTCCAGCTGGTGGGAAGGGTGATGAGAGGTGGTGGGAGGGTGTTTCCTGGCTTTAATGCACTGTGAAAATATTCAGCAAATTAAACCAGAAGGGTTCCCAGGTCTCATTTTCTCAAACAGTGAAGGAAGAATTAAGAACACCTTTATGATGACTACGGAAAAAGCATGAAATGCAAGTGGGAAGTATGTATAGAAAGAACCTTAACCAGATAACAGTTTCTTTGTACACAGCTCAGTAGTTAAAGATCTAGTTTTATTTTGCAAGCATAGAGTCCTATTGTATTATCATCATCTAATAAAAATACTTGAAAACTTTGAAAAAGTCTTGCTGAAACTGCAAAAGTATCAAGTGTCCCTGTAAGCCCCAAACATGTTCCACATTTTATATTTCTAATTGCCCAAGGAAAATGATGTGGCCTGACTAATCAATCTGGTTTAATGGAAAACTCCTTTGAAGAGTAACAAGGAATGAGTAGCAATTTCTCCACAACTTCTATGAGCAGTACAACAGCATTTCTTTACCTCTTTGAGGAGCTCGACTTCCAGTTAAGCTCATGCTGTCTCAGGAAGAAGCTTAAGAATGAGCTTAAGCTTGATCTGCCACACTCAATGTACCATGAACAGGGTAGCTGAGAGTAGACAGTCTTTGTCCATTCAGCAGTTTGTTTTCTCTGATATCTAAGGATGGATATGTGCAAATTACATAGCTTAATATGGAATGGACTGCTAGATTTCAAAAAATGGGAGAGAACAGTGAAAATTCAATGGTGGAATATTTCATTTGTTTTCTCAGTTCTGTAAGAGTTTGGTCACATTTTCAAAAACCTTTTGAAAAGCAGCAAGGGGGAAATACGAAAGCAAAAGCTCAGTCAGTACAAATCAAAATCAAAGAAAAATAAAATCTTGAGATAAATGAAACAAACCATGAAGCGAATGTGGAGAAATTTAAACTACTGTTGAATGATAGGATAGCAGTGCAATAAATGGATCATTGAAACTTCAATACTAATTACAATGTCATAGAAGTACAAAAACAATGATCAGTAAGTTTTAGCAGGAATGAGTTACGCCATACTTTTGAGTGATCATTGTTTCAGGCCTCAGTCCTGTGGAGCATCTTTAAATCTAAAAAATCTTTAGAGATATTTTTATCACTGCTGTACATATAATAAAACTTATATCACAGTTTTGCTGAGTCTTTTCTTCAAAAACACCCATAATACACAGAAGAATTTAAAGAAAATGAGAGGGAAAAAAAAAAAGAATCTAGATCATTTTGCACATGAAACACAAAACAGGTCATGTTTCTGTGTTTGTTATTTGTCCACCAGGACTAAGATACCTCTTTCCAGTAACAGATTAGATTAAAAACGTAGTTACACTGATAAACATATGAACAATTTCATGTTAATGCAGGTTTATACTGCACCACTACTTTTATAATTAGAGAGCAGTTAATGTTTTTAGCCTGCCTTGTGAGAATGCATTATGTTCATGAATCCATTTGTTCTGCTCCATGCCCAAGGATAATGATTTACCAGCTTAATGTGAATGCATTATTATTGCAACACGTAGCAACAAGACTCTCTAGTTGCTTCAGTGCTGAGGTCCTGATTATCATGCACTTAGTGTATATTTATATACCAGTCACAGGTGGTTCCTGTGTTCCTACAAATAGTAACACATTATCGCAGAACAATTTTTCTATCATAGTTATTAAAAAGAAAAGGAGAAGGTGAACACAGTATATACATGTAACTATGATCATTATTAAAATAGTGGTGGATCATTGAAAGGGACCTACTAATTTAACCAGTTGCAGGAAGAGTAGTAACCAGGATAACAGAAATAAGATGCATGCCCTGCAATGCAAAGCATCTGAAGGTCTTGGCTGGCTATACAGGATGTTCAGAATTGGGTCTAGTCAGAAAGGAGAGAAAAGACTGGCAGAGTTTCAAGACTGGCATAGAAGGGGACTTCAAGGGGAAAGCGATGATGGCAGACCCTTAAAAAGGGAGATGCAACTGGTATTGCATTGCATATATATATATAATTCTCCATAAAATTATTTTTCATGGGAAAACTTTCACCTCAGCAGGGTGATCTCACTTTTAACATGGGCTCATGATCCTGAATATATGGGTAAAGTCAACAAGTTGAATTAGTAGAAGTAGGGCAATGTGAGCACAGGGGCAGAAAGGTACCAGAGGAGGGAGAGGGATTTGATCTCCATTTAAACAGTCAGTAACATGACCTTCAGACCTCTCCAGTCTCCCTTAGGGTAGGGGCGGGGAAAGGAAAAATAGGAATGAAAAAACTCAGAGACCCTTTCTGCTCATAGAAGGGTCAGATCTGCAGATATTTTAAAATACCCTTCCATGGCTTATTTCAATATCAAAAGTAAGAACCTGTAGCCACCGCTCTTCTCCTGCTCTAACTGGAAGATTTTAGATATCCCCTATAAAAGGGAGAGAAGGTGGCCAAGAGAATAACGAAAGGAGGCAGGCAGAAATAGGCAGGAATTAACAGAATGACAAAGATAGAAAGGAAAAAAACAATCTGAAGGGTAGAGAAGCAGGACCAACTCCAAGCAGGTCAGGAAAATGTAGAGTGTGAAGAAGAGACAGGATTCAATACAGAGCAAGGAATCTGCAACTTCTCTTAGTCAGTGGGTGGATCAGGATGAAATGAAGCTAGAAAGGAGAAACAAACTCTGAGCTACTCTAGAAAACAAGATGCCACAAAGTCACCCCATGGGAATGCACAGCTCATTTGTGATCTGCTTTGCTTTAGGCTGTTTCTTATGGGTAAGTCACATCTTAAATTCCTTTTTATGTGGTCTCTGCTCCATTGGGCATTACCTTAGAAAGCTGAATGAATGTTAGCAATTGGTAATTGTAAGAATTTTGCTGACATTTAAAGATATAAAAGAGGATACACACAAAAGACTATTTGCTGCTGTTTCAGGAGTGGTTGAATAAAGATAAGGCTATCTGAAGCTGAAGAATGGGATGGGTATGAATGTTATAAAACAGGTTGCTACATAGAAAGAAACAGTGTAGAATTCAAACCTATATGGGTATAATAAGCAGTCAGATGTTTGATTGGTCTTAATATCTTAGCAGAGTAGTAGTAGTTTGACAAAGCTTGTGGTGAGAGAACAGAGGAGAACTTGGGGCCTGTACTGGGAAGCCAAATGTTAAGTAGGATTTTAATAATTCTTCTGGAAGCAGGAAAGGTAAAATATGAAGCACTGCATTTGATATCAAGATAACTTTCAATATATGGCAGAGTACATGAAGGAAATGGGAGAGAATTGGCTAACAACGAGTCCTTGTTGTAAGAGATTCAGGCTGACATCAGCGTGGGTGACAGTAGAAAGTTGCATATGACAAAGCCTTCCTTTATTCTGCCCATCTCTTGTTTGTTTTTTTTTTTCTCCAGTTCTCCCCAGTGAGAGGAGAGGAAAATTGTGTGAATGCTGAACTGTGAGTCTTTGTAGATCTTGCATTCCTTTAAGCAGATGATGGAGTAGAAAGGCAGTAATGGCCATCAATGTTATGATGGTAGCAAGCATTTTCCAGAAAATTTCCACTGCTTTGAATGTGAACCATATTGATCATCTCTTTTCATCACAATGATTACATGCCATTAGTTCTGATTTCTATTTGGATAATTGTAATGGCTGACAAAAAAGAATGATTTGAAATATACTGTTTTGGTGAATATTGCTCTTGGTAATGTCATTTGTAAGAATAACAGAAATTAAGGCAAAGCAAGAAGGAAAAAAATAGTCTAGGAAAATTCTATTTTTACTAAAGAAATGTATTTTTTAAATTTATAGGCAAGTTTACTAATCGAAACTAAAGAAACATGCTAATCAACAACCAGAGATAGTCAGCTGTCCAGAAAGAATAAGACAGAAAGTCAGAAAAGCAAAGCAAAATATAACAATACCTGGAAGAAAAAATAGTGCGGAAAAAAAGGTAGAAGAGTTCAGAAATAATAACATTGTGCAAATCCTTAAGGTTTGCAAACAGAGCCGGGAAGGCATTAATATCAAGGGAACAACAAAAAGATAAATCTGAACAGAACGGAAACTTCCTTAATAGGAAGATTTATGATAGTTGTCTCCTCCATGAGGCACCATGGATTCTTCTTCATTTGTGCCATTTAGAAGCTAAAATGTAAGTAAGAATTGTGAAGGAAGCTGGAAAAGGATATGTTAGAGATCTTCCCTCTTCTCTCTTCTTCTTTTTTTTTTTTTTTTTTATTTCTGTATCTAACTCTTTCTCATATTGTCTTTTCCTCAGCTGTTCGGGAACGGAATGGGATCATCTATGGTATATCTGGTAAGATGGCATACACTTATTCTAAATATCTGTATCATTTGACAATCTCAGTAGTATAAAGTGGAATCCTACAGCTAGGTGAAGTGCAACGATATCTCCACTTTTTCTCTGAGCCATTTATTGCTCTGAAGTATCACTGCAATCCCTTAGCCATCACATGCCCTTCAACAAATAGCTAACTTGCCTTCATAGGCATCTGTTTTTATTACATACATTGATTTTGTTGGATGCACAATATTAAAACATCTTGTTAAAGGTCAATTTATTTAGAAATTTCAGTCTGCTTTCTCAGTGATTGTCATCGACACATACACATTAAAAAGGACAGCAGCAGTTAGAAACCAAATAGGCTGTATTAATAAGATTGTAGCCAGTAGACTGAGGGATATCACAGATCACAGAATAGCTGAGGTTGGAAGGCAGCTCTTGAAATCATCTAGTCCAATTCCCAATTGATTTTTCATTCATCATTGATATGATTTTTCCTCTCTGCTCATCACTCTTTAGAACACATCTGTAATACCTTAGAGTATTGCAGTTATTTCCTAAAGTGGATTTATAGAGAAAATCGAGTCAGAATTTTCTCAGATTCTGGAAACACCAGAGGTGACAGGACAGGCAGCGGCTTGGCACAATCCAAATTCTGCTAAAACGGAATGAGCAACTGCCTTTTCATGAAGGTGGTGCAGCACTAGAGCAGGTCCAGATGTGCCATGGCATCTCCATCTGTAGATCTGTGAAGAGTGTCACAACTCTGCTGAACAATGCTGTAGATAACCTCATCTAGCTTTGAAATTAGACCTGCTTTAAGCAGGGAGTTGGATTAGAGACCTGACTCCACAGGTTTCTTCCAACCAAAATCTTTTATTCTGTTTCCTCTCCCCTTCTAGGCTAGCAGTTGTGATTGGCGGGCTGCTGCTCCTGTGTGGCCTGGTTTCAGCCTGTGTGAGATGTTGTTTTCATCTCCGTCAAACAGGGGAGGAATCAGGTCCTCCACCCTATGAGGTCACAGTCATTGCTTTTGACCATGACAACACTCTTCAGAGCACCATTACCTGTGAGTTTACCATTACCATTTTGAGAGGCTGCACTATAAAAAGCTCAGTGTGACATCTCAAAGTTCCTCACTGGGCTGGAACTTCCCTAGTAGGAAGCTGGGAAAAGAGTATCTATAAATACTACATATAAAGGTGCTCACAAGACGCTATATAGCAATCCCTGACAGATGGTAAGTCATCTATGCATGGCTGTGAGACGTGTCTGGGTGGAACAAGGGCAGCTACAGGAGTCTTGCTGGGCATTTGAGGAAGTAATTGTAGGAAGTGGTCGGAGTGGTTGCGTCATTGGGGATGGAGTGCAGAGGGAATAAGGAGGGAATAAAGGGGCAGGAAGAAGATAACATTTAGTCCATGGAGAGAGGAAAGCCTGTATATGGCAGATATGCTTTTCCTTTTCTAATCGCTTGGTGCTTTCAGGACAAGGCAAATTGCTTTTGTCTCCTCCCTTGCAGCTCTCCATTCCGCGTTTGGGCCTGCGGCCAGGAGGATATTAGCAGTGGCACACTCCCACAACGCTGTGCAGGGAACACCGCCGCTCCCTGGATCAGACACTCCTCCAGTCTATGAAGAAGCTCTGCACATGACCAGATTCACAGTGGCCAAAACTGGGCAGAAAGTGCCAGACCTGGATTCAGTGCCAGAGGAAAAACTGCAGACATCCACTGAGAGCAATGATTTGCAACAGGCCCTCCCACCATGCTAGTGCTTCCTTTTACAGAAAAGCAAATAATACAGAATAGAGTGTTTAGAGAATTCTTTCAGGCTGGTTTAGGAATATCAAATTAACCTATTTAGTCTAATGAGAAAGGAAAAAAAAAGACTAAAATTCCAGATACTTCCAGATTAAACATGTTTTGATAGTTCTTCATGACACCCCCTTGAGATATCTCCCATTGCCAATTCCCATGTCTATTTATTACACATATCTCTTGTACCACAGTTTGTAGGTACAGTCATGTAGTAAGATCAAGGTGCTGTCCCACTTTGCAGCCTGATGTTGGAGACATGTTGAGAGATTGTGGATACAGACTCATTCTGCTTTTAAGACTTAGAATCTCCAGTTTAAGTTTCATGCAGAGGGCAGAGGGATTTTCACTTGACAGGAACAAGGACAGAGATGTAGGAAGGTCTTAACAGCCAGTAATAACACCAAACTCCTGGCAAATGTCAACCCTTTGTAGTAAATTTAAATTTTGAAACTATGTAGTAACACCACCCAGATTTGAACAAGAGAGAGTGTACAGTGCCTACAGTATGTGTGGTAATGCACCTAGATGCTGCCTAAGATACATAAAAGGAATGAAGTCTGATAGTCAAGAGTCCATACATCAATTCTGAAACAGTAGTCACAACCTCTTATATTTGAATTAAAAAACACAAGGTGAGTGATAACAGATCAGATAAGGACCAAAACTATCCCTGAAATAAAGTTCGATTATATTCAAGCTGTGTTCTTGTTGCATCTTTTATCAATTATTCTTACTCCTGCTGTTAAATCAGATTAAGCTAATTAATACCACTTAAAACATTTAAACCATTTTTGGATAGAAATGATTTGTGAACCTTTCCCACACCATACAAATATGCTGAATCACTCAGAAATTTTCATGAAACTGTTTGGATGAACATAGTTATGTACCATCTGTAAGATGTTTTCCTGGACTAGGTACTCATTATGGCCAAATGACCGTTGAATTAGATGGCATTGTCTCTACTCTAGGTTCAATGAATGAAAACATTAAAGCAGAAGATCAAATATCAAATCACAGAATCACAGAATGGTTGAGGTTAGAAGGGACCTCTAGAGATCATCTAGTCCAACTCCCCTGCTCCAGGAGGGACACCTAGAGCATTGGAAGATCTCCAGAAAAGGAGACTCTACAACCTCTCTGGGCAGCCTGTTCCAGGCTCACAGTGTTCATTTGTACCCATTACTCCTTGTCCTGTCACTAGCCACCATGGAGAAGAGTTTGGCCCTATCCTCTTTATTTAATGATAAGCAGTTGTTAATTAATTGCACTTAAATGATGTTAATGTTATCTTTCTTAAAAACATGAATGGCCCTTCCTACTGAAGTAGCCAACTCCTCATAGTCTATAATATGCCAATCCTCATAGCATTCCTATGAAGTACAGAAAAACCTGGTCATTCTCCAGATAAAATAAGACAAAGAGAACAGGATCAGGTTCTCAAATATTTTCAGGAATCTAACTGCAGTTGAGATAACGGCCACAGGGTTCTTAGGGTGGAATCTGGATGAGCTTGATAGGATAGTTTCATAGACAGCATGAAACAGAATAGCACACTCAAAATGTACTTGATGATGTCCCAGAGAGACACAGCAGGGTTGTATCCATGAAGGGAATTTAATGATGGTCTCCATTTCCTAGATCACACACTTTTACATGAATAACACAGCGGTATCAGTAATGTGGGATAAGCTGGAACAGCTTAAATAAGTGACATCTAAGGTCATGTCTCTTCTACTATACAGCATGCCAGAAATAATAACTATTTATGGAACATCTAATGAAGTGACCTACTTCAGAAGCTGGTTTCTAAAGACTAGTTTACATTCGATGTGTTCATCAAGCTCTAGAACATTTCCTAGAGGGTCGTGTACTTCACAGTAAAGCCCTGAAACAAGCAGAGATATTTGGACATGCTGAACATGCATCAAACACTATAAAGCAAACAACCTTCCAAGAACCCTTGACAATCTTTTCCACTGGGAACATACCATTCCTCCACTTCCTCCACCCCTTTTTCCTGCCTATGAACAACACAGGTACATCTTGAGATTTGCATGCATTTAACACGAGATGGCAGTCTTGTTTCACTAGACAGGAATCCTGACACCAGAATACTACTTATTTCTTGAACAAAAAAAAGGTGCAATTTTTGATAAAACTGTGCTGTAATTTTTGATAAAGAGTTCAATAAGAAGGAAAATGATAAAAAATAATTCTGAACTTTCCCCTCTCTGTATCAAATCACCACTGCTATCTCCTTTCTCAGTCTGAAAAATCAAAAAATATAGGTCACTTGTGTTCAGGACTGGATATTAACTTCAGGTTTGAGACTATTTCTGTGTTTCCCCTTAGGCCCTGTTCTCTGCAATATCAAATGATTCTTGACCTACTCCATTAGTAAATTTGCGTTCTTCCTAACCAGTTATTACTCACCTAATTTGCTCAATGATATGACACTTCTTTATATCTGATTTGATTTTCAAATAATGAATCTTGGTGCTATTCTTTAAATATCCATGACGGATTCTTTGTTCTTTTCTAAAACCTTCATAGCAGTAAAGCTTGCAAGTAGCATGACAAGAGCTGGAAGTTGATTAAAGCCAATATCATTTAACTCTATTGTCCTATCTGATCAAATTTTCCTTTGCTTGTTGGGAGGTTTTGGGTCAGGCACCTTTGTACACTCTTTTTTTTTTTTTTTCCTAGCAGAGGTTCCAAACACTTCAAGAGTGACTAGTAATGATAGATATAACTTCACTTGCTCAAGTACTGTGTCCTCCTGCACTGACTTCAACTGAACAATTTCAGAGAAAATATTTATAACCCTTGATTCTGACATGTTCTGTCTTTCACAAAAAATAAAAAAAAACCCAAAAAAACAGACAGAGTCAATAAAGATCACTCACAATTTATAAAGAAGTAGTACCACACTCCAAAAAGTTTATTAATTTACAGAGCTGAACTCTTACTTGGTACTACTCTATTCTGTTATTCATCTCTTTTTCTTATCCATTAGAGATGGTCACATTTCACTGTTGAGTTTGGACCTTGAATACATTTTGTTTGTAATTTTATAATGTCTAATAAGCTCTTTGAAATCTTTTATACTTTGAGATTGAAAGCAAAGTATCAAGATTAAATATTATTAAACATAAGTAATATTTTCATGCAACACATAAATAAATATAGCTGCAATTGTTCTTACCATATGTTTAAGTGGGAAAGGTCACGAACTGCTCACAAATATGGAATAATATACCCTTGAAAATAGAGAAAAAAATTTCTTAAGCATTAAATAATTCTAGGGTTTGTTCAGTTGCCGGGAACTGCCACTGATATCAAGGTGTATGCACTGGAGCAGTCATATTCTGCAGACTATGCCAATATCTTATAAAACAAAAAATATATCAGCAAAAGCAAATTTTAAGTAATCAATAAATAATGAAGTATCTGTATCCAAAGAACTCCATGTGCTTTATTAACTTTAATTATGTTCTCAAGTTCCTTATGAGTCAGACAAGCATTAGTACTTCATTTATAGATGGGGAAAATGATGTAGAAAGTACTTAAAGTAACTGTTTCAACATCAAGTTGTTGACCTTTGATTCCGCTTTGGGTCACTCATCTACTCTACCCTTAACCAAACAGTGGGACAGGGGTGGGAACCGAGCAAATATAGATTAAGTGATCTCAGAGGAGAAACAGATATTTCCAACAGTCTCTGCTTGCTATCTTTAGCCTGTACATGGAACAATTTGGGCAACAACCACATGAAGGGAACAGATATATACCTCCATCAGGGGCTAAAAAGAAGAAGTCTACTCTCTTATTTTCCTTAAAAAGTGTGGAACTTGAGCAAGACTGGTACTCAGAAACACCCCAGTTGTCCCCGTCCTGTGTTTCTCCTTTGTTTTCGCAGCACCGCCAAGCAACAATGGTACCCTTCTCCAACATGCCATTGTAAATCATTAGATGAAACAAAAGGATCTTTAAATACCAAACCTGAGTTATTTCAGTCTTGACTTTTGGGCTTTTCACCATGTGAAGAGCTACTTTCTTTAAACTCCTCATAGTATTATTGCTATGCATTTCAGTAACTCGAGCAAAGACAGGACTATTCAAACAGTTTGGGAGCAATGATCAGATCTTCTCCAAAAATAAGATGTTGTAGAAAATAAATGAGATGATAGTTCAGCATAGACAATAGAGAGCCCTTTCCTAAAGGAAAGGAAAACATCTACACAACTAGCCATTGTTTGCTGGGAGTGACCAGCCCTGCACCCTCACCCAGAGCCAATGTGCCCACACTGACTCTGACAAGATTCAGTGCCAAGTGAGCTGGTGATCAGTCACAAGCGGTGCAGGGGAGGTGCCAAGAATCCCTGTGTTTTGGATGGACAGCAAGCAGAACAGAATTACAAGCAACTGCTGATACACTCCCTCTGTTTTAATAATAATTTAACTTACACATTAGAAGTTTTCTGACAAGAGAGATTTTGATATGGCTGAAACCACACCAAAGATAAAAAAAAAAAAAAAAGTCTGTCAGTCAGTCTATGGAGATTCAGAAGGAAAAAATAGCCAGGGGAGATACTAATAGAATAAATATTCAAAGATATTCAAAGTTTCAAGCAGCTGGCAAAAATAAACAGCAGATCCAGTACGACTCCAAGACATACTGAGCTGGGCAACACTTTTAAGACACAGTAAACAGCAGACATACTTACCATGAAGTCACTGAATTTTAGCCATTTGTGCAAACATACACACCAGTTTCACTTCTCAGTAATGCAATGCAGATCTCCCAGGAGCGCCCCTAGAGTGCTGTGTTGTACCATGTGGATTACAAACCCCTTCTGGTAACCTGCACAAAATATTATCATCTCCTACTTCTCTTGCTACAACACTGGGAATGCAGTCTTTTTTAAAGGGAAACTGCTCACACGATCTGCACACACAGCAATGCACTACAAGCTCAAAGGCTGAACTCTGGCACACTTAAACACTCCAGATTAAAAGTACATTGTTTGGACACTTTGTGGACCAGTTTGTACTGGGCATCTAGTATGGAAAGAAAAACAGGCAATTTCATGTCCAATTCCTCCTAGCACACAGATCCAGAACGTGAGGTTTGTCACATGCCCATGACTTGGCATTTTAATAGGAACTCTAAGTCAGATGATTACCTGTGTGTCACTTTTTCTGCATGTGTCATCTTCCTGTCTGCTGTTGTGCCAGTGATGTTATTGTTATTGTGGAGCTAGTGGAGACAGCCAGGAATTCAGTGCCTGATGGGGAGGAAGCAGGAAGTGGGAGGAGTGAGACTTATGCCTGCACATCTAGGACTGCATCTTCAGGACAGAGTGATGAGGTTTGTGATTCCCCCACTAGATTTGTCGTGGAGGAGGAGCCACCTGGCAGCGTTCTCACTGGCAATATCAGACCAGGGAAGAACACCAAAACTCCTCCCTGGTTTCTAACACAATTTCAAACACGAGCCTAGTCCAATTGCCTTGTGTATGATTCTGTAGTGGGACAGAGCAATTATAGCAGGGCAACAGAAGGAAATGAAGATTTGATTTTTTTTAAAATGGCCGGAATAGTTTGGCAGTCTATGTGAAACAGGCTGGGAAAATCCCTTCTCTTGTGTCCTTGAGAAATAGGCATCTATGGCACTTGACATCATCAATACACATCCAAAAGTAGAGGTCTATATTTAGCTGAGAAGAATCATGACCATGCCAATTTATCTTCACTGACTGTAAGGACAATTTAAGAAGCCAGACACAGCTGTGCACACCTGAGATTCTGGATCATGTTCCCAAGTCAGACAGGAGTATCTGGAAACTGGCACCGCTTGTGTTAACAAAAGCATCAAAGTAAATTTATTTCTTAGATCTATCCCACCCACGTGCAAAAACAAGGAGATCAGAGTGTATCAGGGCTTGGAGAAAGAGCACTATCAAAAGACAACTGAGTTCACTGCTGCCTGCTTTTGAAAGCCAAGGTGGGTGGTGCATGTAACAGTGCTGTGTAAGACACATGAGACAGACTAACATCCTGGATCTTTGTTAGGGAAACTGTTCAATCCAATGTCCTTAACGGGGTTAAACTCCAGTTTTCTGCTTTATCCAAAAGACACAAAATAATTTTATATAAAAGAATTTTATTAAGATTACAGCTGGAACTGGGTGGCTCCTCAGAGGAACTCTGAAAATTCCCTGGGTATTTACATCCCTACAGATAAAGCTCTTTGTACGTTCTCTGTGTGGTTGCACCAAAGATTACTTGATAAAATGTTGCTTCTTCACTCTTCATTGGCTTCCCCGTTGTTCCAGGTATAGTTATTGTACTCACTGACCATGTTTGAACTTTGTTCCTTGTTTTTCCTTGTTCAAACTGGCTCAGACAATTTAGGGAAAAGCTCTGCAATGTCCCTAAACTTCAATAAATTTAGCTACTAGTGCTAAGCAAGCACTATCACATCCAATGATCTGTTGTGAATTTGCAACAAGCTCTTTCCTACATCTGGTGTCAGCATCCCAGACAACTCAGGTGTGCATATTAGTGATACAGTGATAGAACCTCCAGTAATGCCTCAACTATGAGTTACCTGGGAGTAGGCTAAATGGTTTATGTGAGTACCTCTAGAACAAGATCAGAGCTTTATGCCCTTGATCTCGTTTTTTATCATTAAGGAGCACCTTTGATCCAGCTACTGCTTACTCTTCATTCTTTTTTTCTTTTTTTTTTCTTTCATCTTTCTTTTTTTCTTCACTTGATTCAAGTTGACTGTTCGCATTACTCTGTATTTCTTCTGCATTGACCATACTCTAGAAACAGGGTGCCTGCAAAATAGCAAGAGGTTTTCTTACCCTGGTTAATTCTGACCGGCAGAATGTTGAGTGAGATATGGGAAATTTGCATCTTTTCAGCTATGCCATTGGTGCAGCTTTGGGCACATCAAGCATTCAAGGGATGTCTTGTTCAGTACATCCTAATACAATAAAAGTTATTACACAAATAAAAGATCACTCTTGAAAAAGTTCTGCTTCTCTGTATGAGGAACGCATTGAAAGAATTACAATATTTTGATACACTCTTATTCAGTTGTTCATTCTCCACAGGCCAGCAGCAACTATATATCTGTTTTTCTTTTACTGATTTTAGCATGATGATCCATTTACTAGTACCTTCCTCTCTTCTAGTCAGTAAACACTGCGAGCTTAACTGTACCTAATAAAAACAAAGATATTCCAAGGACTTATCTGTTGAGCAACTGGGCTAAAATTGCACCACTGCTTTGGTTTGTTTACAAACAGTTTGGTTGAACTGTCTGCTGTTCGCAATATGTTTCTGCCCGTTGTTATTTAACTGAAACACTATAAACAGCACTGGTCATGGAAACAAGCTTTTTTTTTTTATCCTCTTTGATATCAGATCTCCTTAAATACTTCAGTCTCATTGCCTGTTTCAAAGAAGTGGCAGCAGAGGCATTCAAGCATTACTTGGGGAAACTGAGGCCTTAGGGACATATAGTGGCCAACCCAGGCCTAAAGTCTGTGCCAATTGCTGTCACCCAGGGGACACGATCCAAATTTGCCCAGTTCTGAGTGAAGGCGTTATCCAAGTCCCAACGAACTGGAGACCTGTTAGCTGCTGCCAGCCTTGACAGGCAGCTCTGTGTGGGTCAGCACCCCCCAGGCCGCGCGCCTGCCCAGGCTGCTGTCCCTCCACAAGGTCTTCCACCGTAGTGCATTGAACAGGCACAGGCGAGCCCAGGGGAGGGCAGCCGGGCCGACTGCAACCCCCACGAAGCAGGCTTCTGTCCTTGCGGCTGCTCGGCCTCATTCATAACCCCTGAGTCATGCTGGGGACTGCGACACCGCTTAATTGCAGGTTCACTTGGTCTTCTTTATTTTTCTTTTCCAGGGAGGGGGCGATGAGGCCACAACAGTCACATACATATATATAAATGTATGTGAAGTAACACAGTGTGCTCCCCTTCCTCTCGCGAAGGGGTGGCCTCGCCCCGTGCGTGGGTGCAGCACACGCGGGGAAGGGGGGCGCATCCCCCACGCTCCCCCACGCGCCGCGGGCGCAGAGCGGCCCCTGCTCCCACCCGCGAGGCGCGGGCCGCGCGCGGAGAGCCCGGGCGGCCCCGCAGAGCGCGTGGCGGCCGCACCGCGCACCTTGCGCCGGGCGCTGCCCTCCCCGCCCGCCGCGGCGCCGTGGAACCGTCTGGAATGGCGGCGGTTGCCGCCCCGTGACGTCACGGCGCCCGCCTCGCCCCGCCGCGGTGTGCGTGAGCCCGGGCAGGCGCCTCCTGCTGCAGCGCGGCGCGGCGCGGGGGGACCCGGCGGCCGCGCGCGACCCGCCCCGCTCCGCCCCGTTGCGTGTCGGAGGGCCCGCGAAGTGCCCGTCCGCAGCGCAGGGAGCCGCGGCAGCCGTCGAGGGGAAGCTGACACCTGGCCCGCAGCGCAGCATGAAGTTCCAGTACAAGGAAGACCACCCTTTCGAATACAGGAAAAAAGAAGGGGAGAAGATCAGAAAGAAGTACCCCGACAGAGTGCCTGTGAGTGCGGGGCGCGCGCGTGCCCGTGGGCAGCGGCGGCCATGGCTGCCGGCGGGGCTCGCCGCCCTCCCGCTGCCGCCTGCCTTTGTTCGTGGCATCAGCTGCTCCCCGCTCTGCTTTTGGGGTTTGTAAATGGGATTAGTGAGCGTGAGGTGCGTTGTGCTTCCTGGTCAGATTCCAGGCCGCTGTCCCCTCCAGCGCGCAGCTGTGATGGTTGTTTACGTTGGGAGCCGCTAGGGTCTCGGCCGGTGCGGGATGTGCGCCCTGCCGCCTGCAGGGAGCCGCGGTGCGGGTCCTGTCGCGGCAGGCGGCGTGCGGGGGCTGGCGGGAGGGGAAGAGCTTGGAAGAGCTTGCCGTTTTACCCGCGGAGATGGAGAACTGCGGCTCTATCGAGCACCGCGCATAGAAAACTAGAGCGGTAGCCATGTACCCATGCGACCAGGTGTCCCTTTATTGTACCTCTCTGTGTTTTGGCCTTTTTTTTTTTTTTATACAGTCTTTCTCTGTTCTGTATATGAGAGAAAAATGGCGTCAAGTTCCCAGCCTGTCCACTGTCCTGTTTAACCTTCTTACAGGAGAGGGAAAAAAAAAAACAAAAAACAAAACTGCCCAAAAGCATCTCTTTGGAGACAAGGTTTTGATCTCCTTGCTGTGCTTCCTCGTGCTTAAGTCCCTGTGGAATGCCTGTGGAAGACTTCTGGCTTCATAATTACTGATATAATTGGAAGAAAGAAATGACAAACCAAATTAATTGATTTTTTTTTTCTTTTTGTTCTATTAAATGTTTTTGCAATTGTTCTTTCTTCCCATGCCCACTGGAGAGACCTGTCCCAGATTTATTGCCTAGGGATACTGTGTTCAAAATACCTGAAAAAGTGAATCTAAGGCTAAGGAGAAGGACTTATCCTACATGTTTTCCTGACAGGCCAACACCATTTGGCTTAAAGCTGTACCAGTAAAAATGTTGGGAAGTCAGAATCTGGGTGCATTTGGCTTAGCTGCAAATTTGGGGCCTTTTGGCCCAGCCTGGCAGGTTGAGAATACAGCAATGAAGAACTGGATGCTGTTGAGGGACCACAGAGGATGAGGACCGCAACGAGGGTGCTGTCAGTTAGGAGTGAGGAGAATTAGTGTGGCTGTTTGGGCAGCAGGTCATGACAGGTGTATCCAGAACAGCCATGTGGGGAGCTGAGAACTAGAGCTGGTCTGGCAAGCAGTTAATGAAATGAAGACACAGGGGGCATCAGCAGAACTGTAGGGGGGAAGCCAGGCCCAGAATAGCAGGGTGTACTCTAGTTAAGGGTAAATGAAAAAAGATGCATTGGGAGGCCTGGATGTGGATTATGAGGAGGGAAGCCTGTTGAGAGAGCTGCATGTAGAACACATGAATGCAGCCAAGGGGATTCTTTTTATTGCGTATGTCCGTGCCCTTCCTGACAGCAGCGTCCTTGAAGATGACTTCGCTTTGGTTGTCTACACTGCAGTCTCCTGATACAACTCGGCGCTTTGCTGAGTTTATAATATAATGTGGCGCAGTCTCATGCAACTGCTGTTGCCACCCAGCAACAACAGATACACAGATAATTGGTTGCTACCCTTTGGGTTTTCTCTGAGGGGGAGGAATGCACGTGCACAGATCTGTGAAGGTTTTAATATTTGAGAAAAAAAGTTATCTGTATTACCAGGCAAGCTAACTGCTGCTGCTAATTGGTCTAGCAAAGCACTGCTATTCCTGCTCTGCCTCCTTGCAAGATGGAGATCTGTTAAGCTCAGTCATTATCTAACTTGAATGCTTCCTACAGATTTAGAAGCCTCAGCATTCTCCCTTCTTCCTCACTACCTTTGGATTTCCCCACCATCTTCCCTTTCTTTATTATTCTAATGACCAAGTTGTGATCAAGATGACCAAGTTGCCTTCAAGGCCAGGATGCTGGTATCACTACTTGTCTGTAGTTTTGGTAATTTTGGATAAAAAAGGTTAGTTTTCATTGCAATCTGTTGTGTTAGATATCTTGTAGTATATATGGTAAAAGTGCTGTTGCTGTTTGGCCAATACTAATTCAGTGAGAGCTTGGAATTATTATTTTTTTCACAGCATTTTTCTTATTTCAATTGCATCTTCATAGAAATGCATATCCTACCACAACATCCAAGCTTCAGCGAGCTTGAATTGCTTGTACTGGCTGAGGTACTTGAAAAAAAGCAGGTTATTGAAAAGGCAGAAGTGGCCGTGTTTCTATTTTGAAAAGAAACTTAGACTTTTCAGGTATTTTGGCCAGGTTGAAGCATCAAAATGAAGCCCATTGGAGAGATCTTCAACTAATATCTCTATGGACAGGCATCCTTTGCAAATATTCACTAGGTTCTTGAAAGAGTAGACTTGGATTAACATATCAGTTTGCCCGGGCTAATATAGATCTTTGTAATACATGAAAGGCCATCTGAACATGAGAAAATACTTCTTTGCTGTAGTAGTATCTGAATACTGAAATGAGTTGCCCAGAGAGGTTGCGGAGTCCCCATTCTTGGAGACATTCAGAACCCGACTCGAACCCAGAACCCTGTTCTATGTGACACTTTCTTGAGCAGAATGGTTGCACCAGGTGATTTCCAGATGACCCCTGTAACTCTTTTGTGATAATTTATTTTCTCTCACATAATGACTCTCTGATGTGACAACATCTTTTGGTTCCAGAGAAGACTTGGTCCACGTCTGTTCATCCTGTACAACAGAGACAGTTGCGGATTCTGATTGGCAAAGAGCTATGGGAATATGGAACTCTTAGAAATCAGCCTTACAGTGTCCCAAATTGAGTCCAGGACAGAGTCCAGGAAAAGAAAAAGATGAGAAAGTTGAAAACTCAAGCTTCTCATTTAGATGGGCAAAATGGCTTCTGCAGATAGCAAGCCACATAGATTGAGTCACAGTATATCTTTTCCAGTTCATTCATAAATAAATAAATAAGTCTGCATTTTTTTTTTCATACAAACTCAGTAGCTCCATGGTAACATACCTGCACCTTTGGGAAGTTTTCCTAGGATTTTCTTGGAAGAAGCTCATGTTGTTCTGGAATACTTGTTGCTTTTTAGAAAAGCATTTTGCCTAGTTCTCATGGCAGCTCCTGAAGATCTCAGCCTGTTTGACTTAAAAGCTAGTGAACTTCATCTGCATGGCATGTAATAAAGATTAGTATTTTGTATTGAGTTTCTTAATTCCAGAGGCCCAGACATGAATACCTTTTTAAATTCTATTATTTATTTATATGGTTAAGAAAATATCCATGACTGTATGAAGTATAATGTGGATATACAAACTTTGCTACTGAAGAACTAACTGGGCTTCGGGGAAAAAAAAAACAAAAAAAGTGACTGGGGCTGATTTTATACCAGGAAGTTTGGAACCTGGAAACAATTCAAGTTATCTGCAATATCTCTTTATATCTGTATGTTAGTCCCCATGCAGCCTCTTCATACAGAAATGGACCATCAAGGTGACCTGACATTTTTTTCAGCCATTAGAGTTTATTTTTATGTCTCTTTCAGTTCTCCGTTTTTGACTCACTGTGATTACTGCATCTGTCCAGGGCTCCCAACATAGCTATTGCCAGTGATTTCCAGTCTTTTCCCAGTTGTCCATTTCTTAAAGGATAATAACCTTTTTCACTGAGGATTCTTGGTCTACTCCCCCTTACAATAACCATGGTTAATTTCTTGCTTTTCTCTTTGTCTAGCTCCGACTTTCACACTCTCACTCTCTCTCTCTCCAGGTAATTGTGGAAAAAGCACCAAAGGCTAGAGTACCTGACCTAGACAAAAGGAAGTATCTTGTGCCTTCTGACCTCACAGGTAAGAAAATTTACACACTTTTATGCTGATTTTTGGTGAGAAGGTGTCTGAAGTTATTTTTACTCTTATGATCAGCATCAAGAAACTATCTGAGTATCTAATGTGTCTTTTAATTGTTTGAGTTTACCTAGCCATACCATACATACATATATATACACACATACATGTATATATATCTATCTGTCTTACAGTCTGGATTGTGACATGCAGAATTCTCTGAGGTCTTTTGAAGAATCCCAGTGACTCAACTAATGTGTATGTGTCACTGCTTGCCTGTATGATGAAAATGACTGAATTGTGTATCATAGTAACACAGTTACCAGTCAGTAATGACTTAGCTGCAGTTCAAGTTGACAGAGCCTTGTATCCTTGTTGTAGAAAGAGACAAATTCTTAAAAAAGTCCTCCTGTTTTCCACTGCCATGACCACAACAAAGTTCTTTTTCAAAATAGTCATAGCTAGTTTGTGTGTGATTACATTTGTTTTCATTGGAGAATATGAAGCAGTTAAAGGAACGGAATCTTTTTGATCTTGGGATATATAGTTGATTATGGAATGCTGTGTGCAACAAAGCTCAAGTAGATAGATAGACAATAAGGATTAAATTTATTTTCGGGAATGACTTGAACCTAAGGCAAAGATCTATATGGCAAAGGTACCATATAGGATTTAAAGATTAAACTGATTAGAGATTTTCGCACCAGTCCCTGCTATACAGCATTTAATATGGAATATTGATATGGAAGTGGAGATTTAAAGGGTACAGTGGTAGGAGTCAGTGTGGGTAAACCTGAAAAGCTGCACTGAACCAACACCTACCAGCTCAATGTGGGTCAGCTGATAATGTAGTGACCATCATGAAGTTCTTTCATGCATTTTTCCTTCTCCCCACCCCTTACTTTTTACGTACATCATGCGGTTCCCCTTTCGTCTTTTCCAAAGGGAAACAGTCATGCAAAGTTGTTAAACAAAATCAGCAATCTTTCTGCATTTAAAGCATTCTACCCTGTTCTTCTTCAGTTGGCCAATTCTATTTCTTAATTCGAAAGAGAATCCACCTGAGGCCAGAGGATGCCCTGTTCTTCTTTGTCAATAATACCATCCCTCCTACCAGTGCTACCATGGGACAACTGTATGAGGTAAGCATGACCCATTTCTTTCTCCCTTTGGTGGAGTGTGGCCGTAAGAATGTATATTCTCAGTGAGGTATCACTGAGTGCTGCTTGAGTGCCAGCAGGTGAAGCTTGGTAACAGGTCCCTAGAACTGGACCCCTTACCCTTGGCAGTATTCCATTACCTGTTGGGAAAATTCAATTTTGTGATTATAAAGAGGAATCTGGAGACCCTAATTGTTTTAACTGTTTGATGGGTAAAAGAGTTGTTGTATTAGGTGGTGAATAGTTGCTTCAGCAGTGACATGTAGGTCTTGCTACTTGAACAAAGCATTGCCATGAAACACTTGTCTTTATTGAGAAGGAGAGAGTGGGACGGGAAAAATGATGAACAAGCTTACGTCCCAGCTTACCTGTATATACAAAAGAGGTTATCTTTTAGCCGAGATAAGAGCACAATATCACTGGACAACAAGCTACCTACAAGTGCTTTTCAGGGAAATCTTTTTTTTTTTTTTTTTTTTTTTTAAATTTGTATTGTATATGCAAAAATACTGAACATTGTTTCCTTCAATTTCCGCTGAGAAGTACTATTTGATTGATTGATTTCAGTCATAAACCTCCCTCCTGCTGTGTTGATGTCTTTTAATAGGAAACTTTGGCATGGTGCTGTGAACCCCATTTGGCCCATCAATTTTTTGGCAGTAACTACACAATACAGTATAGGCAAATAAAGGCAATATGAGATGAAAATAAGAAGGTAGATTTAACTTTCTAGATCTAACTTTCTGAGGCTCTGTTCCAAGCATTCAGAAGACTTTATATGTCTGTGTAATCACTTAACATCTCAGCTTGTAGACAATCTATACAAAAGGGCTAGAATTGCAACCATCTGTCAAGGTGTTGTGAAAAATGGCAGTTATAAATATTTGCCAAATGTGAAAATATCCAAAGAGTGTATTTGATTTGTTAAAGTCTTTCCTTGCAATCTTAAGTGCCCATGCTGAGATTCTGCTGCACAGCCTGCAGCACATAGAGCTATCTCTGTTCCACAGTGCTTGCATGTTTCTAGCATGTTCTGGCTGCACAAGTAAATTCAGTGTGCCCGAGATGTGACATTCTTTAGTTTAGTTGTGTAGAGTTGTGGTCATAGAGTTTCTGTAGGCTCAGCCATCTAAAGGGCCCTGTGCTATAAAAAGTGAAGCCTTCCACAGAGAGAAAGAGACAGAGAAATTCTAGGCCCTCTTGCTGTTACAGTGGTCTCTTGTTTGGGCATTTTCACATATGATTAGTTACAGTGCTTTGGTTTATTACTCTTTCCCTCTCTCTCCTCCCAGGATAACCATGAGGAGGACTATTTTCTCTATGTGGCCTACAGTGATGAGAGCGTCTATGGCAAGTGAACACCAGCCACCAATCATGCAGGCGAGATGGACAGATGGAACTAATTTGGGGGGATGGGTTTATGTTGGAGCAGAGGAAGGAGAATGTTTGAGAAGAGGGGATGAGAACTGGAAGTGAATCACATGCACAATGCCATCACCTTCATGCATTAATTATAATCATTATTTTTAAATTGAGGGGAGGGAGGGTAAAAAGAAATGATGTGAAAGGGCCAACTGATAGGCTAACAAGGTATTTTGTGCTGCGGGAGGGGGAGACTCCATCTTTCCTAGTTTTCTCTTGCCACAGCTGGAATTTGTTAGCCAATACTGGAGGCTGCTAGACAAGCCAGGGTTGTGGACCTTCTGCAGAGTGACTAGGAAGGAAAGAAAAAACTATTGATATGTAACCCTTTCATTGTATGAGGGAGGCATGTCTGGAGCATGTATTGTACACTGACCTTGTCACCCTTTGCCCATGGTTTGGGTTGCCCTACTATGGGCATTTGATGAGAAGTGCAGTATTTGTACTGCCCCCATAATACTGTCCTGTGCTGACAGTCCTCACTCTAACTGCTGCATGTCAAGTGTTGCAAGATTATTGCATTTCCCATGACATCACTATTAAAAGGGCTAATTCTGAGCGCTAGAAACTCTTCAGCTGTGATGTGTAAAGGTTGAGAGGGAGGAGAAGAAAGGAAGGACTTATTTTCTTTGTTGCTTTAATTTCAAGTTCTGGGCAGAAGTTTGAGACCAGTTCCTTTTGTTCTTTTCAGTGAAACCAATTGATAGACTTGTATGCATAGGTCTAGAAAGAACGTCAAGAGAATTTCTAGTCCACTCAGATCCTGAGGCAGGACTGAGTATACCAAAAATGGCCATTTCCATGGCCATTTATTTGCTTTGGTTTAGTGAGCTTCATTGATGCCAATCTTGTAGGCTACTGTGGTAGCCTCTTCATTTTTTTCCTAGCCTCCCAAATGAGAAAGCTTTTTGCATTCTTACTTCAGTCAGTCTCCCTTGCTGTGTATTAAGGCAACACTTGATATTGAGGAACATAGAGAATAATCTATTTGTGTTGTCTTTGTAATAATCTGCAAGTTTGAAGATGGTAGAAATTCTGTGGATTTAACCTCCCCTTCTGTGTCTCATTCCTGTACAGAGCTTGCACCACATTCACAAGCAAAGGAAATCAGTCCATCACAAATGCATTTTACTGGGCTGGATACTCTTTGCCTCCAGAGAAGTGCTTTTAGGTGTGAGGGGGAGGGGAATTAAATGGCTACAGGGCAGATTTTCTAAAAAATGCTTCCCCTCTACTCCCACCCCTTCTAAGCCAGTACTGTTCTTGGAAATGTACCAATCAGATTTTGTCCAGTGAAAGCAGTTTCTTCCTGGTGGCACAGCAGATGTTTCCATAACCACCATTACTCTGATGAAGGAGTTGAGCTTTGGTCAGTGAGATGGCTTACAGGAAAATGTTAAGGTTTTATCTGAAAATGAGAGAACTGAACTATATTACTGTAAACATTCCTACAGACAGGAGGGGAATCAAGAAGGAGGAAAAGACAAGAAGGATTAAGGAGACGGGCAGATCCCAATGTAAGGTGGAGGTGTTTACTGTGTTTAAATGGAGGAATTAGATCCCAGTTCCTCAGGAATGAGAAATAAATATAAGTGTCCTCTGACTGTGGGAGAGAGAAAATCAAATTTCAACCTTTTTTTTTTTTTACTGCAGTTCCACTGAAGTGTGTAAGGCAAGAAGAATTTTTGGGGAGTGTGATGAAAGAGTAATTGTCAGATTTGTATGCAGGTGAGGAGGAACATTGCCTGTATGGTATGGAAGGCAGACTGAAATGAGAGAAGTTGCAAAAAGAGATGTATTTAGAATAATCATAATAGAAAATGGGGGAGCAAAAGAAGAAATATGTGGCTTAGTTATTCCCAGCTTCTTAACTTCAGTCATAGGCTCATCTAGAGAAAATGATAGGATAAATTATACCTACTGCCTAATTTAAATCAGTTCTGCCTACAGTGTCCAGTCCTCTATTTTTGACCCACTCTTCTCTGATCAGGATGTTTGCACATGCTTTGCTTGCAAGTCCCTATCAGTCCCTTATTTTAGGAAATTCTGTTTCAGAAACTTCAGAAAGCAGATCCAGAAGATTTGTAGGGTAAAAGACAAGGTGGGTCAGGACAGGATGGCATGCATATCTAACACTGTTGCACATGCTCACACCCATACTACCAAGCATATGTTTATGTGTGTCTCAAACTAACTTAGGCTTGGACACACTTAGGGGAGAAAAGAGTTGGAAGGTGAATTGTTTTACTTTGTGTTCAGACCTTCTCTTCCCTCCCACTATTGGGTTTATAAGTGATGTAGAGGACTAATCTCATCATTTATTACATATAGTATCTCCTGAATAATTATTTTACATTTCTTTGAACTGGGTTGTGGCATTTGCTTCTGTTTTTGTGGTAGTCCAATATTGTATAAGGTAATTGTGGATTTCTTTTCTGTTGGTTAGCATCTTGTAAAATAAAGTTCATATTACTGAGCTAAATGAATCAATAAAGACATATTTGGAAATCAAATGTTTGATCCAAAAATGGTGACTGTAGTGTCTGCCTCCCATGTATACAATTGTAAATAAAGGGCCTGTCCAGGAGCGGCAGCTTTGTCGGAACTCCTCACTGCTACTTTCTCCTGAGACTCTAGATTTCTTCTGTCCTGTGTCGTATTTTTTTATTTTCTTTCCTGTGATTGTTTTGTCATGTGCATGCACCCTCCTATCTCACCATTCCATTGGAGTGAGTTTTAGTTGTACCCAAGTGATATGGAAAGGTCTTGAAGAGAATAGCGGGTGCATTTTCTGCCATGTTAAGGCCCTGAACCCTTCAGTTGCAGGGTGGTAGGGTAAATGTTTGGGGGGAGGCTCCAGCAGTGCTGGTCAGAACCATTAATACTCGTTGCCCATACACCAGCATATCCTTTTCCCATCCAAAGAATATGCTTTCTTGCTCCCTAAAGAATTGAGAGACATGAAAGTCTGAGCTGCATTTAAGCTGCCATAGCCCTCTCTTCAGTTGGCTTGACAGCCTTCATTTGGAAGCTTGCATGAGTCTCAAAGCAGAGCTCAGGACTAGAACTACAGCTGTGAGAATTGGTTCATATCTTTCTTGAAAAAGGCTCTGATTTTCCCTGATCTTGCTCTCAGGCCAATCATTGTCAGCTGAATGTTGTACTTATCTTTGGGAATTAAAAGATTGTTAACAAATGATGCACATAGTGTTCTGCTGCTGCTACAACATATTATTTATACCCTATTTTCAAATGAGAACATTGCTAGAGCTGTGTTGGATTATTAGCAGAATAATAATAATAAAAAAAATCTCATTGACCTCCTGTCTACTTATTTTTATTTTAGTCCAGTTACAGCCATCATTGCCAGGACCCTATTTTGTTGCTTTGTCAGAAATTTTCTCTGCTCTTTTGAGCAATCTCCTGCAGCACTCATATATCTCCCAGTAACCTGGAAGACTTTCAGATGGAAGCAGTGACTCTTAGTGGTCGCAGGACATTATCCTCGCTTAGGCGGTAACTTACCATCCTTGAGCCACTTCACATAACCATTTGGTCAGTGTTCCTCTTCGCCTTTGCTAGCCTGCTGCTTGGCTGCTTTGAAGTGGTCTTCCATATAGCAGTATCCTTTAGGTCAATGAATCTCTGGCGTTTTCAGAAGATATAACTTTTTGTTATGTATTGGGGCAAATGCATCCCATTTCAGTAATCCAAGTATTTACAGCCCCTTACATGGCAGGTCACACAACTGCCTTCAAATCTGCAGTCTTCTTCCTCCTGGAAACCTTGCTCTCTCAGATATGATTTCTCCCAACCACTTCTCAGTAATACGGGTACTGTTCATGAAGGACCAACAGAGGGAGCTCTATGGAAGTACAGAAGGTCTGTACTTCCAAAATTACTTGTACTAAAATGACTTGTACTAAAATATAAATGTGCAGAAATATTATGCTTAAATGAAACTTTATTTCGAGTAAATTATCAAAGTTCTGCAATGCATATTTTAAAGGTTCAAAGTGCTGAGCTCTGCCAGGGCTGGTGGAATGGTATTCACTCACTTCTACTCTGTAGGAGGCTGGAAGTCAGGAATGTGGCATTTTCTTCTTTCCAAAATATCTGGACAAAATAATACCTACTTTCAGAAGTTCTCAGTTGAAAACCAAAATGAAATTTTCATCCCAAAATAGAATCATAAGTAGCAGAATATATGGATATTTTGCCCTTCTGATCCCCAAAGTGATGGCAGAACTGAATTTAGGTTCTTTGTTTCCAAGCAGAAAACCTGTTTCTCTTCAAAGCTTGGTGAAGAAATTTCTTCCTTCTTGGTGGGAGTTGATACAAACTTAATAAAACTTTACTGTGATTCTAAAGCTCCCTTACTGCTGCTTCAGAGCTTATGGATGATGTCATATTCCCTTCATCCTTTACTGCCAATTTCAGCCATCATCCCAATACTGTTGGGAGTGATCAATATTGGATTTTAGACTTGGTAGATCCTATCTGGTGACAGCAGACTTAAAAGAATACAAAGAATACTTCCTCTTTGTTTTCATGATGTTAGCGGGCACAGCTGGGAAATGCTGCAAGATTTAGAGAGCATTCTGGTAACCAGATGGAAAAAAAAAAAAAAAAAAAAAGGTGTTCTGTGTGTGAACTAATATTTCATGACAGATCCCATTGGCCAGCAAAGCAGCTGATATGAATCACTCGACTGGGTCTGATGTATGCCGTATCAGCATGTTCACAGTCTTCAATCCCTCCTCAAACATTTCCATTGAAAAAATATATCAGAAAAACATATTGGAGAGGCTGTTAATCCCCAAGAGCTTTGCCCATACATTTCAAGGCACTCACTTTCTCAATAAAGATATCTGCCCAGCATTAACTATCTCAAACAAACCGAAGAAATGAATTGGAAGTGCATTTTTTTAAATAGATTTGTGACAATATTGTTGTATAAAGTGGACTGCAGGTATAAATTCTTACACAAGGGATTTTTCATGGCACTATTGAGCATGAGTATTGAGCCTGATTGCTTCAAATCATAGTGAATATTAAAGTTTATGTAATAAAAATTCGGCCCCTATCAGGTTGTTAACTCTGGGTAGCTTAGAGCAGAAAGTTAACAGGATTTCCACAACCAAGCCTGTTAGCGGATATTGCCAAAGGATAAAATACAGTGCAATTTCATTGGAGCTCTGGTCTCCAGATTGATGCACATCTTGCCCACCGGAAAACAACGGTACCTGTGTTTAAAGTAGTGTAACTACTTTAGAAAAACAGACCTTGTTCTTAATGGACCTTGGTTAAGAGCATCTTTTCTCAGTAAGGCATCAACTTTCTCACACCACAGCCCTTTTTCTTCATGATGTGTGGTGCCTTTAAGGCAAGTTTGTGCTAAAATATTTTTGTCTTTCAAGATGCAAACTATTGTTTTTATTCCAGTCCCCAAATAAATCTTCCTCTTTATTTGCCATCAGTAGTTTATCAATGTAATATATGGTTATAGAAAGGTCATAGTCGATATGATCTGCATATGTAACGGAAACTCATTCCTGTCACTCTACAGACTCCATCTGGAAAAAAAAGGCCCGAATTTAATGTGTTGAAGGATAAGGACTATATCAATAAGCTGCTAAAACACACAAATACTGTCTTAAAGGCCTTTATTTGCCCAAGCCTTGGGACTGATTTTCCTCCTTTCTTCTTGAAGAGTTTACCTAACATCTATCATCTACCAAATTAGACCTGAAATCATTACTGTGTGACATCAATCTTCCTCTCATAGGCACCACCCAACACTGATACCTGCCCAACACCGATATCCACTGAATCAATATTTCCTGCCATTGATATATTGTCAACAAGTACACCCCCTGACATTGATAACCTTCAACATTAATACATCCCCACATCAAAATCCCAACATCATTTTCACTGACACGTCCTCAACATCAATAGCCTTGACAGTGATAATTACCCAACAGTGATACCTCTAAGACCCTCTGACTTTGTTTCTCTCCAAAAAAGCGATACCTCCCCAGCATCAGTATCCTATGACATTGAAATCTGTGACATTGATATCTCCCTGACATCAATAGCACCTGGCATTGTTAAATGTCAGCATTGTTACACACCAATACTCCCAGGCATCAATCTCCCCAATATTTGTTCCTCCTCATAAAATTACCCGCTATTACCCTCCCTTTGACATCCATACTGCCTGGACATTCAGAGAATCACAGAATAGTTGAGGTTGGAAGGGACCTCTGGAGATCATCTAGTTCAACAGCCTTGCCCAAACAGGGTCAGTTGACATGGTTACTCCAGATATCACTCACCCTGACATAGGTACCTTGACACAGATACCTCCAAACTCCAACACCTGCTGAGATTGATACCTCTGTCACCAGTACATCCTGACCTTCACAACTCCTGACATTTATACCTCCAACATCAACATCCCACAGAGTGAGGTCACACACCCTGACATCAATAACTCCCTGACATTGACATCCTGCGATATACATTCCTCCCCAACATTGATATCCCAGAAATAAGTATCTCTCTGACACTGGTACCCCCAATATTAATTTCCCATTACTTTGATACCATGTCATCAATACTCTTGACATCAATATTCCCTGATATAGACTACCCAAAGCATTTCTTCCCAATTGCATTCTCCTGAAAGCAATATGCCTGGCATCACTATGTCCTGACATCTTTCCCACCCAACACGAATGACTCCACAACATTGACACCCTCAGACAATATACCCAACATCAATACTCATCAATCTTGATACTTTCTAGGCATTCAAAATCCTCCAGCATTGATTCCTTCCCAACAATGACAACCTCTAAGACAGAAATAGCCCAGTATTGGCACCCCCAAACATCAATACCTTCCTGACATCTGGATACATCCCAGACATCAACACATCAGCATTCCCAACATCAGCAGGCCCTCAACATTGAGATGTCTATGACGTGGATATCTTCTCAGAATCAATGAATGCATGAACCCATGTATGAACCCCTGAACTTGATAACCTCCAACACTGATACCTCTAAAAAAAAAATTTCCCCAGATATTGATCTCCCTGAAATAAAAACATCCCAACATGAATGCACTAAAGCATGGATGCAACCCCAACATCAAAACTGTCCCCCTAAAATGATCCCCCCTCTCTACATCCATACTCTCCCGATGTTGACACTTGCTGCTAGAGATACATCCCAGACATGAAGCCCCATCCCCACGGCATCAAATTTCTGTGACTCTGAGATCTCCCTGAGATTCATAACCCATGACCTGTATACCCACAACATCAATACCTTCCAACTTAGATTACCTCTGACATCAATATTGCCCAACATCAATACTTTCCATCACACTGGCCCTGTCATTAACAGCCCCCAACATTGATACTCCATTATGTGGACACATCTGCTACACTGAAACCTCTGTGATGTCAACACTCCTGCAATCAATATGTCTCTGAAATCACTAACCCCCCAAGATCAATACTTCCTCAAGGTCGACACCACGTCATCAGAACCTCCAATATCAGTACCTCGCAACATAAAGTCCCCTAGATTTCTCCAGATATCAATACTTTTCCAACACTGACAGCCCCCAAATTGTTACATGCCAACATCAATATCCTCTCTGACATCTGTACATCCTGGACATCCATACTCCCAGAGATCATAATGCTCCAAATAGACATGTTCTATTAGCAATCCCCAACTACCCTCTCTCAACATCACCACCACCACAACAATACCTTTCTGACAATGATCCTCCTCCAGCATGAGTACCCTGGATATTGGTATCCCCTGACATCAATATCTGCCTGAAATTGGTAGCCCCCATCATTACTCTCAGACATGTATATCCACTCTGACAACAGTAATTCTGTGACATCAATAACCATTTCAACACTGTTTCCCCAAGGACCATCAATACTATTGATGTTCAGTGGGGCACTGATACCTCAGCAAACTGCAACCTCCAACTTCAAATTCCCCATATGTTAGCAGCTGCCAATATCAACACCCTAGACATCAATACCACCCTGATTATTATGCCTGACTTCAATATTACCTGACATGAATACCTCACTGACATTGCTACCCCAGACAATGATATCCTCCAACATCAATACCCTATCACTTCAATATGTCCCAAAGATCAATACCTAAAGATACTGAAACCTCCAACATTGATACCTCCTGACACAGATATCCCCTAGACATCTCCTAACATTGCTATATGCAAACATTGATACCTGTATAGGGGTTTTAATGTGCCCTGGCACTGACACCTCCCAACATTATTACTCTCCAACATTGTTACCCCTGACATCCATTCATTTCCAAAATCAATAGCACCAAAATAGATATGATCCTAATATTGTTAACCCCTGGCTTTGATATATCCAGACATCAACATCCCCCAACAACAAGCTGACCCCAACAATGACATCCCTCAATATTGATAACTCCCAACATAGACAACTACTGAAAATATTTCCCCAAACCTAATACCTTCTGAAATGGATACCCCACTTCAATACTTCTCTTCATCATTAAGCCTGAGACTGATACCCCTCCAATATCACTATTCTCTCAAAATACCCCTCCAACATCAATACATCCTGATACATCCTGAACATGGTTACTCTCCCTGACTTCACTGCCCTGACATCGTAAAAACTGATATCCATTCCCTTCCAACACAGAAACCCTCTGAGATCAGGATCTCCTTGACCTAGATACTTTCCTGATATCAACATGACCCCTAACATGGATATGCTTGACAGCAATGCCCCTGACAACAATGCCTCCCATTATGGTTACCCCCAAGGCTGACACTTTCTGACATCAAAACCCTAATAAGGATACTCCGCAACACTGGCACCTGCTCAACACCAATACTCTTCCATTCCTCGTTATTCTCTGACAACATATGTTCCAGACATTGGCACTCTCACATCATAAAAACCTGCACCCATTCCTCCTCAGTGTAAAAATCCCCTGATATCAATGCCTCCATGACACAAAACCCTTCAACATCAACACCCTCCCAACACTGATACTCTCACAACATTCCTACTTCCCATTATTGTTATCTCCAACAGTGATAACTCCCAAAGATTGTTGCATTGAGACAGCAATACCCCATGACATCTGACTTTTGATAGCCCTTGATATTAATTTATCTCCAACACTGAACTCTCCTGATGTTGATACACCCCAATATTGATACCCTCTGATATTGACAATGATGATATCAATACCTTTGCACAGATAGTCCCCAAACAACAATGTCCCCCCAACAGTGATGCCCATCCCAACAATAATATTCTTTACAGAAACCTGGCACATACACGCTCCCAACATCAGCAGCCCCCCCAACATGGACATGCCTCTGTCACAGACATGTCTAGGCCAGTGTAAACCACTGACATTGAAATATCCAAAATAGACCCCTCCAAAATAAATACTGTGTATGAAATTGTAGGTACTACATATGGAATTTTAGATACTGATAGCCCCCGTCATTGATACCTCCAGAAATGAATATCCGTCTGATACTGACACCTCCACAATAACAAAATCCCCAGTGTCAATATCCTCTCTCTATATTGATAATTCATGTCAGCATGCTGCTGTCATCAGTAGTACATTGAAATGCCTGATAAGGATACTATCACAACAATGAACCTCTGAACTTCAATATTTCTCTAAAATTGGTACAGCCACAACAAAATCCCATCCCAGACATCGAAGCCATCAATGTTGAGAGCTCCATGATGTCAATACCGCTCTCAACATTCAAAGCACGACAGAAATGTAATCCATAACATTGAAACACTTGTAAAGTCAATAGTCCCCTGAAGGTGATACTACATTGATGTCGATGCCTCCACAATATGGATTCTACCCTTTGTCAAAAGTTTCTCATATTGATCTCTCTGGATGTCAATACTTCCCCAAGATTAATACTATCCACTCATGGCATTGATACCCTCTGAATGACATTGTTACACTCTGATGCTGACATCCCTGTTGATAAACTTCAAATGTGATACTCCAAAATTTGTTACCTCTGAGACATCAATATTCCCAAGGTGACAACACGCTCAGACCTTAAAATCATTCCAACATCAATCATTCCCTGATGCTAATAATACATCACACAGATACTACCACAACAGTGAAACCCCAATACGGATACCCAGATGTTGATACCACCACAGTAACAAACTTCCTGATGTCAATATATCCTGATGTTGATGCCCCATCCCAGATGTTGATATCCCCTGGTATCAATAACTTCCCAAAGCTGATACAATGACATTGATATTTTCCTGTGCTGTACAAATCTCTGACATCAGTTCCTCCCTGATGATGATACCCTCCTTTGTCAATATCTCCTTGATGTCAATAGTGCCCCCACGTTGTTATTTCTTCAAAGTCAATGCCCCCTAACATCAATTCCTCCCAAACGCTGATACAATCACAACACTATTTCCCCCCTCCAAATTGAATCCATTTGGCATTGATACTACCCTGATGTCAATACCACCTTGATGTCCAACATCTTTGATGTTAATATCTCTCTGATGTCAATTCTTCTCTGACATGAATATCCTTGTGAAATTAATAGCACCTGACTTCAGTAACTGCCCAACATCTACAACTCCCCTTCTCCAGTACCTCCCCAGTGCCCATAATCCTGACATAGATATTTCCCCCATGTTGATACGCCTTCACACTGATAACCCCCACATTACTGTGAACCCGCATTGATACTTCCTCAACTTTGATACCTCGCATGTCTATACCTCCTCAGCATGAGTACCCATAAGCTCCTTAGTAGTTGCTAGAACTTACTAGAATTTCCCTATAAGTAATGGCCTCCTGTAGCTATCCTTATTGGCTTTTCCTTACTTAGCCGCAGAAGCTTCCTATTATTTCCTCAAAAGGTTCTCAGGAAGCTCTCACCCATCACCTACATACCCAGAAGGTCAAAGCAGAGCACAGATTCTAATTTTATTCCACAAATTGCTGTCTGTTTGCCGCACTATACTTGTTATGCTCTAGGCTTGGCTCATATAATAGATCTCTCCCCAGACTGACTAAAATGCTGCTTCATCTTTCCTAATCAGGTTATCTGAAACAAGGATATCAACAACTCTTTTCAAGGCAACAGTCGGGGTTCCTTAGCAGCTAATAGAGTTTCCCAGAACACCTGAAGGCCTTTCCTGGCTCTTCCTACCTTCTAGCAGAAGACCCTTGCTATTTCTTCAGGAGGTTTTGAGGAAGCCCCCAGCCATCTTCAACAACATCCTCAGAAGTTCTAAGCAGAACTAACTGAATGCTGCCCAAACTGCAATACTCTATACGCTGTGCTCTGGATCTGATTCTTACATGGGCCTGGCCTTAGCACTGCCTATACAGGTGCTTGACATTCCCTAATTAGATATTAACCTGCACAAAGGCCCCAACATTCCTTTTCAGGGCAATCAATAGGGCTCCTTAATACCTGGCTAGAGACTGAAGAATTTAAGGCCTCCTGTGGCTGTCCTAACTTGGACATTCTTATCTTGCAGCAACCGGCATTCTCTAGTTCCTCAGAGAGATCCCAGGAAGCCCTCAACATTCTCCAGCAAAGTCCTCAAAAAGTTTAAGCAGATTCTAGAGACTACTGCAAAAAATATTTATTTGACAGCTGTACTCATGGTCTGGTTCTTTTACAGTCATCTCCCAAGCACAGGCTAAAAGGTGTCAGACATTCCCTAAGTTTCCATTCCAGAGTTAACTGGAATAAGGGTCACAGTACTCCAACTCCACTTCCAACACTCTTTCTGCTGCTTTAGGATAACTCATACTGCTCTTTAGCAGCTGATAGAGCCTTCTAGAATTTCCCAGGAAAAAAAGGTGGCATCCTGTGGCTGTCATTACCTAGCTCCCCTAGCAGGAGGCCCCTAGCATTTCTTCAGACAGTTTGCAGAAAGGCCTCAGCTATCTCCAGCCAAGTTCCCAGAAGATCCAAGAGCTGCTTAGAAATTGCTGTGGCCTGTTAGCAAAGCTTTGGGTCTGGCTTTTAGACAGGCCTCCTGTTGGCACAGGCTAAAATGATTCTTTGTCCCCTGTAATCAGGAGCAAGGTCCCCAACTCTTTTCAGGCAACTCCTTAATGCTCCAAAATCTAGAGTATCCCAGGAGAATCCAATGCCTCCTGTGGCTGAACTTAAGGAAGAATTTCTTAACAGTGAGGGTGACAGAGCCCTGGAACAGGTTGCCCAGAGAGGCTGTAGAGTCTCCTATTCTGCAGATCTTCAAAACCTGCTTGGATGCCACCCTGTGCTACATGCTCTAGGTGATCCTACATGTGCAGGGGAGTTGGACAACATAATCTCCAAAGGTCCCTTCCAACCTTAAGCATTCTATGATTCTATGATTCTGTGATTCTATAGCATCTTCAGTGTCATCTGTCCTTGGTGTAGAGCTGCTTTTAAACTATTGCAGGTTGCTTCTGTGCCTGAGCTAGGGCAGTTTGTAAAGTCATGGCATTCAGAGTCCACAATACAGTCACTCAAAACATGCTAGGGCCACTGTGCTCCTCTGAGTAAGGATTTTTATCTCTGCCTTAACTGTATTTCCTCTGTCACAGCTTGTGCCCATTATCTGTACTAGGGGAGTATCTATACTAGGGGACCCTGACTAGTTCTTCAGAGGCTTCTCAGACAGCTATCAATCATCTCTGGTAACCTTTCCAGAAAATCTAAGCAGACTGTAGAGAAAAATGCTCAAACTTCTCCCTCTGATGGGGGCCTGGCTTTCATATACGCCTCTCCCAAGCATGGGCTAAAAGGGCCCTTGACCATCCTGTATGGGAGCCTGCATGTAGGGGAAAGGGAAAGGTCACAAAAACTTCACCATACAGCATAGAGGAGAGAAGAGAAAGGTCATTTAAAGGTCACTCCACAGCAATAAGGAAGTAATTGGGGTCCCACTCTCCTTGTATGGGGCTTGCAGATTGGGTAAATGGCCTGTAGTTTGACATTTACAATGCCTGGATAGTGCTACATGACTTACTGTATCATAGGTCAAGCTTAATGTCTATTAACTGAGCTAAGGAGGAAGCATGTGCGTTGATACTATAAAGTTCGCTTCAAATGTTCAATGAAGTATCTTCGGCTCAGCATCCCAGAGAGCCATGGTCATCACTGCTCTCACAATCCTGAAAAAACTGTCTAGGGGAACAATGGCTGCAAAACTCTCCCGTCAGGAGAAACAGGAAGGCTCTTCAATGATGGCCACAGTTCCTAGAGCTATATGCCTTCTTTGCCTCAATCTTTATTGCTAAAATCAGCCATCAGGAATCTGATACTCTGTAGATCAGGGAGAAAGTCTGGAGAAAGTAAGACTTTCCCTTGGTAGAGGAGGATCAGGTTAAGGATCATTTAAGCAAACTTGACACCCACAAGTCCATGGGCCATGATGGAGTGCACTCACAAGTGCTGAGGATGCTAGTAGACATCATTGCTAGGCCACTCTCAAGCATCTTTGAAAGATTATGATGAACAAAAGAGGCCTGGAAGAAAGACTTGATACTCCAGTCTTCAAAAAGGGCAAGAAGGAGAACCTAGACAACTACAGGCCAGTCAGCCTCTCCTTCAGACCTGAAAAGGTGATAGAGCAGTTCATCCTGGATGTCATCTTTGAGCATGAGAAAGATAAGGAGGTGATCAGGGTTAGACACCATGGATTCACGAAAGGGAAACAAACCATGTTTCACCAACCTGATAACCTTCTGTGATGGAATGACTAATTGGGTAGGTGAGGGGAGAGCAGTGGAGGTTGTCTGCGTTGATTTTAATAAGGCTTTCAACACTGCCTCCCATAACATCCTTGTAGGCAAGCTCAGGAACTGCGGGCTACCTGAGCAGACAGTGAAGTGGATTGAAAACTGACTGAGTGGCAGAGCTCAGAGAACTGTGTTCCGTGGTGCAAAGCCTAGCTGGAGGTCTGTAGCTAGTCATGGCCCCTAATACTGGGTCAGTGGTCGACACTGAGTCCAGCATTGTTCAACTTATTCATCAGTGACCTGGACGAAGGGGCAGAGTACAACCTCTGCAAGTTGTGTGATGTTGTAAAACTGAGGAGTAGCTGATACACCAGACGGCTGTGCTGCCCAGGCATTCAGAAGGACCTTTGCAATCTGGAGAGATGGGCTCAGGGGAAGTTCATGAAGTTCAATAAAGGCAAATGCAAGTCCTGCAACTAGGGAGGAATAATCTCAAGTACCAATACTGGTTGGGAGCTGATATTCTAGAAAGCAGCTCTGTGGAGAAGACCTGGCAGTCCTGGTGGACTGCCGGATGACCATGAGCCAGCAATGTGCCCTTGTGCCGAAGAAGGCCGTGGGTATCCAGGGGGGCATACAGTGAGTTCCCAAGGTTCTGGGTCTCCTATGGGTGTGCCAGGCACCTGGCACAAGAAAATAAGGCACAAAGCTGTACTCAACATGAGGCTGGAGCAGGCCAATGGCAGGGTGTATCCTTGTCCTGAGATCCTCAGGACAGAGGAAGGCTTGGTGGAGACGCTGATTCTCCCCACCCCTCCTACATGGTACCAGTCCACTCCCCTAGTATGGATAATGGGCACAAGCTGTGACAGAGGAAATACAGCTGAGGTAGAGATAAAAATCCTACTCAAAGGAGCACAGTGGCCCTAGCATGTTTTGAGTGACTGTATTGTGGACTCTGAATGCCATGACTTTACAAACTGCCCTAGCTCAGGCACAGAAACAACCTGCAATAGTTTAGAAGCAGCTCTACACCAAGGACAGATGACACTGAAGATGCTGTAGAATCACAGAATCATAGAATCATAGAATGCTTAAGGTTGGAAGGGACCTTTGGAGATTATGTTGTCCAACTCCCCTGCACATGTAGGATCACCTAGAGCATGTAGCACAGGGTGGCATCCAAGCAGGTTTTGAAGATCTGCAGAATAGGAGACTCTACAGCCTCTCTTGGCAACCTGTTCCAGGGTTCTGTCACCCTCACTGTAGAGAAATTCTTCCTTAAGTTCCTGTGAAACTTTTGAGCTTCAGTTTGTGGCTGTTTCCTCTAGTACTATCGCTGGCCACCACTAAAAAGAGGCTGGCCCCATCCTCCTCACTCTCTCCCTTGAGGTACTTATAGACATTGATCAGGTCCCCTCTCAACCTTCTCTCCTTCAGGCTGGACAGGCCCAGCTTTCTCAGTCTTTCCACACAGGGCAGATGTTCCAGGCCCTTAATCATCTTTGTAGCCCTGCGCTGGATTATCTCCACCTCCCTCCTGTACTGGGGAGCCCAGAACTGCATACAGTACTCCAGGTGTGGCCTCACCAGGGCTGAGTAGAGGGGGACAATCATCTTCCTTGACCTGCTAGAGGTCTGCTCTTCTCCTGCACCCCAGGATTCCATTGGCCTTCTTGACCACGAGGGTACACTGCTGCCCCATGGTGAATTTGCCATCCACTATAATGCCCAGGTCCCTCTCTGCAGGGCTGCTCTCCAGGAGGTCGGTCCCCAGCCTGTAGGCATGTCTAGGGTTATTCCTGCCCAGGTGCAGGACCCTGCACTTGCCCTTGTTGAACTTCATGAGGTTACTCGCCGCCCAGCTGTCCAGTCTGTCCAGGTCCCTCTGGATGGCAGCGCAGCCCTCAGGGCTGTCAGCTGCTCCTCCCAGTTTGGTGTCATCAGCAAACTTGCTGAGGGAGCACTCCATCCCTTCATCCAGGTTGTTAATGAATAAATTGAACAGGACCGGACCGAGGACTGACCCCTGGGGGACACCACTAACCACAGGCCCCCTACTGGACTCCTCCCCACTGATCACCACCCTCTTGGCTCTGCCATCCTGTCGGTTCCTAATCCACCTCACTGTCCACTCATCTATCCCACAATTCCAGAGCTTGCCCAGGAGGATGTATAATAGATAATAAAAACTGCTCTCCCCTCATCTATCCAGCCAGTCACTCCATCATAGAAGGCTACCAGGTTAGTCTAGCATGATTTCCCCTTGGTGAATTCATGCTGGCTATGCCTGAGCACCTTCTTGTCCTCCAAGAGGACATTTTCCTATAGGAAAATATATGTCTGCAAAAGTCACAGGAAAGACAGGACACAGTGGTGTAGGATCCACATTTATTTGCAGTGCACCAGGAGAAGACATGGGGCCTTTTTCCATTCTTTAAGCAAAATTCTTCAATGACTGGGCAGATATGGGATGACTGGGGAAATCAGCAGGTGTGAAACATCTCAGGAGTCCTGTTAATGAGGGAAGAGGAGAAAAGAAAAAAAGGATACACAAAGATTCCTCTTCTCCCAAACTCTTTCCTGCATCAGGCAGTAGAGACAGCTCAGGCTCAGACTTGAATGGCTCTTGCTTTTCTCCCCACCTTAGAAGCCCAGGGTAGGGTCAATAATTTATCAGCTCCTGTTATAATGGAGCTTCTAACCTGTTGCAATACTCACATAGATGACTAGTAGCCATTCTGCAGGAGAGAGAGAAAAATGTGTAAGTGTTGAAAACACTAGATGGTGGGGGAAGGAATCTTCATGGTGAATGCTGTCTGGTTGTGGTAGAAATAATTCCCCTCACTCCTCCCTGACTCCAGAAAAATAATGTTCTGTCCAGAACATCAGACTACTCTATAGCATGACTTTATTATCAAGAGTAGAGCAGACAGGGTCAAGAGAGGGATTATTTTCCTCCTCTGCACTGGAAAAGCAGCAATTAGAGCCTAGAATCACCATGAGCATCCAGGACAATGTAAGCCAAGTCTAGCAGAGGCCATGGGAATGGTGAAGTCATGAGCCTAGGGTTAAGGCCCTTCGCTCTCCTCAGCCTAAGAAATTTCCCCTCTAATGACACATAATGTAATTTTGAAGGGCTAGCTTTACCTGGCCATGTTGGCTTCCTGTGTGCCTGTATAGACTACTGCATGATATCCCTAATCCCAACTGGCCTAGTTATCTATCACCACTTGGTGTCATGCATCCTTGAACATCTGCATTCATTGCAATTTGCCTCCTAGTTCCCACTATCCTCAAAGACCTTGAGGTGAATGAGGTCATAGCCCTCCTCCAACTCTCCAAAGAAATCAGAGAGAGGAAGTGCCAATAGGAAAGAGACACAAGCTAGTTTGGGGTGAGGGACTGGGAGAAATCACCCCTGAAAGAAGGCCTAATCCTTAGCTATGGAGAGAGGTATATTTAACACAGGGCCCAGGAAATTTTTTTTTTTTTTCAATCCAGCACAACTTTCCAAACTTATCTGACTCAGGCCCTGAACAACATGCTCTAGGTTGGAAGAAAGCCCAGTTCTGGACAAAGGCGACATGAGTTATTCTGTGGGGCTGGGGATCCCTAACCCCTACCAGCCCATCCTCAGTTGTCCCAGAGAGGGCTTAAATCCTTACCCCATTGTTGTTGAAGCTGTCATCGCCAGCCCTGTTCTCATCAAAGCTGCCACGGTTCTACAAAGAAAGTGCTGTTTTAGTGGGGCTGCCCAGGGGCTCCTGGTGGCCCCTGTCCTGACCTCCTGAGTGATACAAAGAGGAAGGCAGCTTGGTAGCCTTGTGTGGGGTGGGAAGGGAAGAAGGGCTACTGACAATGGAAATACTTACTCCTTCAGCACCCAAAGGTTCCTGAAAAAAGACAAAATGAAGGTTATCAGATTTCTGTCCTGCTCCCATAACACCTTCTCCCTCACCACCCATGCCCAAT